>VFFE01007237.1:15000-403816 GCA_008921705.1 Burhinus oedicnemus | reverse complement strand
TTTTTTTTTTTTTTTTTTTTTTTTTGCTTTTCAGCCTGCTGAATTCCCACCCTGTCTGCTTATGAGTTTACAGAAATAAACATTGTCAAAAATATAATAGTCATCCTATTGCATTGTTTGCAAGAGATCCCCTTCTGAAAAATGTGCTGTGGCTTAAATATCTTATTCAATATGTATCTTGTGGCCAACTAAAAAGGATTTTCACTGGTACCCCTAATAGAAAATCCTCACAGTAGACTTCAAGCTCACAGTACTACCTTTGAACGCTGTTACACTGAGTGTACCTCATAGCTGATAAATGCCAGCATTGTACTGCTCATGTTCACCAGCTTATGAAATTGTTCTTCTGGCAGCATATGTTTCTGTTGGCTTTGGTGGTTCTATGCAAATGCGATTCTTTATTGTAATTCTTACTAATTTAGTTACATAAGCTTAAAAAGCTCACTTGCTGTGTTTGTCAGGTGTTAGAATAGTCCTGTTAAGGCTTAAAAGAGATGAGGTAGATGTGGGCCTAATGGTCAGGAACCCTGCTTTTTCACCTCATTTTATACTTTTGGCATCTACTATATAAGAAAGAGAAGAGGACGTTCGTTCGCTTTGGTAAAGGACTTTGAGTTCTGCAGAAGCAAAGGAAAATGCCGTTATGCAAAAACAATAGCCAAAACCCCTTTTAAAAAATGCATTTGCCCGTTGTTTTATCCTTTTTATTCTGTCATGCTGCGTGTGTGAATACCATTATAGGTTGTACGACATATAGTATCCGATCTTTAAACTCATTGAATAAAAGCATGAAAAACTGGAATCTTTCAGACTTTATTAAAATCACAATTACAAGACATAAGCATAACTTCATTATCTAATTTGTTGTCGACTTGTCTTCAAGGTGGGGAGTCTGTCTGTGGTTAGTGGAACAGAAGTGTAAACACACCTTGGTTAACTGGCTAGTATGTCATATATGCTAAAGGTTTCCTGGCGTGTAGCAGGCTGTGTAATTTTAGACTATACAGTATATAAAAATACACTGCTGAATGTAACAAAGTGGTTCTGGTCTATTAAAATACTGGCAAGTGGCATAAGGGAACAGCGCGTGCATAGATAAGGAGTCACTCTGTGGATGATTAGATAAGGTACCGGGGGCCAGTCCTGCTTCTTTAACTCTCGTAGTGCCAGTGTGTTCATGCTGTTTGCACACACAGGATTTTGGTCTACTTTTGAGAGAGAGCTAACTGGACCATTCCAGTATGTGAATAAAAAGGACATAGGACATAGCTCGTATGCTACTCCAGAGCCTTGCTGCTTCTGAGCAGTGGTTTAAACTTACAGCTGGAATGGTGCTCTGCACCCGAGAGTCGCTCATTTTGATCGATTTGCTTGGCTCAGGTGTTACAAACAAAGGAGTTTTGAGCCAGGCTGTGCACATGCAGTTATTTTGTGATGGTTTCTGTGAATAGTTGTTAAGAAATTAAAATGGGGGGCAAGGAAGGTAGGTAAGTTTTATGGTGGGCGAGAAGCAATAACAATAGCGTTAGGATATGACAGTTTACTTCAAAATTATAGTGACAGTCATTAGGACACATCATTCTGCTTTTAGAAGAAGGTAATGAGGAAAACTGACCTGCAGCACTTTTGTTTTTGGGGTTTTTTTGGTGTTTGGTTGTTGGTTTTTTTTCTTCTTTTTATCTTGAGGCTAGAGACAAAAATGCTGAATTCTCAGGACTTAACTGAGACTGCCATCCAGGGCCCTGGATCCGATCCATAGGCTTCCTGGGTAGAGCATAAGGAGAGTTAAGCACCTTGGAGTGCAGTCTGCTGAGTCAGCAGCTGCTGCATGCCAACCTGGAGCGAATGCTGAGGAAAAGCATGTATTGTAAATCCTTCCTTTACCAGGACTTAAATGTTTTATAATGGCTGTTCTGGGATATAGCAAATACCGTTGTTATGTACTACTTGCCAACCTTACTGCTCCTTTCTTAACTTCAAAAAGGTTCATAACTTCATTCCAGAACAGAAGTATTATATTTACACTGAAAAGATAAAGGTATTACAGTATTTTGTCTATGCAGCTCTTTCAGATTCTTGGTTTTGGTGGGGTTTGGGGGATTTTTTTGTTTGTTTGTTTTGTTTATTTTAAAAAAACAGCTTTACAGCAGTGTTTGTATTCTGATACAGAGTTTTGGGATACCTAGCTGATGTTACTGTACCATAACTACATCAATTAAAATCACTTTAAACCTGATGGAGAGACTTAGGTTGTAATGTAAGAAATGGTTATGAATTTTACATGAGGATGGTCTCCCATAAAATGCAGGAGGTGTCATCTGGGTAGAAACCTGGTCTCCTAGCTCTGAGGAAAGGTACCAGGCTGCTGGGATGTGGTTCACTTGTACAGTTCCTAATGTTCCTCTTGTGAAATTTGGAACAACTTTAGATCTCATGACCACCAGTAGGGTGGCAGGCATCAGTGGTCCAGGCAAGTTGGGATACAGGCTGGGAGCACTCCCAGGCTGCAGAGGGCACAGAACACGTACGTTCTGTGGCCTAGATAAAGCCTTTCTGCTACTCTGTTGAGTTAAGCGTCTCCTCTCCTATGTGTAACAGAAGAAAAAGAAGTCACTGCAGCACTGTGTCTGTATCACATTTGGAAAGATCATAAGAAACTGATATTTTCTACTGCAGAGTGAGTTTATTCACTACACTGATGAACTTTACCTAATACTGAGGAGTTTCTGCATATGCTGAATATCAGAATTATGAGTTTCCAGGATCCTGATATTTAAAAAGTTATGTACTTTGTGAGTTTAGAGGTCATGATTCCTCAGCAGTGGCTTTTGGGTTTGAACTTTTAGATTTGGGCTCCAAACCTAGGTTTACAACCTATTTTAGGAACCAATTATTTGTGTAGATATGGCTTTTCTGCTTCTTCATGCAACCCTTTCTCTCAAAAACCAATTTAATAGTTAATTCTTTTCAAACCGGTGACGTTTTCTTCGTAAAGAATTGGATTACTCCAAAAAAAGCTGCAGCATTTTCTGTTTGCTAGAGAATATTCTCTTCTTGGTACAAGTAGACAAACCTAATGTTTTGGTTTGTTTTTAAATGAAGACTATACTGTGGTTTCAGTGCTTTCATTATATTCCTCTAGCTTCCACCCGATTTTCATTTTAAACTTTGTAACACTTATACTTGACATTATTAAGCAAAATTTCTGTTTGATGTTTTCTTCAATCATTTTTAAGACTCGTGGTCCAATTTGTGGCTGCTGGGATCTTCCATACCTCTCCTGATCATTTGGTCCTTTCTCTCTTAAAACTAAAATGTTCTTATAGATTGCGTGTGGTTTGGGATTTGGTTTCCCTGAGAGGGTAACAGGGAGGGAGAGAGGAACTGAGTTCAAATAGTGTTTTTTAAAAATATTGTGAGCACATGACTTTAGACCAAAGAAACGCATATTACATGTTGAGCTTTCTCAGCATGGAACATGCTCAACCCGGTGAAAATGGACCCAGTTGGCTTCACTCTGCTGTCGCAGTGAATTCCCTTAAAATCAGCAGACCTATTTTTTATGGAAATGTATATGTGCAAATATTTGTCAGATGAGGGTCTTAATTGACATTATAGGTGTTTTAAAATGTATTTATTTTGTCTGATTTTACTGTTACATGTAAGGCATTCTCCTCCACAGTGGTTACATTACTAAGTATGACAAAAACAGGGCAGAAGATGCTTTTCTGTTGAATCAGACGTGACCTGAGTAGTTGTTAACCTCAGAAGTCTTTAGAACTCCTAACTGAATAATTTATTTTGTAGGGTGAAATGGGTGCGAAAGGACAGGATGGTGCTGCAGGTCTTCCTGGCGAAAAGGTATGTTCATGTATATTGATATGTAATTTGACTCACCGGGAGTGTTTATCATGTCAGTGGCTTCTCAGTAATTATGTACAGAAATGGGAGGATATAACACTTCTGTTAGAAAATGAACTTCTCTTACCTGCCCTGCCATGTTTTTGTAGCACACTGAAAAAGCCACTCAGACCAATAGTATTCTCTGCAGGTGCACTTGTTTGGTTGGGTTTTTTTCAGGGGGGTGAGAGCTATACAGAACCAAAGGAAGCCACTTGCTCCACTGTCCAGTTTGGAGTCTGCACGCTTAGAAAAGAGCTCTTACGCCCTCAACAAGCCACGTGGTAGAGCTTTGAGATAAAAACCACTGACCTATAACCAAAGACTGGGGAATAGCCGTGGCTAAGAAAGCGTGTCAGCCTACCTGTGTATTCAAGAGGATAAGTTTCACTTGATTTCAGAATGTTAGTGTGTGAATTAAGGCAGTTGTACAGATTTCTTGAGTTCAGAGCTAGTTACCTGTATTAAAGTCCACTAGTCTAAAATCCAACATCTTCAGTATAGAAGACAGCCCTCATAACATTGAGGAAACCGCATGTTGCTAGAGTTTCTTCTAATCATTTGTCCTCTTGTGATTTTTTTTTTCTTTTCCATAGTTACAGTTGAAAGAAATAGTGGATTTTCTGCATATACATGGAAGCTGGTTAATAGATAAATGAATGAAACTCTCCAGATACATGTGTTAGTGCACTTCACTGTGGGGTTTTTTCATTTTTTTTTTATTTCAGTGATATCTTTAGCATCATTATTTCAGTCCTCAAGCCTCAATTCTGTCAATTTAGGTTCTTTTTCATCATATACTTCAAATTTCTCTTCTTTCAGTCCCATAAACAAGTATGCCTTCTAAAGGCAGCTGTGGCTGTGAAAGGCTCAGAAATTTCAATATTGTGCTTTATTGGTTGACGTGCTGCTTCCACATGTATGTAAAATTTTAGTAATGGCAGAAGGTTTGGTTTATTTTGTAATTATCCAGATTTCTAACTACTGAAAGAAGTAGAGTTTCACTTCAACTGTCAGGTTTAAAATCTGTATTTAACAGGATATAGAATTATGAAATTCTCTCTTATTTTTACTTAACTGTTTCTGTCTCAAATTGTGCTGTGTTAAAAGTGGGAGGTAGATATATAGTATTACCAAAGAGGTGAGTTAAAATAACAACGTTTGCTGCTGTTGCTAAGTTATATGTGGTAGAAAAATGGAGAGCAGGCTGCAAAGATATTTGAAGGACTTTGCAGTGTTGAGGGACCAAATCATGAAGTGGCATGTAAAACTTAGAGAACGTAATAGTAAAGTGATGCAGATGAAGAGGGAAAAACAAAGCAAACATTATGTATTTCATGGGGTGTGGACTAGCTATTACTGTTCATGTAAGCGATCTTGGAATTACACATCAGTGAAAACATACACTCACTGTTAAGTACTAGTCAAATAAACAAATGTAATTTGTGAATGATTAGGAAGACAATATGGAACAAAGCGAAAGCATCTTAATGTCACTAGTGTTAACGAAACCATATTGTGCTGCATCTTGAGTGATGTATACAGTTCTGGTTCCCACATCTCAAAGTGGATCTAATAGTACTGGAAAAGGTTCAGAGGAAGCGTCAAGAGCGATCAAGAGCATTGGGCATCTTCCAATTAAGGTGTCACAATGTGGACTTCAATTTGAAAAAGGGACAACTGAGATGAAGTATGTCCTATTCTGTGCTCTATACAATCATGAGTGGAAGAGAAAAGATTAATAGGGATTTATTTAGTTATTTTACTCTCCTTTTCAATGTGTGAACTAGAGCATCAACCCTATCTGATAGCAAGTTCAAAAAGGATAGAAAGGGCTCGTTCTTCCTATTACATGATTACAGTTTGAACACTCTGCCACAGAATTTAAACAGTCTGAAAATTTATTAGGAAGTTGATGGAATAAAAATCCATGGAGTATGTCAGACAGACACTGCTGCTTGTCTGAAAGTTTTTGAGCTGCAAGACACTGAAGTCTGGAAAACCCACTGGAGAAGTCTTTATGGTTGCCCTGTTGTTATCTTTTCTGTAGCCATCTGCTGCTGCCACAATTGTAGTTATATACTTGACTAGAGGAACCTTTGATTTGATCCAGCTAGACAGTTTTTACTTTACTGTGCTCCCAGATGTGAATTAATGGAAAGAGTTACTGTAAAACATTGTAGATTGAATGAGATTGATCTAGAATGAAGCTGTGTTTTCCCTTGGCTCTTTCTGCTGTTCTTTCTCTGATGTTATCTCTCTTTAAAATTACCAGGCTACATTGCTTTTCCAGTACAAGTTATTACTACAGTTTCCATGGTTAATACTGTTTGGGTTTTTTTTGCTTAGCGCATTGCAGATTCACTGTCAGGCCAAATCCCAAAGCTCCTGTTAGTTTACGTAAGGCTCAACAGTCAGATCATATTTAATATCAAGACGCTGTACTTTTCCTGAACATTCTGACTCTCTTAATTCAGAGTACATAAAAACCATACCATTGTTGCAAATTAAAAATGAACTACCGTGGAATCTGAAACAGGCAAAACCAAAAGCTGTTTGGAAAAAAAAAAAAAAAAAAGGCGGCAAACAAAATATTTTGTACGTGCATAGCTAGATGAAGAAACTGAGATCCAGCCACCCAGCTTCTGCTAGCTGGAGTTGTCATGTCTATGCAGAGTAGTGCTGTGCTGTGTGGAATTATTAGCTCCTTTCTGGAGGTAGAATCACTTTATTTTCCTCATGTTGTGAATGGTGTTAACATGTTCTGTCTCTCAGTTGATGCATCAAAAGCTATGTGAATTTGTGTGCGTCTGTTATTTTTGTGCTCTTTCTGGGATGTTCTGGATGCTAAAAATGTACATAGATTCAAGACAACTGAATGAAATAAAGGAATAAAAATACTCTAAGCACTGTTATACACAAAAGCGTCTCCTACGTTTCAGGAAGTTGAGGTGCAGACAGTGCAGTGCTGGGAGAGCGTTCTCAGGAGCTGCTGCTGGTTGTTTATCCTGCATGGTTCTGCAGTTTTGCTGATTTTTCTACTGCAGTTCTTGTAAGCTGCCAAAGTGAAAAATGAGGTTCCCACTGACTGGCAGCACTCCACAACATACCTGTCATCTCGTCTGCCTTCAGAGTAAAAGCAGTCAGTGTGACAGTGCTGATGACCAATCTAGAGAGTCAAGAATCGAATGCAGATCCTGTGGAGCCCTACCTCAGGCCCCCAAAGCCACAACACAGTAGATCATGGACACCATCACATCTATAACACTCTATTTGATGTTAACTACCTAGTTCCTTCATCCCTGTCCTTTTTCAGGGAACCGTCTTAAGAGATATTTTTTAAGCAGCAGATCCTACTTAGGTCAACAGAGGAAATTCTTGAGAGTACCAGAGAAGAGAGTTCTGTGGTATTAGTTTATAGTTCTAAAAAATAAGGGGGTAGTAGTACTCCCTTGGAAGGAAACTCACTTCATTTCTAAACTACAGAAGATAGGGAATACATTGCCATGATCCCATTCCTGCAATCAGGACTGATTTGTAGCTCAAGCTTCTGGGGACATTTCTTCAAGGTATCTGTCAAATCATGATAGAAGAAGAACAGGAATGTTGTGGTAAATCAGAATCACTATGCATGCGAAACCTTATGCCTTGGCCTCTGGAGGTGTTTACCAGTCTGAGGACAGATCAAACACGTCAAGGGAAACACTGTGTTAGCCTACTTTTTGGTGATTAGCAAGTGAAATTGTCTCTGGATACACTTCTGAAGACATTTAGTATAATTGGATTGCAGCCAGAGTGCTGGCTGTATGGCCTGAGAAGTTAAATCTGTCCCTGAAGTGGAGGTTTGAGGTGACTGGAGTGCTCTAAGGTGTAGGATGACAGTCGCCTGTCTGCTGCAAGTCAGGCTCCACAAGTTAAGCAACCCTGATCTACCAGTTAGACTAACCTCATTATGACAACAAGAACTGATTGCTCTGCCGTTAAGAACAGTTTTCACACACCATTGCTGTGTGCAGGGTCACACCACTGGTGTAATCTGAGCAAGGCTGATACACTGCTGGAAAGTATTCCTATTAAAAAAGTTTGATTATTTTCCTAGCATTCCTGTCATACGGAAATGGTGAGAGAACTCTCCTGTTGGTGAGACCCACAGACTTCTTTACTGAAGTCATAGTGTTTTATTACTTCCATACGGTAATATGGTTGCATACGTGCAGGTCCTTTCCATAGCACCTACCGGGGGACTGATACAGATCAGGATGGTCAACTTCACTGCTATGCATTTTGTATCGGGAGAGAACAGGGTTAGTCTCTCCACTCTTCCAGCCCAGGAAACAATTACTTTGCAGAAAGCATATTGTGTGTTGGATCCTCCTTTTATAGTACCCTTCTAGGCCTTCCAAATAGTCTGACAACTTAAGGAGGCGTACACTTTGAACCATGACTAGAAGGTCAAGTATTCCAGCCTTAAAAATGTGGTTTTAGACCTTTTCTGATGAGAAGGAAAAAAAAAAAAACAAACAAACTCCACCAGATCTTTTTGTTCTCATTTACAGGGAGTCCATTCTGTCCCTTTCCTTTCCTGAGCTTTTTGTAAACTCAAACAAGCTGGGTTTCATTTGCCTCTGTATAAGCTGAGATTTTTGTTTCCTACACTCCTGTATCACTCAGCTGAATAAATCAAGTCCTTTCCTTCTCTTTGCTTCTGGGTCTATATTGCCATGACATTGAAGCTCCAAATTAAAAGTTTATTTTTGTCCTTGGTGCTAGGTGATGTAGTCCTGTTTGGGTTTTGTTGTGGGGTTTTTTTTGTTTTTTTTTCCTGTTCTGTGGTTTCTTGGCAGTCAAGATGAACCTCTCAACTGTTTGGCATATCACATTTTAGGAGATGGACAATCTCTGTGTACTTGAAAAGTTTAGTGGGCAAGTTCTTAGTTCTGAGAGATAGATTGCCACCATGATGTGTACTTTGATACAAGGTATTAAGCCTCTTGGGGAGTTACGGCTTATGCGTCTTGTGGGTCCTGCTAGCCAAAAAGCTCTTAAGCTTCTGAGAACATGCTGATGGCAGCAAGGCTCAAAGGACTCAAGCTGCTGAAGGTGTGTAATTAGCTCTGTTCTTGGCCATTCCATATTTGTCTATTTTTTTCTATTATGAAAATACTTTTTCTTCTTTCTCTGTCATTACGTTCGGAAAAATAAAACTGATGTAGTCAGAAATGTAATTCAGAAAATTCAGAAGACGTACCAAACTAAACTGGTTTTGTCTGTGTCCCTTTATCCAAACCTCCATAGTAGCTTCTTTCTTATGGGCCATGGTATACAATTCATAGTGATGGAGACGATGCGTCTATGTTTCCTAAACTACATTTTGTGTAATACTTGTAACACCATTCACTTTTAATATTTGACTTCCAAATGGCTTAACTTTACTGTTGTAGTTTTTTGCACTAATTTTTTGCAATCTAGATTATGAACAGACATCCTAAAATATTAAATACATTGAGTAAGCTTTTAAAAATAGCTGATTTTGCACAGTAAGCCTGAAGAAGCAGTGAAATATTCAATATGCTGTGCATTTGCTACTGCATTGCATGGGTGATCCTGCAGTGTATTAATAAAATAAACAGTTTAGACAGACTGAAAGGAGAAAGAAATGCTTATGTGAATAAAAACAATGTTTATCACTACAAAACTTAGATTTATATTCAAAGTCAGACTAGAGAAAAAAAGTGAGTGTACATTTCAAGAGTGCTACCAACTGTACGAGTGCTATTTGTACTTCAAGAGTTATGAAAATGAGATTGGGTTTACATGAAACTGTGCAATAGGTATCTGTAAAAGGATTGTTCCTTCTCTTGTTCACTTGCATGTGTTTGTGACAATGGCCCTACAAAGTGTACATGAACTCACGTATTTTGTGAGCTAAAAGATAACAGGACTAGAATACATAATGCTGTTTGTGGTGGTGTTTTTCTCATTTAACTGTATGAGATGATTTTCTGTAACTTCAGTTTCCTCAAGTCCATTATCAGTGTGTTGTCTTCAGTTTTAACTGACTCTGAAACCTAACACTGATGATTTTATTCTTGGTAAATTTGTTTACCCTTTTGTAATAGGGTTCTCTTTATATTTGGTACAGGTAAGGAAATGATTAGTTAAAGGGTCCCCAAAACGTGATATAGATACCATTTATGGTATGCGTGCTGCATCAAAACGGCATGTTAACGCTTCCTGAACAGCCTACGTTGTACTGCCTGGTGGGAAGAGATCCCCTTTCCCTTATGGTACCTGAGAAAATGAGTTTGAAAACCGCTGCATTATAAGATTATTTTTTTTAAGAAGTTGAATTCAGAAGCTTAATGTAAAACATGGCTTAGAAATGTCCAGTGCTTTGTTTTCCAACAGGATTTAAATATATATATACACATTAATTTAAAATTTTGGAGAAAAAGTTATAAATGACATGCTAGTGTAGCACGTGACTTACAATTAGTCTCAGAGATGCTTTTAATACCCGTCTCCATACTTAGTTACTCCAGGGTCAGGTCTTCAGGGCCAGCTATGTCATAAAATCCACAACCGGAAACTTGTTAAATGTACTTCCAAATCAAATTGTGTCATCATGAAGATTCTTGTGACCATTGACCTGCTTTCCCCGTTGCTCTAGCTAGACCATGGAAACGTCTAGAATTTTCCAAGGCATATTTGACTTTGCAGAAGAGCCATGAATATATCGCCTATTATGCCAGTTCAGCACATGCTCCTGGAGCATCAATCACTTGTGCAAATATACAAATCTGAGGAGACGTTGGTGTTGAGCTTACAGTAATGCAGTCTTTTCCTTGCAGCTGTCTCGAAAGATCTCTGGACACAGTGCCTTCCACATTTCATGTGCTGTACAGATCCTTGACAGGGGTCAAGATATTTCCGAAGTAGCTCATCAGCATCTCTGAGAAAGCTTCCAAAAATGCATGTGGAGCACTGGATAGGTACTGCTTAAAGCCATCTTACTCAGTTTGTCTGTCTTTTGTCCAGTGCCATCCAATTTCTGAGCTCCTGTCATCACTAATCAGTTATAGGTCAATATTTTTAGATCAGGTATAGACATAAATTGTGCAAGTTTATGCAGCAGCTTTTGAAAAATGTTTGTACTGCTTTACTCTGGAGTCTCCAACAGAGATAAAAAGAGTATAATCACTAATATAGGAAAAAGTACATGACATCAGAAAGTTTTTCAAAGTAGGAGAATTGTGAGCTGTAAAAATGTAAAGCTGAAACAACATTTTAATAGGAAATACGGTGCAAATTTTTAAAGAATAGGTTTTTATGGGTAAACAAGTAAATAGATTAGCCTCAAAAAAGACAAACAGTGGTTTTCCAACTGGAGACTTTATTGCCACTAAGTTTAAAGCCTTGAGTGTGAGAATTGCTGGCCATTGGAAATCAGGCAGTTGGACACCATCTATTACAGCAACAAATTTGGTACAAGTTTTGTATTCTTTTTCTGTTTTCAGTGATATCTTTGTGTATAATTAACACACATCTGATTTTAAGAGATGGATGAATATGAAAACAGTAGCTCCTAATAGCTTTCTGATGCATAAATATGCTTTCTAAAAATTTTACTGGGCAAATACACTTTAGACCAGTATGTTTTACAAAACTTGTTTCATTGCTTCAGCATGTATAGTTCTTGCTCGCATGCTCTCACTCTCTCCTTAGCGTTACAAGGAAGTGTTTTGAATAGCCTTTGATCATAAATTCGTTTCCAGAGAGCTGTCTGCTGTGCTGACTTATTTTTGCCTTATTAGGTGATTTTTGCAGTTCACAACTCCAGGAACTGTTGAGCTCCCTGGTTTTTCAATTCCTACAGCTAAATGACAGCAGTTCAGTTCAGTCCTCAACAAAAAGCTCCGTGGAATCAAATTACCTTGCGTGCAGTGACACTGCTTGGGTGTTATTTCCATCCTGCAGGGAATGGTGTTAGTGTCTGCTGTAGGTTGTGTACTGTTGGTGCGCAGAGACTTTGTTTTTAATTAAAGAATCGTTGCTTTTTGGGGGGAAAAAAAAAAAAAGCTTCAGTCTGTCAGCTAACCCATTTGAGGAAAGTCGTGGCATTGTCTTCTGTCCTCTTGTGGTTTCCCTCAAAATCAGATTAGTACATCTCAGTAGAACAAAAGTGCAAATGTGTTTTGGGAGCCAGATGCTAATGCTTGTATTGCTTGGCATCAAAGCCATGGGCTCCTTCAGGCAAGCGACACTGGTGAGATAAGAGTAGGGGTGGAAGGGTATACCCTCTGGTATTTGCAACGAGACTCTAATAACCAGCAGAAGGCGGCCAGTGACGGGGGCCCGGCGTGCAGTGGCCGCTATTGTGATGTGAGGTGTGGCCAAAGAAACCAGAGGTCACCATCCATTTCGTCGGGGTCTGGGCTGCTGGGAGCAAAACTGAGGGTGGCACACTGCCATGCAGGACGGGCTTTTGTTAGCGTCTTATGTAACGTGGAAGTAAAAAATAATGCGGCTGTTAAATAATGCAGTCATTAAATGCAGCTCTTTGTTCCCTAATCAGAGATTCATGAATACTCTAGCTGTGAGCCTGCCTGGCTCTGGGATTCTTAACTATGTTTGAAAAGCCTCAGTCAGGACCTTACGGACTTTAAAAGGGCGGGGGGGAGGCTTGAGGATTTTTCTTCAATTGTTCTTGGATTATATTTATTGGGTTCTTTCTGTGAGGTTTCTGTGGCACATAGATTTATGGGGTTTTTTTCCTCCTTCAATTGCGAGGCCTAGAGACTGTAGGTTTTGAAACTAATATTCTGAGCTTTACACATCTCATCAGAAAGTAGAGCTTTTAGAAAAATATGTGTTATTACAAGGCTTGGTGTTGTAAGGGTTGGCAGCAGTGTGTTGCAGGAGATGGACTAATCGGAGAGGAAGGAACTTTCTCACTATACTGCAGCTTTGTACAGCTTGTCTGGCACGTTTTGTTTAGTTTTGTTTGTTTTCTTTTGAGAAATTAGATACTGAACTTCACCAAATACTAGATTTCGGACCTGATGAATCACTGCTCTATATTAGGATAATTTAAAAATTTGTAACTTATGTTACTGAAATTTATTTAATTTATGTATTTTCTCCTACAGTATTTTCTCCATGGCTGACAAGTTCTATTGCAAACAGTGCATGAAATTTAAAAATAAATTGTTAGCTTCATGTACTAGAAAATGTATACGTAGTACAAATCGCACAGAGGTTAAAGATAATACTGTTGGCTGCTGTGACTTGTGACCTATTAACTTTTCTCTGCATTTTTTTTGGTGGGTGAATTGTATTAGTCATATAATTATTTAAATAAATCCAGCTAAGATGTGAATTTTTAATGTCGATGAATATACTTCTTCCCCTAAAAAAACTTAGAAATTATAATCTAAGTTTTATATTCCAAATTCCATGTAAATTGCTTTTTTTTCATTCACAGATACCAAGTTGTTGGACAAAAAACCTGCATTTTATTCATATAGTAAAATCATTCATAGGTATTGAAAAACAGGATGTTGCGTTTTTTTTAATTCCCACTACTAGCCAGTATTTATCAACACCTAAGATTCATACTGCATGTTTCAAGTCTGAATCGATTAAATCAACGTGACACCCTGAGGCCGGGCCAAGTCTTGTCTAATCAGCAGTCAGCACTGTTGCTCTGGCATGAGGCTCCCCAAAAATAGAAACGCAAGAAGTCAAACAAGTAAGTGGAAGGGCACTAAAAGAAAAAGTGCTGCTAATTCCACTGTTGACTTTCTGTCTAATGGATTCTTGTTCCCAGGCCACGCTAAGTAAAGCAACTGGCGCGGGGTGTGTTTCTGCAGATGGCTCAGCAGTGACACACGCGGCCCAGCTGGTTGACAGGTGTTTGATTTGTATTTAACAAGTACCTCACACAAGCCAGATTTTTTTTTTTTATTTTTTTTTTTACAGATACTGAGCAGCTAGTCAGCTGATGCTTTTTCTTCAGAATTAACACCCTTCTCACTATGCTCCCTTTTTGTTGTGAATGGCAGTTCTTCTGATTTTCCCTTACAAAGGAAGATAGCATCGTTTTAGTTTGTAATAAGACAAACACCAAATACGAGAAATTAATCCATAGTTAACTTTATTTCATAATTACCTGTTACCTTTACGTGTGGAACATGCACAACATTCTATTTATAGCTATTGACAATAAGATCTCAAGAAATGTTTCTTTAGCTCTCCACTTCGCAGAATGAAAATTCCCTTGAAGAGTATGTGTGGAAGGAGAATGCCAGACTTCTGGGGTATAGCTGTTACACTCTGTGTTCGTGTGTCTTCCCATAATGTGAGAAGGTCTTGGGATTTTCCTGTACAGTGTAGCACAAGCCTGGAGTAAAAGAAATTCCCTGCCCAGAGGAGCATATAGTATTGATAGAGATGCACCCAAGGCTGCGAGGGAAGAGCGAAGGTGGGGAACTACTTACCAGGCAAGAATAGCGTACAATGCTATTCCTTATTGATTTTGTTGTTCAGCTACGTAACAGCACGCTGCATCATTGCAGAGAGATCGTCTCAATGGTGACTGTTTATTTAATTACACTTTGGGGGTTTTATTTTGTTTTAATAACTGTGAGTGGAAGAAATTATGATCTTTGTGGCATTTGTTAGTGCCATAATAGCAACTCTGCTGGCAAAACCAGCAGTGGAAATAGTAGACTATTGGGGTGCTCTTACAAATCATCTTCGATTAATGTGAACTCTCAAAGCCTTAGCCAGTAGGATGTGTAATGTAACAGTGACCATGGCCAGTTTGTCTTCTCACCCACCCCACTCCTCCCTTAGCCCCTTTTCTTCATACGTTGGTCTGAGCATTTTTCTTTCCTGGTATCAAATCTGTGAGGTGGAAGACGGTGAGACTTCAGGAACTGTTAACAAAAATGCGTAGCTCTTTGCAGTGACAGGGTTATAATGCCAGTTGTGAAACAGCCAGAAGAAATACCACCCTGTAGAATACAGTGTACTGGCAGTACTTCTGCTGAACCTCGGAAGAATGAGAAAGGAATGCAGCCGGAGAAACGGCTGTCAGAGTAGTGTTGATTCTCTAAATGAATACTGGGTTTTAGTGAGAGGATGGCTAAAAACCCATGCAGAGAGCCTGCACCCCTCAGATAGTGGACTAGCTTCTTTCTCTCGGGCTTCCCAGATGTGGGATACGGAGTGGTCTAATAAGCCTCAAAGAGGTTAAGAAAAGGGCCTGAAAGGAAAAGTTACAACCCTACTAGGCTGAGGTGTCGCTGTTCCCCACAAAGCTGCTCAGAATTGATAGTGATGGGGTTCACCTGGAGACTTACCTTTAGGAAGCAGTTTCTAGGTCTCCTGTGCTGACAGTAGATCCCCTGATCCCAGACTCACAGGCGGGGAACTGTCTGTTGGAGTCCTAGATACATGGTCGGTATATCCTCTTCATCCAAACACTAGCCTGTCTCCAAAATACATCAAATGTCAAAAGACATTGTTTTTGAAGTGAGGAGATATATTCCTTGGGAAAGTCTTAAACTTCTGAGTGTAAATGGAGACATGGAAACTGTTTGGAACTGCTTTATTTATCAGTAGTTGATAGGAGGTTTGCAGGTACACAAGCACACCAGCAATATGGCATTTCAGGAAAAGTACTCATCTGAGTTAGTTCCTAGATTATAAATTCCAGTCTATATGCAGTCTATTTATTTTTTATTCACCTTAAATCCTTAGTTTTGCCACTGCTTTTTTGCATTGCATATCTGTGTGGTTAGGTGTTAGACTTAATAGTGTTTAATGGCCCGTGGGACAGATCTTCGTTAGTGTAAAGTGACATTTGTACTAGCTGAGAATCTGCCTCCTGAATCTTCAGGTTATGGAAATGGATGATGATGATAGTAATTCCTGCAGTAAAGAATAGCCTCTGACATCTAAGAGGTTGACCAATGCTGTTTACCTTGCTAATATAAACTTGGGGCTCCAATTATTATGGTGAATATAATAGTCATATTTTATTATTTTGAAAAGACCTCAGCAATTCATGAATAATGGATAATGCTTTTTAACTTATATTTAACATTATTGCTTTTCAAATATTATTTTAGCAAGGCCAATTAGATTAATTTCCAGTTCTGCTGAAACTTTAATAGGATTTAGATTAGCTTTAATGCCATGTTATGGCTGGGTTAACAATAAATCAATAGATGGTGTGTAAGTCAGGCAATTTTTCTTTTAACAGATCTACTGTAAGGGAAAAAACATAGTTACAAAAAAATCTATCTATCAGTTGTCCATGAGGGTATGATCACTTAAAATTTTTTTCTACTGTGTTGCTTCAGATGATAGAAATATCCAACTGGCTAGAGTTAATTTTCTGAGCTGTTCATCCATAAGACATTATGAATCTTTGAGAACCTTTTGCAGCCAGAAGCCTATTTGCCTGTTTTCAGTACTCTACAGGAAATGTTCTCATGGTTTTCATTTGCATTTTCTGTATGCTCTGTGTACGGTGTTGTAGGTTAACTGAACTGGATTGTTTTCAAGCCCATGTTCAATTCATGTCTGCACTGCATTTTTAAATAACAATATAAAAAAAATTTAAAAATTAACATTATCCACTTCTTTGTGGTAAAGTATAGTGTACTTCTTACCCTGCTTACCTAAAGGAACGTAACTGGCTGGTGGGCCATTAAAAAGCTGTTAGTTGAGTCATTTGACTCAGTCTGAAAAATAGAGGAAAAAATTGTAAAGGCCCTTCAGGCTCTAGGACACAGTGAGACAAAGTAAGGAGAAGCTATCCTGTTCCACTGCTCTTCTGCATTGCTTAGAACTTTCCCCTTGCTTGTAAAGCTCCATCATTACAGCCCCTGAGGGCTTCACAGAGGCTAATTAGTTTCCTCTCACAACTGAGGAACTGAACCCAAACTACCCAAGATCCTGGTTATGTGCTGATAATATGTTCTGCCTTCATTTTTCTCCTTATTTGCTGTTTAGTTCCTTGCAGTTCAGTTCTGTTCCATTTGAAATCGGTGGCATTTAAGAGTGGTGACTGGAAACATGCCTTCTGGACTGAGTTGTCACTTCTTGATGAAAAAGGTCAAGAAGGCGGCAGTTGTCACTTCTTCAGGGATGTGCGATAGTGGTGAATACCACTTGTATTTGCCAAATGCAGAAAGAACACCTACTGACAGCAGAGGCTCTGCTCCTGCTGATACTTTTTTTGGTGGTATAAAACCTGCTCCTTGACATCCATCATAAAGGCCTCAGTCAGTTCATTTTCAGTTTTCAAAAGGAAAAAAAAAAAGGCAATATGCCACCCTGTAGTTATGCGTGAAAATAAATGGAGTGATCCTTTCATCTCAGGTTTTCAGAACAACTTCTCTGACTTCTCATGTTGTGTGAAAGTAACTTGTGGGAGCAAAATATAGAAACAAACTTTTGACTTGCACACTTTATTTGTGAAATATACATGCTTTATGTATTTGAATATAGAAATTGTGCAATTTACATGCTCTATAAGTCATGCTAATAGCAAAAAAGCAAACAATGCCAACTAAAGAGAGTGCACTCTGGAGTAAGGAGCCCTGTGGCCATGTTCTCTGAAGCTCCGAGCTGCCTCTGGCTGCTGATTTACTAGTTTGCATGCAAAGCACTGCAACCTAAATTTTCAAGTGTCGTTTAATTTGGGGTGTATTAACGTCTAGTTGCCAGAATTGTCCTGATGATGGATATCAGGAAGGTTAAGGAATGAGGAAAAAGTGATGCCTCCTGAACTCAGATTATGTTACGAGGTGCAAATAAGAACAGTACGGCTATTCTCATTTGCCGTTCTCTTGAGCAGCTGCATAAAAAAGCTACAGGAGCCCTGATCACAAAGACACAAGAGTCCTCTGGCCAGCCCTCACCCCCTTGACCAAACCTGCAGCGTACCTGCTCTGCTGGGGCTGCTCTGGAAGCAGGACAGAGCAAAGGAAACAAATTATTTACCTGTCACAAGCCCTTCTTCATCAGGTTTTTTTAAGGGAGAATCTTGTGCTTGCTCACACGGGTCAAGTTTGCACCAAGGATAGCACTGAGTAAGTACTCAGCACTTGCTGAGTTCAGCAGTAACCAAGTGGGAACAAAAGGAACAGTAGATGCAGTGAAACCAAAATGTCATAATATTTAACAGAAACTTCCTGACATGACTAATGCAGGAGATTCATGGGGCAAGTCTTAGTAAATATCAGCTGAATATATTTTTATGTAATTAATATTCTATCAGGTGATCCTCACCATTAACAGGAGCCTGTTTAAAGAAACAAAGAAATATTCCAGTAGGCTAAGGAAAGTGTCATACAACGGAGTATAACTGGTGTGGGATTTTTATTTGTTAAAGGCAAAGCTCTGCCCCCACTGGTGGCTCTGGACTGGCTCAGTACGTGCTCCACAGGGGAGGATGCTGCTTGAGCCCTCTGACAGTACGTTGTTGAACATTCCGCTCCATTTCTGCAATGCTAAAAATAGTTGTCCTCATTTTAAAACACCGGGCTATTAGATTATTCCGAGGGTCTGGCATACTCAGGGTAATGGAAGGCACATATCCATAAATTATCAAAACACTAAGTAGTGTTTGACCACAATGATTATACTTCTGTTAAGATGAGTTTTCCTTGCTAGTAACCCTGGAGTACCAAGTCTGTTCTGTAATCAAGTTCCTGGCAGTGCCCCCGTAAATTTAAAAATAAAAGGAAAAATGCTTGTTTTTCGTATTGAGGTTGGAGAAACATCTGACTGCTTCTTGCTGGTTTTGTTGGTTTGGGGTTTTTTTTTTAATTTTGCAGAATCATATCTGCAAAATGCTTGAAGTATTTTACAGTAATTGTTTCTCTTTCCCAGCCTTGAAAAGAATCTCACGAAGTTCCAGCATGTTTGCCATTATAAATCATGTTAATGCCTAAAATGTTCCAAATAGCAAAAAGCATTCCAAGTGATTGATACAAGTTTCTCTCAACTTTTTTTTTTTTTTTTACTGATTAGATAATGTGATCCCTAAATCATTTTTGGCACCATATTGTTTGGTAGTACAAGTAACCAATGCACTTAATAAAGTTCACATACTTGTACATTAAGATAACCTCTCTTTTTTTAATCTTTTTTAATGTGAAAGTCTCTTACTGGGGGAAAAAAATAGCTAAAGGTGAAAGTCAAAGTATAAAAATTAATGTAAATGCATTCTAAGAAAGTTGTTAAGTGCACAAATACAAACCATCTTACTTTGTCTTGAAAACCTTTAAGTATAGACTGAATCTGTAATTTTATTGTGGTGAAATAAATGGACTCTGCACATGATTCAATGTGAATCAAGCAAAAGCCGTTTGTTATTACAATTGATCTCGCTTATATTAGCAAGCTCTATGCATACAGGTGAGCTCATGCGCTCTGTCTTTATTCTGGATTGGTTACAGGTGAGCTCATGCGATCTATCTTTATTCTTGATTGGTTATTCCATGTGCATCACTTGTCCGGTTGAAGTTGCGATTTCTTGCAATTTCTTATCCCGTTCTTGTCCTCGGTTTGCAACTTCTTGCAACTTCTCATCCCGTTCACATCCTCTTTTGTGCTGATGTTGAATCTTCTTCTTTTTAAGGTGACCTGACTAACAAAGCCTGTCTTTTATATCTAACATTATGTTCACCACAATTCCCCCTTTTCGTTTATTTCTTGAGCATCTAATTAGGGATACACAACAATGTTCGCCAGCTCAAGTTCGTCACTTTCCAGGGGGGCATCTGTAGAATCTTGGCGAACAGTCAGTCCAACGCCTTGAGTTTGCACTATCCATACCTTCTGTACTTCTTGTTGAATCATTCGTGACACACACTGCAGCGTACAGCACATAATCATTACAAAAATTATAACAACACAAACAATTACAAAGCCTTGTTTTACCAAATCTACAAACCATCCTGTTATGCCTAAGCTTTTTAACCATTTATCCAAGCCTGATTCTTCAACCACTATTTTATTTATGTGATCCTTCAACTGCATTAAGGTCTTATGAATCGATTCAGAATGATCTGACAAATTCATACAACACATACCATCAAACTCTTCACATCCATGTCCTTGTGCTAATAACAAAAAATCGATTGCAGCTCTATTTTGTATTGTTGCATGTCTTACACCGTCTACATCTACAGTAAGCTGTGTTAAGATTTCTGATGTCATGTTGGCTTGCTTAACTGACCAACAGGCTATTTTCTTCAACTGTGTTAGTGCTTTGATGGACGCAACACCAGGGGCCAAGAACGATGAGATAACAATGCTAGGTCTTTCTCAAAGTGTCACCTGATCATCACAATCTTCTCCCAAGTGGGATATACTTCGCTTTAGATGCCTTTTTCCATTCCTACCCATCAGCTGGTACAAGTTTGAATGGAACATAGTTAATTTCCCCAGATAGCAAGGGCCCCCTTTTGGGTATCGAGGAATGCCTGGCCATGCTCTATCTCCACATATTAAAAAAATACCCGGTGGCAAGGCTAATATTTCGGGGTTTTGCATAGATATGTTAGTGAACACGCCTCGTCCACAATACAGCGAATCATTTTGATACATTGGTGCTTCAGAAGTTACACATGTCGTAGGCCCAAACTGATGCATATTTTTACACTGAGCGTCTGCTGCAAAAAGCTGGTGTCTCATAAGGTCATCCCCACTAAATAGCACACAACTCTGATTTGCCACTACAGATCCTAAAATATCTAATTCCTGTATAGCATTAACGGTAGCATTTAGATGCTTTAGAATTTCTCCTGTTCTAATTGCATTTGCAAGGTTGGGATACAAAGCTTGAAAAATCAGCCGCCTGTTTTTCACAACTTAGAGTAAGTTGCCCATAAAGCTGAGCTATTCAGTGTTAGCCATTGTGTATCATTAACAAATGTCCAAAGCTTTCTTGGTTCATAACCATCAAGACCTATCAAACATGTGCGAAACGGATCAGTGGCCGAGGCAAGGGATAAACAAAAAGCCTGCTGTCCTGTTTCATTGTAATGGTAACCCAGATGTTATTGTGATCTTCTACTTTTAAGGCTGGATGGCTGTATGATCCCCATGCACCCCACAGTACTACAGATAGTGATTCCCACGTGATTATTTCTTTTCTCTTTTCCACTGATACCGCATTGCACACTGATGCTTGGTTGGCTCCCACCTTATACAACATATAGCGCATTCACATAATATCCATGGCTCATACACAGAACACGTCCTGCAGGTAACTGATGACTGTCTTCCGCAATTCATGCGTTGGATGATGCATTGATCACAGGGCGAACACACCGAGCTGGCACCCACCGAGGTCCTTTATCTGTTGATACACAAGCATATCCTCGTCCACACGTCAGTAAATCACAAGGATCAGACCACTGACCTGTTAGCAGATCCCGGACTCTGACCTTCGCCCCGGGGGATACCCCAGTGGTGGACCCCAAAGACCCAAAATGCCGAACTATGTGGGGTTCCTGAGCATTGTCAAAGACCTGCAAAAAGTTCAGAACATATGTTACTTTGTTCAGTCGCGCTTCTGGGGATTACCCTACCATTCCACTTTTTTGTTTATTCAGGAAGTGTTTCAGGACTCCATGTGTGTGTTCAACAATAGCTTGACCGCTGGGGGAATGTGGAATGCCAATTACATGTATAACACCCCATATTTGAAGAAAAGTAGCAACTTTCGATGATGGATAAGCAGGACCATTCTCCATCTTGATTTTCTGAGGAACTCCAGCAACAGAAAAAGCACGCTGCCAATGACGAATAGCATCTCGTGCACTTTCCCCTGTATGAGCTGTAGCAACAACAACTGATGAAAATGTGTCAACAGAAACATGAACATATTTTAATCGACCAAATTCTGGCACATGAGTGACATCAGTTTGCCATATTTGCAGAGCTTTTAGCCCTCTGGGGTTTGTACCGTAAAAATGAGGCATATGATTACCTTGGCAGTCAGGACAGGAGGCAACAATGGTACGAGCATCAGATGTTGACAACTGAAACTGACGTTTGAGTGCTCTATATCCTTGGTGAAAAAAGGTATGAGATAAAGTCGCCTGTTGTCGGACGTTAGGCAGGGGGCCTAGTGCTACTCCAGAAACTAAGGCATCAATACGAGCATTACCTTCTACTAAATGTCCTGGAAGGATTGTGTGACTCCTTATGTGCAACACATAATATGGAGTATGGCGTTTTTGTAATTCCATCCACAACATTTTTAAAACACCAAATAATATTTCATTATTTATGTGACCTAACACAGCTTTAAATGCTGTAACAATCCTGCCACATATGCGGAATCTGTCACAATGTTTACAGGGCCAGAAAAATGTTGAAACACCATTGTGACAGCTCTCAATTCCACAACCTGGGGAGATCCTGATTGATACTCTATCTTGCTGTTCCATCGCCGCCCATCGTGCCAAACCATGCCTGCTTTACCTGTTTTTCCTGAACCATTGGTAAACACAGTGGGGCCTGACACTGGCTCAGCTTGATTTAAAATTTTTTGTGTTAAAGGAACCTCACTACACATCTTTATAAGTGGGTGTGATGGTAAATGATACCGGACTTGTCCCTTAAAATTTGTCATGGCAGCTTGTAATGCTGGGCTGTTAGCAAAACACCATTCAAAGTATTCATTTTGGACAGGGATAACAATAACTTCAGGATCCCTGGCCAAAAGTTCCACACACCGAGTTCTGGTCTTAATAATAATCTGGGCCAAAAGTTCAAATAACCCTGGAGCTGCCTTTTTAGGCCGAGCAGGGAGAAAGGCCCACTCCAACACATGGAGGGGGTCTTTGCAGGTCAAGTTCCACTGTGCTAACATTGCAAAAGGCGTCAACTGGTCAAACAAAATTATTACTTGAGTCTTAACAGATAAATCAATTCTCCACACAGATTTCCTGGTGATTGCGTCTTCTACCTCATTAATTAGTTTTTTAACTTCAGAATTCATCTCTCTTGGGGCAGCAATATCAGAATCCCCCTTGCGCAGGTCCAACAGTGGCTGTAACTAGAATGTTGTCAAACCTAAATAAGGCTGAACCCAATTGATTACTCCTGCCAATTTTTGGACATCATTCAGTGTTCTTACTTCTGCTTTCAACTGAATTGGTTGTGGCATTACCGTTTGTTCTAATACTTTCATGCCCAAATACAACCACGGCTGTTGTCGCTGCACTTTTTCAGGGGCAATCTGTAAGCCATGGTCCTTAAGAGAGTCTCTTGTTTTTGCTTCCATGTCTGTTAACATTTCCTTTGAGGGCACTGCTGGCAATATATCATCCATATAATGATAGCAATAGCCCTTTGGAAATTGCGCTCTTACAGGACTCAAGGCTTTTGCAACAAACCATTGACAAATAGTTGGTGAATTTTTCATCCCCTGAGGCAATACTTTCCAGTGGTAACGTTTAGAAGGTTCACTGTTGTTTGTGGAGGGCACTGTGAAAGCAAATTTTTCTCTGTCTTGTTTTGCAAATGGGATGGTAAAGAAACAATCTTTTAAATCTATTACCACAATGTCCCAATACATTGGAATCATGGCAGGTGAAGGTAGCCCAGGTTGTAGGGCTACCATTGTTGCCATGACTTCACTGACTTTTCTCAGGTCATGCAGCAATCGCCATTTTCCTGGCTTCTTTTTAATTACAAATACTGGAGTATTCCAAGGACTTTGAGAGCTCTCTATATGTCCCGCATCCTATTGCTCTTGAACCAATAGGTGCAGGGCTGCCAGCTTATCTTGTGTTAGGGGCCACTGATCTACCCACACAAGCGTTTTTGTGAGCCAAGTTAACGCCAGTGTGGGGTGCTGTATACCCTGCATTATAGTGACCCCTACTGAAAATCCGTGGTAAGTTTTACTCCCCATTGCCCTAGGCAGTCCCTCCCCCATAATGTCAGAGGAGCTGATGTCACATAGGGTCGTACTGTAGCTTTTTGTCCCTCGGGGTTGGCAATGAGCACAGGCTTTGCAGCCATAAGACTCATAGCAACTCCACCAAGTCCCATGACTCCTTTTGCCGTAGACATGAGGGGCCACGTAGAAGGCCACTCACGTTGTGCAATAATGGTAACATCAGCCCCTGTATCTAGCAATCCTGAAAGCCTAATTTGAGATGGGGTTGCATGATCCATTACCAAAGTACAACTTAAGTTCGGCCTCTTATTGGTAACTGCTTGCAACCAGAACACAGCAGGTTGCCCCGTTGACCCAAAACCTTTCTCCCCCTGTATTACATTTTCAGTTTTAGGCACACAATTAATAAAAGGCACAAGTTGAGCAATCTTTGAACCTTGAGATATAGTTACCGGAGGGATGGCTGTAGATACCATGGCAAAGATTTGTCCAGTATAATCTGCATCAATGACTCCTACATGTACTATAAGCCCTTGTAAGTTGCTGCTTGATCGTCCTATGAGCAAGGCACTTAGTCCTCGGCCTATAGGTCCCCATGCATCCAGCGGCACCTGGTGGACTAGGTGATCAGCTATGGTTACTGTGTCGGCAGTGGATACATCCATCCCGGCTGCTCCGGCTGTTTTTCTGGATATCCTACCGCAGAGGGTTGTTGCTCTGACAATGCACTGTGATTGCGTCAGTAAGACTGAGGAGATACTTGTGTCGAAGCATGCCTCCGCATGCTCTTCTTCCTGTTTCCCTGCTTTGGTAACAATACACCATCAACAGACATATGAGAATGACATTCATTTGCAAAATGCCCACTCTTACCACAGCGATAGCACAGGAATGCTCCTCTAGATTTATTGCTTGGCGATTTTTTATTTGAGGTACACTCTTGTTTCACATGACCATTTTGGCCACGATTATAACATTTCATGTTCTGAACACGCATAGCAGCTATCACAGTCATTTTATGTTCCAGCGTGCCAACTTTTGCGCATGCAGTGATCATATTTTCCAATAAGGGGTCTCCAGGCAATGCTTCAATAATCTTTTGACAATCAGCATTGGCATTATCATGTGCGAGTCGTTTGACAAGCAATCCTTGTAAATTTGCATCAAATACCTGTTTTTCTATCGACTCTTGCAATTTTTCAACAAAAGAGAGAAATGGCTCCTTTGCCCCTTGCCGAATAGTGGTATAACATTTACTAGGCTCTGCTAACTGTGCTGTCCGCAAGATGGCCTGCAAGCCCAATGTTTTAATTTGTTCCAACACCAAAGGGTCCCACTGAGCTTGATGCTGCAGATTGCTAAACTGACCTTGTCCCATCAGCACATCTACTCCATTACCAAACCTGGGGTCTCCTTGTGCAAATTGCAAATTAGCAACAGCTTGTGCTTCACAAAGCTGTTGCCAATTAGTTTGAAATACAGACAACTGATCAGGGGGAAACATAGTTTGAGCCAATTGCTTAATGTCCCAAGGCACCATAGTCTCTAGACTTAACAATCTGAGCAGCTGCGTGCAGGGGGGTGAGTTTACTCCATACTGAGAGACAACTTGTTGCAACTCTTGCACTACTTTCCAGGCATAAGGGGAATGAGAATGGGGCTCACCCACGGCTGGATCTCCAAAAATGACCGGATATGCTGCAGCACTTGCTGTATCTTGCTTCAAAGGAGCCCCCATTTGCTCGACTGTCTCCCAGGCTCCCCTACTAACCGCTGATGCTTTAATATCCTCCCAAAACCTTATTGGGTCTCGGGGCATTACTGTGACTTGACTCACTGGTGGCAAAGTTAATTGCAAAGGCCCTGAGCTAGGAGGTCGACATGACCGCCCTCCTGAGATTGTCAGTTTAGACAGTTCCTGAGTCAAAGGTTCTCCTTCTGTGTCAGACTTGTCATCTGAATCAGAGGGTAGCGGAGGGGCAGAAGGCTGTGCTGGTGCAGAGGGCTGCACTACAGGACCCACACCCTGCATACCCTTATGCTTTGGACGCACCACCCGCCGTATTGGAGATTCGTCATCAGAATCATCTACAAAAGGATTTCGTGAGCGCCGTATTTTGGGGTTAGCAACGGCAAGTGGGAGAGAGGGTCCAGACGGAACGTTAGGTGAGGTATCTCCTTTACTGGCTGTCAGCGGGGGCCCTCCCAGGGACGGGTTTCCCTTTTCAGCTGCCGACTCAGCCTGAGTGGGACCCGAAGCAGCGCGCTGTTCAGCTTCCTCTTTATCTTGTTGCTGTTTAATAGTACAAACAGTATCACGGAGAAGCCGCCAAGTAGTTAATAATTCAAAAGCTTCCTTTTGTCCCTTGCCTGCGTCCTCTAAAAGCTCATGTCCTATTTCCTCCCAAGCAGACAGGCTAAAGGCAGTCACTCTACTTGCTTCACGTCCTTGCTGTCTCCCCCACAATAACATTTTTCTTAAAGATCCTTCAGGGAGACCAACCCCATGTTTCTTGAGTACAGTCTGCCACATAGAAAGCACAAGGCTTTCCTCTTTAGTGAGGTTTCCCCCCATAGTCACAATCCCTGGTGGCTCACCTTTATCAGGTGTCTTTTTTCAACCCGGGTCCTTGCAGCTCTTCCCACTGTGATGCACCGCTACACCAGGCTCCGGCTTTCCTCACCGTATCAGGATGGATCTTAGTTGGAGATCACGTCGGGGTTACCATTTGTGGTGAAATAAATGGACTCTGCACACGATTCAGTGTGAATCAAGCAAAAGCCGTTTATTATTACAATTGATCTCGCTTATATTAGCAAGCTCTATGCATACAGGTGAGCTCATGCGCTCTATCTTTATTCTGGATTGGTTACAGGTGAGCTCATGCGATCTATCTTTATTCTTGATTGGTTATTCTATGTGCATCACTTTTCCGGTTGAAGTTGCGATTTCTTGCAATTTCTTATCCCGTTCTCATCCTCGGTTTGCAACTTCTTGCAACTTCTCATCCCGTTCACATCCTCTTTTGTGCTGATGTTGAATCTTCTTTTTAAGGTGACCTGACTAACAAAGCCTGTCTTTTATATCTAACATTATGTTCACCACATCTTATAGGGTGTTACAGTACAGTTACAAGCTGCAAAACCAATAAATGATAAATACATTAAGAACCATGATTATAAATACACTGCATGTTTCCAAAATAGTTAAAGCAAGCACAACATTAATCATTTCAGATTTAATAAGAATCAGTATTGAGGTAGGAGGTTATTTTTGCATTGTTGTGTTGAAGGGATAATTTGTGAAATACTGATTAAACAATGCAAGGCAAAACATCTATGGCTTGTCTCCACAAAAAAACAGTGAATGTGGATTTTTTTCTAGTTTACAGTGATCCAATATAGCAGGGAAGATGAAATATTATTGTCTGGTAACTGTTAGACTATGAAGAGTTTTTCTGAATTCACGTTGTAAATCTGGAGAAAATGAAGGACTAAGGATTACTTGTAATGATTAATTAGAATTTTTCCCCAGCACACTAGCATCTATTTTTACAGAGGAGAGCTGGAAGGAAGATGTTGGAAAGCGTGCCATGAGTGGAGTTAGAAAAATGCCGTTTTAACAAGATATTTTAAGCTGTATTTTAATTGTTGTATCTCATGAGTGCATTGTATTTATTTGCTTAATTACTTGTATCATTTTGATGAGTAATTGTTCTTTTATTGGCTCTTTCTCTTGTTAGGAGAGACTGGAGTTTTTCCTTTGTCTCTGTTCTTTTTTTGTGTCTGTGAGGCATTTGTCTTCTGCTTGGCTTGGAATCAAATGAGTGAACTTTCAAAACTTTCTTTTGTTGCTGAATTCTGGCTTGGCTAGAAAACTGAATTGGATGGTGTGTGAGTTATTAGGGCAAACTTCTGTCAAGGAATTAAGACCCATGAATGGAATGGGGAAAGCATTTTGATTTTAGATTCCTTTAATAAGTATTCTAAGCTCTCACTTGAGGTCGTATGAGCACGGATGAATTCTTCTAACAGAACTTAGCTCAGTAACTTTAGATTTATTGAGACCAAAATTAATGTAGTTCGCGGTGGCATATTTCATGACTCTGTAAATGGAGGGTGGTTCTTAGCATTGAGTGGCAGAGCCTGGTTCTCACTAGGTCTGTAGCTGTTTAGCACGCTTTGCTGAGAAGGAATGGAAAAGGAAACCACTGCAATATTTTATATTTTAATGCTAAATGAGATATTAGTAGGTTTTTAACTGTACCTTTTCCTTAGAAAGCCCTATATTAAATGGAGAATTGACTTGTCTGTAGCTTTCAACTCAGAGGTATTGATTTATTTTTTTTCTTTTGCTCAATTAGTCCTTATTCAGATATTGAAGATGAAGTCTACCATGTTACTCAGCTTGGATAGTTACCTTTTAAAAAAAAATTTTGATTAACAAGGTGCTTGTTTGTACTTATGCTTAGTTGCTGGGCATAACTTTTAAGCACCCAGTTTCTTGAGTGGAATTTACAAACCCAAATCAGATTCTTAAATTTCATGGGCATTGCAAGGAGAAAGTAATTTGAGGGGCAGGGGATGACTAACAGTCAACTGTACAGCTGACTTATTTTGCTCTTTTAAATCATGGGGTAGAGGCAGCAGTAATTTAACAACATACACAGAACGTTCACTTAGGAAGTAGGAGAAACACAGTTTTGTCTGCCTGGTTGCACAGGATCAAGATTTGCATTTCCTCCTGCTGAGTAGGTTGCGCACTCTCCTAGAGATGGGGGAAAGATCTAAAATTCCCCTTTGAGCAGAGCCTAGAAACGAGCAGTCAACTTCATATGTACAACACCCTGTGGGACCTAATGGTTTAAGTGTAGATTCCTGTGGGCTCAAGCACCTAATATTAGAGAGAAAGTGGAAGCTGTGGCACCCTTTTTGGGATTTTAGGTACTTGGGTAGTTTGCAAGTATCTTCTGAAGTATTTTTTTCTGAATCAAGGCTTGAAGTAAAATTTAAGAAAGATTTTCATGTGATCCAAACACTCCAATCTTTTTTGTCCAGTTGTCTGAAGCAATATACAGCTATATCTGCTGCATAATTAGATAACCTGTAATTGTTAATTGCCTAATATTTGGAAAGTGAAATGTATTTTAACCAAATACAAGTTAACAGATATAAACAACCTTAGAAATCAATACAGCTGTTCTGTAGAAAAGAAATGAGAAGCAATGCATGTCCAGATGTCTTTTTCTCTTAATTTCGCTCAGTCATGAGTTAAGTCTATAAAATGATGGCTATGTATATTTCATTTCAGGGGGAAGCTGGCTTAGTAGGTGCTCCTGGCATACCTGGTCTTACTGGTTCCAAGGTAAAAAAAACCCACACCAAACAAAACAAACAAATAAAACCAGTCTTGTTTTATGTATTTTCGTTCTCAACATCCTTTTTGCCAGATGTCCAGTATCTACATAAATTGTATTTGAATTACATATCCAGTTTCTGAGTTGTATAATGTGACAGAGGAACTTTACTATCAGCTTCTCTTTCAAAAGAGAAAGGATGTGTGGTGCGGTGGCACAAACCTGCCTATCCGTATTCATGGAATCACAGAATGGTTAGAGTTGGAAGGGACCTTAAAGATCATCTAGTTCCAAGCCCCCTGCCATGGGCAGGGACACCTTCCACTAGACCAGGTTGCTCAAAGCCCCATCCAACCTGACCTTGAACACCTCCAGCTTCCCTGGGCAACCTGTTCCAGTGTCTCACCACCCTCAGAGTAAAGAATTTCTTCCTAATATCTAATCTAAATCTACCCACTTGCAATTTAAAACCGTTACCCCTTGTCCTATCACTACAGTCCCTGATAAAGAGTCCCTACCCATCTTTCCTGTAGGTCCACTGGAAGGCTGCTATAAGGTCTCCCCAGAGCCTTCTCTTCTCCAGGCTGAACAATCCCAACTCTCTCAGCCTGTCTGCATAGGAGAGGTGCTCCAGCCCTCTGATTATCTTCATGGTCCTCCTCTGGACTCACTTCAACACGCCCATGTCCTTCTTGTGCTGAGGACTCCAGAGCTGGACACAGTACTCCAGGTGGGGTCTTAGCAGAGCAGAGTAGAGGGGCAGAATCACTTCCTTTGACCTGCTGGCCACGTTTCTTTTGATGCAGCCCAGGATGCGGTTGGCTTTCGCATATTGCCAGCTCATGTTGAGCTTATCCACCAACACCTCCGAATCCTTCTCATGGCTGCTCTCAATCCATTCCCCACCCAGCCTGTACTTGTGCTTGGGATTGCCCCATCCCACATGCAGGACCTTACACTTGGCCTTGCTGAACTTCTTGAGGTTTGCATAGAGGCCCACCTCTCAAGCCTGTCCAGGTCCCTCTGGATGGCATCCCTTCCCTCCAGTGTGTTGACTACATCACTCAGCTTGGTGTCATCAGCAAACTTGTTGAGGGTGCACTCAATCCCACCATCCATGTCGCTGATGAAGATGTTGAACAGTGCCAGTCCCAACCCCTGAGGAGCGCCACTCATCGTTGGTCTACACTTGGACATCAGGCTGTTGACTGCAACCCTCTGAGTGCGACTATCCAGCCAATTCCTCATCCACCGAGTGGTCTATCTGTCAAATCCATGTGTCTCCAATTTAGAGACAAGGATGTCATGTGGGACAGTGTCAAATGCTTTGCAGAAATCCAGGTAGATGGTGTCAGTTGCTCCTCCCTTATTGATCAACACTGTAACCCTGTCATAGAAGGCCACCAGATTTGTCAGGCTCGATTTGCCCTTGGTGAGGCCATGTTGGCTGTCAGTGATCACTTCCTTGTTTTCCATGTGCCTTAGCATAGTTTCCAGGAGTTTCTGCTCCATGATCTCACTGGGCACAGAGGTCAGGCTGACTGGCCTGTAGTTCCCTGGGTCTTCCTTTTTTCACTTTTTAAAAATGCGGGTTATGTTTCCCCTTTTCCAGTCAGTGCAAACTTCACCGGACTGCCATGACTTCTCCAGTATAGTGGATAGTGGCTTAGCAACTTCATCCACCAGTTCCCTCAGGACCCACGGATGTACCTCATCAGGTCCTATGGACTTGTGCACCTTCAGGTTCCTCAGATGGTCTTAAACCTGATCATTAAGAGCAGTTGCCTGAGTCTCAGAACTGTGCAGGTCTTTCAAGCCACAAGATAGCCGATTCAAAAATTTGAAATTTGAGAGTCTCGTGATCTCAGCAAAGTGAGATGGGGGACAGCACTGCTTCTTCTTTTACTCCTCTCCAGAGGTGGAATATTTTAGGAAGGCCAGAACTTGCAAAAAGAGACATCTGTATTATAGACCTTGCTGGTAATATTTGTTAAAGTTGCCTGACTCTCTTCATGGTCAGATTTTGGTTTCTGTGATTGCAGCTGTGTTTAGCCGTAAGTATTTGGAATGAAATCTTAATGTCACATGCATCTGTCCAGCTAATTCCTTTTAGAAAATTGTAGGGGAAATAGTTCTGGTGCTTCCACTAATTAAGGGACTAGACAAAAAAAACCATTATTTTGTTCATATTAAAATTTCAAGAAAGTGTTCTGCAGCATGACCTTGATGCAAAGGGCTGATTTGCGTGTCTTTCGGGCAGATACTTCCTGTAATATAGCATGAAGGGAAGGAAGAAACTTATTTTCTGCAGATGAGGTAGGCAGCATTGAGTTCCACAATATGCTTACCACAATCTATCAATTTGTAAGTTCAAAGTCAGGATCTCATTGACTTGTACTGCAGGCATATTCGAAACACTGAAAATCAGATCAGCAATCCTGCAGTGAGTATCAAAACAAGTAATCAATGACTGTCCCTGAAAAAGTTGTGTGAAATGTTTTGCCTAACTTAATGTGAGAATTCTGCAACAGAAAGGAGAATCTAAGTCATAATTGTGTTATTTTGCAACTCTCACATTTTTATTTCTGCAGCGTTTGAATTCTTTGAAGTAACTTATCAGTGGCTAATATTGTTATATTTTTTTAATACTGTCAAGTGGAAATTACCTAAACTTCTTTCTCTATGCTTTCTGTTGGCTGTATTTCTTATTTTCTCTAATTGGAAATAATTTTTTTTAAATTCAAATATGTGCAAAAAATCTGGACACTTAGACTGTATTTCTGAAGAAGAAGGAATTAATTAATCGCCCCATACCTTGGTACAGGCAGAGAATTGACTGGTTGAGCAGCAGCATTGCTGAAAAGGACCTGGAGGTACACATGAGGCTGAATTATCACGGAATTATGGAATTTTCAGAGTTGGAAGTGACCTCTAGAGATCATCTAGTCCAACTCCCCTGCTGACGCAGGAATGCCTAGAGCACATTACTCAGGATTGCATCCAGGCGGGTCTTGAAAATCTCCAGAGAAGGGGACTCCACAACCTCCCTGGGCAGCCTTATGAGCTGCCCACTTATGAGCTAAGCGTTCTGCTATTGGGAATAAAGTAAATCACATGCTGCACTACATTAGCAAAACTGCAGCAGACAGATCAGGGGAAGATATTTTCCCCCCTTTGTTTGGTGGTGCTGCATCTGCTATGCTGTCTCATGTTTGGGGGGTGTCTTCCACCCTTCTTCAAGAAATATGGAGAGAAGGGTCCAGCAGGGAGCTAGTGTATGTTCAGGGGCCTAGAAAACAAGACCTTTGAGGAGAGTTTCAAGGAGCTAAGTTTGTTGAGTCTGACAAAGAGAAGACCAAGGAGCGACTGAGACTGTCCTCCAGGCCTAAGGAGCCCAGCTGGCTGATCTTCAAGGACAGCTTCCTAAAATCCCAAGAGCAGTCCGTGCTGATGCGCAGGGAGTTGAGAAAGTACAGCAGCAGGCCAGCATTGATGAACAAGGAGCTCCTGACTGAGCTCAGACACAAAAAGAATGTAAATAGTGGAAGCAGGGGTGAGCTACCCAGTAGGAATATAGAAACATTGCCAGAGCATGTGGCGATGGAGTTAGGAAACCAAAAACTCATCTGGAATTAAAACTAATGAGGGATTTGAAGGGCAGCATGAAGGGCTTCTGTTAAGTACATTTGTAGCAAAAACAAGGCTGAGGAAAATGTTGACCTACTGCTTAATGGGGTGGGAGACATAGAAAAGGCCGAGAGTACCCAATGCCTTTTTTGCCTTGGTTTTCACTAATGAAGTTTGCCCTCAGGCCTCCCAGATTACTTAAGCCTCCTAGCAGAGTGTGTGAGAAGGAATCATTGCCCGCTGAAGGGGAAGAGAGTGTAAGGAGCACTTAAACTACTGGGACATTTGCAAGATATCAAACAGCGTGCATCCAGGGGTGCTGAGGGAGGTGGCTGATGTCACAGCAAGGTTGCCTTCTGTCATTATCAAAAGATCGTGATGACTAGGGGAGGTCTCTGATGACTGGAAACAGGCAAATGTCACATTCATCTTCAAGAAGGATCCAGGGAACAGCAGGCCAGTCAGCCTCACCTCTGTCCCTGGAAAAATTATATAGCAAATCCTGGAAAGCATTTCTAAACATGTGAAGGACTAGAAGGCAACTGGGAGCAGCCAGTATGGATTCACCGAGGACAAATTATGCCTGACCAACCCAATTGCCTACTCTGATAAGGTGACTGTCTGTGTGGATTAGCGGAGAGCAGTGGATGTTGTATACTTGACTTCAGCCAGGCTTTTGGCACAGTCTCATCATATCAGTGTAGTCAAATCTGTGAGATACAGACTGGCTAAATGGACAATAAGGTGGGTGGAAGATTGGTTGGATTGTTGGGCTCAAAGGTGGAATAAATGCTATACAGTCCAACTACTACCTAGTAACTAGTGTCATCCCCCATGTCGTCATACTGGGGCCAGTATTTTTTAGTGTCTTTATTAATAACCTGGATGATGGGATTCTCAGCAAGTTCATGGATATTATCAAATGTGGGGAAGTAGTCAGTGTGCTGGAAGGTAGGGCAAGAATGTTATTCAGTGGGACCTCAACATGCTGGAGAAATGAGCTAATGCAGAACTTACAAAGTTAAGCAAAGGCAAACATGAGGTCCTGCCTGTCAGAAGGAATAGCCTCATGCAACAGTACAGGCTAGGTGCCAAATTGCTAGAAAGCAGCTCTACAGAAAAGGAATTGAAGGTTGTGCTGGGTGCCTTTGTGGTGTAGAAGGCCAACTGCGTCTTGGGCTGCCTTAGCAAGAGCATGGCCAGCAGGTCAGGAGGAGTGATTTGCGCTTGTGAGACCGCATCTGGAGTTCTGTGTCCAGTTTGGAGCTCCCCAGGAGAGGATAAAGAGCAGCTTATTGGGGTGAGCCCAGTGGAGGCCCATCAAGATGGCCAAGGGCTTGAAGCCTGTATGGGGGGAGGCTGAGGGAGCTGGGCTTTCTCAGCCTTAGAAATGAGATAATTTGGAAAGGGGGAGGGTGGAGTATGGTGTGCAGACTCATTGCTGTCTGTAAGTACTGGCAGGGTGTGGAGAAGCCAGACCCAGACTCTTGTCAGAGTTGTACAGTGAAAGGACAGGAGGCAATGGACACAAGCTACAACCAGAGAAATTTTGGCTCTATCTAAGAATAATTTTTGTATAATGAATTGGAAATTGAGTAAAGAAAAGATATGCAGTCTCACAAATGGGAAAGCTAAATGAAGAAAACTCCTTACTTAGGAATTTGTCAAAAGTGTATGAGCATTAGTTGTGTTGTATGTCCAACAGCTGGAGAAGAATGGGAATCATAGAACAACCCAGGTTGGAAGGGACCTCAAAAGATCATCTGGTCCAACCTTTCGTGAGAAAGGGAAACTAGATGAGCAGAAAAGAAGTTGCATACATTCAGAAATTATTTCAGTAATTAACTACTCATTTTTAGGTGAAATACCTAAAATACTTCACCTTTTAGTGAAGGTTATTTCATTAGATCCCATTTTGCATGCTTGGTCTTGGGCATGCTTCTAAAATTGACCCCTAAGCTGTTGATTGCATGAGCCACCCCAGCCAAAAGAAACAAACAAAAAGCAGCCACTGTATGTGGTTGATGAAAAGTCCAGAACTATTTGATAACCTTTACATCTGAACATCTCCAAACCTTTGAATTTAATTCCCAGGTATGTAGTACGTGATGCTGTATCAGTTGAAAGATTTGACAAAACGCTGCTAGAAATTTTGCAAGTTGCAGCCTGCTGTTCTAGTTAACCTCACTTAAACCTTGGACTTCTATAGAAGGAAATGACACTCTCTGCAGGGTGAAAGAATATTTAGACATTGCTATTTCTAATTTTTTGAAAGTAATTTAGAAAACACCATATGCTTTACTTTGGAAATTTTCCAGTATTTTCATCCTCAGACCTGTAAAAATCATGTATGTTGTACAGAAGTGATGAGACTGAATTCTAAAGACTGGCAAAGACATTGCGAACTATCTTCGGCTAGATGATTTGAGGGAGAAAGAGAACGTTTGGGGTTTTCTTATTAGGTAGTTTTTGTGCTACAGGTATTTGGGCTGTATGTCTGCTTTATGTGTCGCAAAACATACAAGTATACATTAATAGAGGTCTAAAACAGGTGTTATTCTTGTTAAAATATAGCCAGGCTGCAGACTATTTGACAAAGATATAACCATAGTAAGATTGTACATTAAGATCTTTTTCTGAGCTAAAAGTTATCAAATTGGAGCTGAAAGAGCATTGTAACAGGTCTTTTTATTAAAAGATCATCAAATAAAGAATTCAATCTGCTGAAGTAAGCTGAGCTTGAATTAGTATTTCAAAACCCTTCTGTTTGTTTTGTTTTGTTTTGTTTTTTTAATACTTGGGTAATTTGATGTGGTTTTCAAAGTGAAAGGAACGAGTTTTCTTTCAGTAAATTGTATCTTTATATTTTTCTCAATTGTGCTGGGTTTTGGAGCCCTTTCACAGCTGACTAGTCATATTTAAAAATTAAAATTAAGGTATTAATAGAAATCAATATATTAAAACCGGTTCTGCATAAAAATAGCAGGACTGTAATGAGTGGGTTTAGCGTCAATGAGTAGTTCAGAATTTTTAAAGCCAAGAAGATCCCTTAGGCTGAATTTAAAAATGACTGACTACTGTTAATTGACAAAACTGTAGGAAGCTGTGTCATTTTTTTGTAGAGGTTTCACACTTTTTTGAATGAGAGACAATCCGTATGCAAATGATTTCTTCTGTTTTAGTCCCATAATAAAAATTCAGTGCAATTAAACTATTGTAAAGAATGTGATTATTTGAAGAATGTTTATGTTTGAGATTTTTCTTTTATGGTTTTGTGTTCTAGGGTGAACGTGGCTTTGCGGGTAGTAAAGGTGAAGAAGGTGAAAAGGTAAATTATTCTGTCCATGTTATTTATTTTTTTGGTTTAACAATTTGATATATGGCCAACCAAGTAAAGCTTTGTTCTGAAGGTCTTCCTTAACTCTTTCATGAATAAAATTCTTAATGTTTTTGCTATGTAAATGATTCCTGAAATGCTTAAGAACAAGGAGGTTTTTATGGGTGTTAATCAGTGTCATCAGTGCTTATTTTAGAAACCTTTTCCTTTTTTTTAAGAAAAGATTTAATAATGAAGTCTAACAGAACCGTAACCATGGGACTCCACTAGTGTTTACTGCTATCTTATTTCTATAGTAACTAGTAAATGTTTATTTATACAGTATGAAATGTATGGTGAGATGATGTGTAGGTATTTATAGTACTTAATTATTGCTTTTATACATTACAAATTCACTTTTATAGAAACTTATTGTGTTGATCATAACTGCTGATTTTTTACACACTTTTTTCCTAAGAACACTAATTTACTGCAATAGCAAAATTTAACATTTGCTACAGTATAACTGACCACTAATTTAAAAAGGTTAATTTTCATTTATATACTTCTGTGTACCTACACAGTAGTTAACATGATTTTTGTCTCCTGCATGCATTGGACTCAGAGCGAATTGACTTGACTGCCAGTGGCCAAGCTGAATGCAGGAGCATTTACCTCTTACTCAGACTGGAAATTCAGCCCCTTTTCCTGATGGACTGGTGTGTTGCCCTAAGGACATTCTTAGTCTCCCGACAGCCATAAAACATTTCTGAGTATAAATTCCAGGAGAAGCCTTTTCTTGTTCTTCACCAGTGGGTATTGGAAATGGAGCTTGAAGCAGTTTGTCCTAATTGCAGATGCTCTGTAGTGGCCAGAAATAGTTCAAAAGCTTGTGCATTAAAATGGGAATTAAACTGGCCCTGTGGAAGGCTGTCTTGGCTGGCGAAATGCTAGCCTGGGTCTCTCTAGATGATGCAACCTAGTCTTCTTGTGTGGCTTCAGACAAGTAGATCTTCACAGGTCATCAAAGGCGAGTCTTTGTTGAGGGACAAATGGAAGGAAGAGCCTGTTCTTAGCTTGCCTAATAGGAATTAAAGTAACAGTGGTGATAGTTTATGGCTGAAGCTTCAGCTCCTAACCATGTTACTGCCTGGTTACTACATTTTCACTAGTTTTGGCTGATTTGGACTAGGTAACCTGAATTGAGTCGTCTTTTGGGTCATAGATAGTTTCTCTGTGTTTCAGCTTACTGTCTGAAAAAGGTGCAGAAAAGCAATTCTGCTGAATATATGTAACGTAAAGATGAAGAATGACAGATGCTGCTATTCTGGCAACATTCAGACTGAAGAAAATGGAGAGTAGGTGGCAGCTTCTGAATTTAAAAAAGTGCAATATATTTGTGAGTTAGGCTGCTTTGGACATGGGTATATTCACTCAGCCGCCATAGCTCTTCAGAAGTGTCAGCCAGCTTTTCCAATGTTCGTATCTTAAAGAAAGCATGTTACAGATTAACAGAATTTAAGCAGATTTAAAATTGTGGAGGTTTTTTTAGGAGGAAGTATTCCAGTAACCAGGAAGGAAGAAGCATCAGAAGCAAAATATATCATCCATAGCAGCTACCATTTATAACGTGAAGATTCAGCCTTGTTAAGCTTGAGTGTTTCTAACTCCACCAACAGCTCTTATTTCCTTGGTGGCATTGTTATTCATCAGTTCTGAAGGGCTTGTGGATTATTTTTATTTTTTTTTCCTTTCATAATTGCTCTGCAGCTGTGCTGTGCTTTCCTCGCGTTTTATGAATAAATTGTGTTTGGACACAGGCACGTGGTTCCAGCTGTTGCTGCCACTCTCTTTGCTTGATTTCCCTTATTTTAAGGCAGAGATAAAATGACATAACCACTGGTAGTCACTTTTTTTTTATGTGGCAGCTGATTCAGCACATTTAGACCATTTTTTTTCTTTTTGTCTTGTAACTTCAGAAGTTAATTAAAAGATCCCATTTAAAAGTATTTCCACTGTAACTATTAGCAATGTATTCAGCTATCCTTCAACTAAAAGGAAATATACGCGTGGAAGGATCTTTATTTACCGGTGATCGCTCAAAAGTAATTTGGAACAGTCTCATCAGAAGCTACACATCATGATTTGTGAGGAAAGAGTGTGTTTTAAGATTGTGGGAAGTAAGTCTCAGCCTGGACTTTAGCAGTTACTCAACCTAGCCTTAATTAAAATAATTATTGAAGAACAACAATACTGAGTTTCCAGTTACTGAACTCCGGTATTAAAAAGGTATCAACACCTTTGCATTTTAACAATGCATCACAAATTAGAATACTTGTACTAATTTGTGAGTAACAAACATGATTAAAAAGCCTGGAACTTAAAATTTTATTTTTCCTAATACAAAAAACTCTGCCTCATCTTGCATATTAAGGAACAAGATAGTGTTTGCACACTCTGTTTTGCATATCACCTAGAGTGGGACACAGCTGCCTAACCATTCCAAATTCTCTGGAGAAGTACATTAAAATTAACAATCCTGTATTTTTGTTTTGGTGACCATATCATTCCATAGGATTGAATACTTGAAACCAACTCAGCCTTACACCTTTCAGTTCACCGAATCAAACTAGTTGACTTTGGCTTTTATTGTACTGCTTTGGCAGAGGAAGCTCTGGGGACATCAGGGAGACATAGGCAACTGAGGTGAAAGTGAGTGATCGTATGTAAATTAAAGATACAGGAGGCATCTGTAATTAAAACTATTGAGAGAGATTCTTTTAGGCTGTTTAAAGGTTTCTTTGCCACACTTGGTTCTCCTTGAGGAATCCAGAAGCCTTGTTCTGCTGCCTTCTTTTTTTTTTTTTGTCTTGGTTGAACTTGATTCTTTCTTACAAAAGCCAGCAGTGGTAAGGGAAGCTACAGACTGTGTGCACAGGTGTTATGCTGCAAGTTTTCCCTCCACGGGAAATATACTCTCACTGTAAATTTGTTTTAATTGCTCTTTGTATTCTGTTTTCCTTGTATTACTTAGAGAATGACGTTGTCTTATAGATACTCACAGAATGACAGAATCACAGGAGTTGGAAGGGACCTCTGCAGATCATCTAGTCCAACCACCCTGCCAGAGCAGGGTCACCCAGAGCAGGTTGCACAGGATGGCGTCCAGGTGGGTTTTGAATGTCTCCAGAGTCGGAGACTCCACCACCTCTCTGGGCAGCCTCTTCCAGTGCTCTGCCACCCTCAAAGGAAAGAAGTTCCTCCTCATGTTTAGATGGAACTTCCTGTGGTCAAGTTTGTGCCCGTTACCTCTTGTAATTACCTCTTACAGCTGCAACAAAAACATTGGTATGCCCTTCTATAGGATAACTGAAAAAGTATATGCTGAGGGCAGTTTTAATTGTTTTGCTGCTAGGAAGGTAGACTATCATGTGGATCAGTCCTTGTTCTAATACTGTTCAGAGTTGTAATTTTACAGCATGGGCTAGAAAGTATGAGTATTACACTTTATGATGATAGGCAGTCAGGAGGGATGGATAATAACTAGAAGAAAGCTTTAAAATCCAGAATGTTCCTGGCAAATCAGAGATGTAGCCTGAAAAAAATAGGATACAATGCAGAAGGAACAAGTGCAAGGAACTACCTGTAGGGGAGAATAAATCTGAGCTGCAAAAACCCAAATCAAATAATATCTACTCAGAAACGAAAATCTGAGGATTATTTGGATCAGAAAATGGACACAGGTAAATGGATTCAGGCAGTTGCAATTGGAGGACTCTTACTAAGATGTTTTAAAGTGAAATACTGTCTGCAACGCTAGTTAGATAGTCCTATGCTATTTGGTATTGGTAAGGCTTCAACTTAAAGGATTTTGAAAGGAGAGCACAGAGAATGACTGGTGCTCAGGCAGATACAACTTTGAGGAAGGATTGCATGAATGAAGATTGCTTAGTGTAGAGTCAGCTGGAAAGAAATATGTAAACAGCCTTCAGATACATAACACTGCTGCAAAGAGAAAAGGAATGGTGTATTTTCTGTGTCCACAGTGGATGCAAAGCAGTGGACTGAAAGTGCAGCAAGGAAGATGCTGTATAGCCATTAGGAAAGGGGTTTTAATTTTAACACTGTTGTTTGTTATGGAAGTAATTTCCTCTTCCAGTTGTCTGCACTTTTTATCATGGTTACAGAAAAGGAAATAAACTAAAGAAAGGCTTGCTTCATGAAAATACAGGAGATCAGGTTATCTTAAATGATTTTACCATTTTCTGCTAATAGCATCAAAATTATGCAAGGTATCACACTGGTTTCTAATTGGATAAGCACAGAGAACAGCAAGACAGTTTCTTTTTTAATGTATATCCTTGTTTGTTTTTAATGCCCAGTTAATACTTTTATGTGATAGGACAGTAAAGCTCTGGAACAGGTTGCCCAAAGTGGTTGTGCAGCCTCTTTTCCTTGAAGTTTTCAAGACCAGCCCAGAGCAACCTGACCTGACCCCATAGCTGAACCTTGCTTTGAGCAGGGGTTTGCACTAGAGACCTCCTGAGGTCATGCCCACCCTCAATTACCCTATGATTTTATGAATAGTGAACATGAATGTGATATTTTTCTGATTCAACACGTGTTCACGTTATAAATCCACGTAAAAAAGGAGAACAATAAAAAGTGATAATGGTTTGGGAGTTCTTTGGGTTCTTTTCAAATATTGGCAGGGCTGGGTTGTGAATGTACATATAATTTACTGTACGGACTAATATTGTTCACCAGAATATGTTATAGGCAGATTTTTCTAAGATGTGTGTATACATTCACATGCTCTTGTTTTAGAGCATCACGTCTGGGAGTGACCCTTGCTTAAATATCCAGTCACCTGTCAGCTGATGCTGTCTTCCTCATAGAAGCTGTCATGGAACGCTTGTTTGGGTAGCATTGTACATGGTTGCTTGGATGATGGGTGTGTATGCGTTCTCTGGGATGTTTTTAGCTTAAGTTTGCTGAAACCCTATGAAACAGTTTATTTTCCAATACAAATAGTTACAAAATAAATTGTTCAAAATAAATGAAATCTAAAGGTGTCTTCAAAATTTAAGTACAAAAAAAAAAAAGGAGAATCTTAAAATTTATTAGTATGAAAATTGCCATGCAGCTGTTGGGTTGTCTGATCATGATCTGTTCACCTGAGCTGTGGCAACTCCCATAGTTGAAGTTCTGTCCCTGCATCTTCTAAATACAGTTTCATTTACCAAGTGAACGCTTTTGTTTCATTTTTACAGCTTTCTATATATTGCTGTTTTCTTCTTCCTTTTTTTTTTTTTGACTGCTTTCTTCCACTGTCCCAACGTAAAGCAATTACTTTCTGAAAAATAAAAGCTGTGTCAGTATTTGACAGTTCAGAGTACGAAGGAGAGCCAGGCACTGAAATCAGCGACACGTAAAATAAAACCTGCCTTTCCGATCAGCTTGTAGACAAAGTTTCTGAGACAGAGTTCTAACAGAGATATCTGATCCTGGTTTTGATACCTTTGTGAAATACTATAAATACAAAATGGTAAAAAAGGAGTAAAATATGGAATAGGTTGATACAGAGGATTACGTAATACACCAAGAACTTGAGCCATGTAGAAATTGCAGTGCAGTGAAGTTACATGTGTTCCTGCTTCAAAAAGTACAGAACCCCCAAAATAACAGATTTTAAAGCCAGGGGAAACGCTGATAACAAAAGAGTCCACAAAATGGGCCTCCATTCTAACAACAGAGTTAGAAGCACCAGGTTTTCTTAAAACATATGCTTAAAGCTATGTCACAAAATTTGGTGCATCATTTAATGACTGTCAGTTTACTCTAAATGGAGAAACCCAAAATCCACCAAACAAAAACAAAGGGCAGAGTCTTAGCTCAAGCACCAGTTGGTTTGAGTTGCTGAAATGCAGCCACTGGGGAGGAGATAGGTTATGTAGTTATCATTAATTGTCAGTAGCAATTTAAAAAAAAAAAAATTTCAGAAATCTCAATACCTAATTATTAATATTTTATCTGACTCTCAGGTAACCCTTGCCTCTCCAGCAGTCGTCTTCTATACTGTAATTTGTAGCATCTTAATTTCCTGAATGTTTACGTGCTTCAGTTCAGATGAGTGGGCACATACAAAGTCTTGAGCTTGGCAGCTGTTATGAGCTGAACCAAGAAATGCTCTGAGATCTTGAAACATACAGAGGTTGAAATCTTATTTATTATTATTTATTTTGATACTTGAAGTATGTGCACCGCTTGGGTGTTGGAACTGGCCCAAAGCCTGTTAGGTAATCAGACAAATAACCTCTAAGATGCCTTTTTCCTTTGTTAAATCTGTAATTAATTCTCTTTTATCTCCTGGCTCTTGCTTCCTTTGGTCATTCCAGCTAGTACTCTTTACCCAGGTCCCCCATTTTTCTATCATCTTGTCTATCTTCTTGGTTAGAATATGAATTTGCTGTAGTATACTTCACAGATACGAATTTTTTCTGTAATTGAGCTAGAACACTGAGAATTCAGTTTTGTGGGACGCATGCAACCTGAACACCGTATAAATTTCATTATAATTTGGCATGTGTGGAACAAATCTATATTTTATTTGGAATAGTGGTGATAGAAAAGCCAACACATTTACATGTTAATTATAGCTGAGCAAACATAGAATCATAGAATCATCTAGATTGGAAGGGACCTTTAAGATCATTGAGTCCAACCATTAACCTAACACTGCCAAAACCACCACATGACTGGGTTGTCACTAACAGATAACACTGATTTCACAGAGCTGGGAAACCTAAATTGCTTAGCTTGCTTAGCTGCTTCAAAATACTAGTATAAAACCCTCGTTTCTGTTTTAACTCAGAGAGGCAGGTAAGGTATGCTGTTATATAGACTAAATCGCAGTACTAATTAATATCTCAGGAGACTCAGAAGTTGTGAGTGATAGAGTAGGAGGATGGCTGTGCTCTGGAGAGGGACTCTTCAACTGCAGTTTTCCTTGACTGGTTGCTTTCCTTTATAAAGCGTATTCCCCTCCCATCTCACACTTGAAATAGAGGATTTTAAAACTGGATGTCACCGGAGCTGAGCTATGTAGCAGTATACGTGCTGTGATATGCACTTTTAAACACTTGCTCTTTGGTAAAGTTATTATTTTACTGTAATTCTTTAATTGATATTTCTCAGTAAAATGATATAAATAAAGTTACATGTATTTGACTAAAGGAAACCTTGTAAGTAAAACCATAATGATAGTAATTCATTATTTCCAAAGTTTCATCCTTTTGCCTTTACTTCTTGTCTGTTTTGATTGTGCTTTTGCCTGTGTATACATGTGAGAAGAGAGTGAGTCTGGGGCTTGTCCAACCTAAATGTAGAAAAAAATTGTCGTTGGCTTCATTTTCTTCTAGATGCAGGATGTTCTTTGTATATATTTACTATTTTGTGAAGTACAATTTGAATTATCCCAGGAAATAGGGCTTCCTCTATTTCCTTTAGAAGAAAATTCCTAATAGATCTTAGTGTCAAGAAGATTTCCTGGAGGTTCAACATTTTCTACTTCATCCTATCACACCTAATAAAATACTACTCTGTCTATCTTCCATCCTTTCAGAACACGCAAGGCTATAAACTTCCAGTGTGTCCCCAGGTGTAGTCTTTTATTTCACAGTCTTCAATATGCTTTTCTTAAATAAGCGCAAGTAAATGGAGAAGAAATCACCTTTCCTTTCTAAGATGCTAGTTGAAGTTAGTCATTTTTTAGTCTTTCTAATATTTTGATGTCTGTACCATAAATCTCAGTGATGAAAACAGTCCACATAAGACAGCTCAAGTATTGGGGAAGCTTCCAATCTACTTGAAAAATAGAAGCTATTATTCATGGACAGAAGACAGTCATGAACCTCAAAGGTATACAATTAAAAAGACTGAAAAATGACAATTAAGAGAAGTAGTTAGTAACCCTCCTGTGTATTAGTACAGCACTTCTGTTTGTCAGCTGTAGATTTTGCTAGAAGTGCTTCAGTCTGAAAAAAAGACTAGAGGAGTAAATTCAGGAAGCTGCAAATCTTGATGGAACTGTGGCTGCTGCATATACAGACCTGTTAGTCTGAATGTTTTTTGGAGTAATGGAAGAATGTGTATTTTGCATTATAGACTAAGGGTCCAATTCCCTAGTTTGAATGGCAGTAAAGTCAGTGCCACCGTGCTGAAAATGTGGTTCCTTACCTTTGCTGGCCATCAATACAGATACTTTATTGGGGCAAGGGGAAGATTTCCTGAAGTCCTTTAAATTCTATTTCATGTAGTCAAGACTGGGTGCTTTGCCAGCTGGGTGTAAATGTGAACTGAGTTTATTCCCACTTGTCTCCTAGTGCTATATAGGGAAGTATTAGTTTTCTCTTCCTCATCTTGTAACTATTTAGTCACCTATTTGCATCTTTTAAGATTTGGGGTTGGGAGGAATGTTTTCCTTTGCTTTGCTTGTACGATTGTTCTGCTCTGACATTGTGAGTAGCATTTTAGAATTTTTTTCATGAAGTCATATGAGGTTAAATGTTTACAAGACAGCCATCTCAATGAATACTCTTGCAAGTGTTTTTATTTGACAGAATTTTTTTTATTGCCAAGCAGATCATATACGATCACAAAGAGAGAAACCTGTACACAGATATTCTAGGGGAAAAGGAAAAGTATATTGTTAATTCTAAGGGAAGTCTCTACCTGTAATAAAAGCAGTCACACTGGCATTTATCATAGTAAGTTAAACATTGCCAGGGCTTATCCTGTAGTTCTGTGGTATTTGGCTTGATCTGGCTGTCTTCATACTGTTTAGCTCTCTTGCCCTTTGAAACAGTCTTCATCAAAACTGCCTGTTGGGAATAGTCCCTAGTCTATGCTAACTTTTGGACTGTGCCTAGGAATTATATGGGGAAATGCTAATTAGACTCACTGAAATGTCTGCAAGAGACCTTCACAGCTGGGGTCTATCAATTTAATGATATAGATGACCAAGTTCCAGGTCCCAAGCTGTATGACTGTTTAATTTACTTACACATACCCATTTGGTCAGATTAAAGGTTCATCAGGCTCAGCATCCTGCTTCTAATGATAGGCAGAAGTAGTGCCCAGGGAAAAGCATAAGAACAAACTAAGCAAGTACAGTGCTTCTCCCCACGTGCTTTTCCAGCCTCCAATTATTTGAGACTGTGATCTCAGCCAGATGTGTTTTCAGTGAACTTAGAAGCCTTCAATGGACTTCTCTCCTATTAGTGAGTGCAGTTTTTCCTTCACGTAAATGTAATTCATGTAAACTTTGAGCATCTGCAATATCTTGTGGTAAGAAATTATGCAGTTTATCTTTGTGTTTGAAGAACCACTTCCTTTTGTTTATTTGGAACCTGCTTCCTCTTAATTTAATTTGGTGTCCCTTACTTCTTCTGCTGGAAGTGCAAGGTCCTGCATGTGGGTTGGGGCAATCCCAAGCACAAGTACAAGCTGAGCAGAGAATGGATTGAGAGCAGCCACGAGGAGAAGGACTTGGGGGTGTTGGTGGATGAGAAGCTCAACGTGAGCTGGCAATGTGCGCTTGCAGCTCATAAAGCCAACCACATCCTGGGCTGCATCAAAAGAAGTGTGGCCAGCAGGTTGATGGAGGTGATTCTGCCCCTCTACTCTACTGTGAGACCCCACCTGGAGTACTGAGTCCAGCTCAGGGACCCCCACCATAAGAAGGACATGAAAATGTTGGAGCAAGTCCAGAGGAGGGCCACAAAGATGATCAGAGAGCTGGAGCACCTCCCCTATGAAGACAGGCTGTTGGGGTAGTTCAGCCTGGAGAAGAGAAGGCTCTGGGGAGACCTTATAGTGGACTTCCAGTACCCAAAGGGGGCCTACAGGAAAGATGGGTAGGGACTCTTTATCAGGGAGTGTAGTGATAGGATGGGGCATAATGATTTTAAACTGAAAGAGGGTAGATTTAGATTAGATATTAGGAAGAAATTCTTTACTGTGAGGGTGGTGAGACACTGGAACAGGTTGCCCAGAGAAGTTCTGGATGCCTCATGGGGCTTTGAGCCACTGGTCCAGTGGGAGGTGTCCCTGCCCATGGCAGGGGGGCTGGAACTAGATGATCTTTAAGGTCCCTTCCAACTCTAACTGTTATATGATTCTAATATTCCTGTTCTCCTTTTCAGTATCAATCAACAAGCATCTGTCATGCATTCCTGAGCTGTCTCTTCTAAACTGAAGAATACTAGCTTACTTAGTATCTCCTACTATGAAAACTGTTCTGTATTTTATCATCCTCACTAGCTGCCTCTGGATGTTTTTGAGTTCTGTTGCAGTGTTTAAAGATGGTAGGAGCAAGAACTTCAGTGTATAAAATATCACAGTGAAATTCTTCGTTTCTTTCTCTGTGCCTTCCTCATATCTCCTCACATGGAACTTCCTTTTTTACCCTGTCTTTAGCTTTGAGTGTGGCCTCAAGATCTCACTCTTGGTCCTTTTGAACTGACCATTACCAGTCACTGCATTTAGGAAGCTGTGCTTGTGTTCACAGAGGTTATGGCTACATATGGGACACAAGGATTTTACCATCTTCATAATTTTAAATATACCTACGTTGAACTGCATTTGTCCTTCTTTTACCATGTAATTTCGCCTCATCATGCCTGTATTGGGTTTGTCACAGTTCATGCTCATCTGTTTTATCCTATATAATTTGGTATCATCACCAGATTTAGTCATGTACCTCAAAATGGTTTTCTTTATGAGGTTTGAGTGTAAACAAATCATGCCTTGCTGAGAACAAGATTAGTGGAGGTGAGAAGTGATTTTGCCAATACCTAAATGCTGGTGTGATCTCTCAAGCTCTTTCTGCCTTGGATTAGAGATATAATAGCTGACAGGTGCATTTTATGGCATTAGAAAGGTATCTTTTTCAGTCTAACTTCCCTCCACCAAGATTTGTTGTAATCTTAAGCTCTGAAAATGGCCATTTGCATATACTGAGTACAATTTACTTCAGTCCACAAAGCTCTCCAAATTCCAGTTGCTCCCACAACGTAGGAAGCCTCTTGCATGGTAGGCCCAGATGTGGAGCTCTGCACAAGAAAGCACATGCAGTGCCCTGCAGAAACAGCCAAGCCTCTTCTGAATGAGCTATCTGGGTTATCAGGAGCATTGCAGCTTCAATAAGGTTTAATAGCATGAGCAAAGTGGCATGTCATTTGGATGTACTGCTTCCAGTAATGGTTACTTCCATGCCACCTTGGCAATCTTTGTGAAGACATATCCAGAGATGAGTGACTGAGTACCATTACAGCTATGGATGCCTAGAAAAGATGTACTAGTTTAGAAACAGCTAAGGCTGTAAGCCTCTTGAATGGTAATTTTGATAAATGGTAATTAATTTAAAATTAATGTAACAATTTTTGCCTATAAGGAATGCTGTGCATTTAGCATCTGAGAAGGTATTCTGGAGGAGCAAAGAAATATCCAATGGCAGCGGCAGAGAGCACAACATCATCCTCTCTCTGTGTAGACATGTTGAGGTCCCAGTTTCCATTTAACAACTCTCAAGGTTGTGTAGCACCGGTGGGGTGAATGCTGGAGCTTGGGTCAGGGCGCTTGTGTACAGGAGAGAGGGTAGAGATGGGCATGGACCTTGAGTGGGCTTCTCGGGGAAAACAAGAAGAATGGGTGGTATATGTATGTGTATTTCTGAGAGAGGTGGAAGAGACTGAGAGTAATTCAGAAGCCAGGGCGGGGTACGTCAGTACTAATGTGGGAATAAAACCAAGATTCCTAGTGTGTCCTAGCTCTTCCATTTCACTGTGCTGCCTTCCAGAAGGTATGCGGTCTGGATGTCATCTGTAACTAGTAAATCTTACTCCTTTTTGGAGTCAAAAGTATAATACAGAATTTCTGGTTTCCTTGCTTTTCATCAGCTTGGCTAGTGAATTGTTTGTATTCTGTCATGAGTGGAAGGTGTCCCAGCTCGGCCTGTGCTTTTGGTTCACCAGAAGAGAGGGGTCATCCTCTGCTGCAGCTAGCTAGTCTTTTAGCTCAAGCGACAAAGGTTATCACTGTGAATTAAAATATTCTCTCCTCTGACTCCACAGATGATCTCTGGTGAAAGGCCTTATAATTCATTATGACAGATGATTTTTCTTGTTTACCATTTATTAATCTGAACAGATGGAATTTACAAAAGATGATTGCTGAGTCAAAAGATAAGAAATGCCAGAATAGAATTAATTTGCAAACTAAATGTGACCTCAATTGGATTACAGAGAGGCCTGGAAATAGCTCATCATATGAGTGTTCCCACAAGATAGTCTCAGAGAAATAGGTCTGACTGAAGTTCAACATCCAGCCATTTGTGTTCAAACTTATTTTCTTATCACTGTTTCTAGATTTATTTTTTTGGTCTGCTTGCTATTTTTGTTACTTGTCCTTGATTGTGCCTTCTGTCTTCCCTTCTTTTCCTGGCTCATAACTTACCTCTCCTGTTGTGCAGAGACCCATCCATACAGATATTTGTCCATTCTCCTTCCTTATGTTACTTTTACAAAAGCCGTTTACATTTCACTAATACCTTTGTATAATATCTTTGAGGAAAGGGTTGTCTTTAACTGGAAGTGCTGTGAGAAGCATTGTAGGTACAGTGTACCATAACACGAGTACTTTAGTTCCTTACAGGTCTCATGGGTTCTGGATAACTTCAGGTAGTGTCATTGATCTGGCGTTACAGTTAGCCAGGACTAAAAATTAAAGTAGTTTCATATGGCTCTAATTCTCAATATTTTCTGACAGTGTAGTCTAGGTGGGATATTTTTCTCAATCCCAGATCTGGTTTAACTTTGAGTGAGTGTATTTCCTCGATTTCCAGTTGAAGGTGCACATTTAGACTAATATGATTGTATGTTTATATACGTATTTATGTGTGTACTAGAATAAGTCATCCCCTTCTAGGAAGTATAATACAATCACGAAAATATTCAGTAACATACCAAGTAATAGATTTATAAATTAAATCACTTCTGACTTAATTCTTTTGATTTACTGCAGTGCAGTTATCAAAGCAAAGCTTTCTTTACCAAGAACTTCAAGCCAGAAAGGAGGCTCTGGAGGAAGAAGGCATTACAGCAGTAGAGAGTAAGCACAACTGAATCCTTGCTGGCAGCTGCAGTGTATAACTTTAACATAGCGAACTGAATAGAGCTCCTGACATGTGAGTCTCCTTTCTTTCAAACGGGAGGCAGTTCTTGGGAGTTGCTGAGGAAGAGATACGCTGTAAGACTGAGCTGGCAGGGCTCCACGGCAAGGAGGCCGTCAGTACGCTGCAGCTGCTACTATCAGTGAGATTATGTTGTATGCACTGTTGCAGAGGATTATTCTTTATGAGAGTATTGACATGACCGCTATCTAATGAGAAGAGGCACTAGAATAATCTAGTAAAACAGTATTGGTGCTGCAATATTAGAAAACATTATTCAGCATAAATTGCATATTATGCCTTGTAGTTTTTATAGTTTAGCTTCATATTGTGACACCTTTTTAAAAATTCTTTTATGTGATATTTCTAAAATAGGCATGAATGCGAAGAAGTAAATTTGAAGATGAAATACATGTGTTTAACTCAATGGGCTCCCTAAATGTGCTCTTGCAATTTTGAGTGAGTGTTGTTTGCAATTCAGATAAGGATCAGAATCCGTGAACAGAGTGTGATGAAAGAAGAAACAACAAAACGTCTGTTCACATTGGTCACTGTAGAACAGGAGATGACAGAACTTTCGTTCATGAGTATACCACAAATAAAACTCTGTGTGTGCGTGTGAGCAGGGGAAGCTTTCCACAACCTGCAAAGACAGATGTGGATGTATCTGCTGAAAAGTCAGCAACATATGTGTTTAAGTGTATTTAAGTCTCCAAAGCACTTTTTTTTTTTCTCCACTTAGCAGTAGTTGATATTTGTTAAGGTAACGCTGTCAATGATAAAAACAGTCTTCCTCCCCCATCTCCTTCTTTTCAGCTGCTTCTTCCTCTCCCCAGTGTCCCTGTGCACTGCTATTGCAACTGTTTGAGTGATGCCCAGTAAAGTAAATGAATCAGGTAACTGTTTTGACCAAAAAAAACCTCTGTTTACTGGGTTATATCCTGGCAGATTCTGTTTCTCCAGACTACTGTCTGGCTTTCCTTCAGCACCCAAGGTATTCCAGAAGAACATGCATATTTTAATGACAGAAGGTGCTGCAGTCCTATATAGATGACTTTTTGGGCTGGAGAAGAACGGTATGATTCCTTTTGGGTGAAGCTAAACTCAAGGATGTACTCCAGAAAGAAGCCTAAGGTGCTGCAATTGCTAATGGCTCTTGAGTTCATGAAAACAGGCTAAAGCTACTCCAAGGTAGGTTTGGAATAGCTCCAACAAAATACATATACTATGAACATCTTGTACTCTGCATCATTTGCTCTATAGATCCTCTTCTCTTGTGCCACGCTGTTTGCTAATGTAGACATACCTAGAAAATACTTAACTTTGAAGAAAACCTAACATAGCAGGCACACAAGTCAAGGGTATTAAGGCTTTTATCAAAGATCTGCACAAAAGTTAAAGAATGGTAAATTGTACAGAAGTATGTGTCTGATGTAGCTAACCCAGTCAGCAGCTTTATGCTGCTACTTTGTACAGTACACTTATTGGCCATCTTTGTGTATTCTTAAATTTTAGTTTAAGAAACCAAAGAAGCTATCTTAGAAGAGCAGCTAATTTACAACAAAAGTTCTGAGTTTCTGTGACAATAAGTGGAGACTGAGTTGCCTTAGATGTCTACAGGGAACATACTGTTGATCTTCCTCGTATGGTCAATACATATTGTGCACAGATAAAGGAGTTTTGCTCTGTACCCTTTTATGAGTTTTATGTGTTTATTGAAGGCCAGTGTTAACTTAAACTTGCTTCTGTTGTCAATAGCCAGCCTGTAGATAAAGCTCAAATTTCCCAGGATGCCCTTTCTAAAGATGCTTCCTTCCCTTCAGTAGGCTGCAGAACATTCTCTCACATATTTATTCTAGACCCACTAATTTTTCACACTTCACTGCACAGTGGTCCAGCTAGAACAGAAATATGACAATTGTTTTCATACACGGTACCCTATGGGCTGGTAGTATGGACAGTTGCCAGGGAAGTGGGAGCTGTGGATTCTGATCCTCTCAAAAAGAGAGAAAACTTCCTGCATTAAATCTAGAATTACTAAATTTTGTGCAAAAGGCAGCCATTTCCTACTTTCCTAGCTGTGTTTTAATCTGGCCTTAGTGAAGTCTGACTGAGCAAGGGGTGCTTATTTTGAACACAGATCAAGCCTTCTCCTCAGATTAATATCCACCAGAAGACTGAACACATCACACTGTAAGAGTGTACCAGGGTCCACAAGAGCTTTATTGAAACCCCACTTTCCTAGTCCAAAGTATGCATTTCTATGACCTTAATAAACTACTTACTGTAGTCAAAGAAAATAGAGGTAACCGATACTACTGTCTATGTGAGCCTGATGAACATGGTTAATAGTTACAGCTACAGAAAATGCCATTATTTCAGTTGTCATGTGACAGAAATAAAGCCAGAGGTGCAGCCTTTGAAGAAAAGACATAGCAGTACATGAGCTTGCGCAAGCACTTGACGTTGCTTTAACCATCTGCAGGACATCTTTTAGAGTCTAAATAACAATGGCAATAGCCTGCCAAAGCCATGAGAGCATGGATGTCTGAAAAATACTACGTTCTGTGAAAGAAATACTATTTGTCAACTGCTGACAAGAACAACCTAGGCCTTAGGTTGCCTTAGGAGATCAGCCTTGAAAAGAAACTAGTTTATTCCTCCTACGGAAAAATCTTCATTCGACACTAACACTAAGCCAGTATAAACAGAAACCTCCCCACTAAAAGACAGATAGAATTTTAAACAATTGTAACTGAAAGTCAAATCCATTTGTAGTATTTACTTAAGAAAGGGAAAAATTACGTGCTCATTAAATGAGACAGCTTTTTCTTTTTAGGTTTTAATCTACCAGTAGATACGCAAGATACTTACATTCAAAATTATTGTGGAGTTTGGTGCTGGAAACTTAGAGCCAAATTCAACTATTAGTTTTGTTTATGAGTGACATAAAAGCAACATTCTGTAAAAGCTCAAGTATTTTTGCAAGTCAAAATATATATTATGATTCCCTTGTGCTAGGTGCAGTACAAAGACAGAGCAGGCCATTTATCTCATCCCAAAGATTTTATAATTAAAATGTAAGATTTAAGATAGAAGATGGATACCTACAGAACAACCAAATTGGTTGGTTAATTAAAAAATGAATAATATAAAAGATGATGCTTCACCTATTGTGTAGATTTTGTGCTTATCAAACCAGAGAAGAATTGGGCTGAAGGGAGAGGTTATTGAATGGGGATAGATGGTATGACCTTGTGTAAGCCTTGCAATGCCAAGCTGTGCACGGAGTTTAGTACTTAGGTTTCCCAGTATTTAAGTGTGTGTGCATGAGAACCAGCAAAGAAGATAAATGATGAACAGAGGTTTAGTGATGACATTCCTAATGGGTGGGTGAGAGTGGGATGAGGGAGCATTTGTGAAAATACTGTGATCAAGTCTGGATGAAAGTGGTAGCTCTGTAGACAGCTGAAATAGGTTATGTCTGTGGTCTAGATGTGCTTTGTATCTGAGCAACTCACGTCAAGATTATTCCAGTTCTTGGTGACCAATAGAATCGGTGTTTTTTCAGTTACAAAAGAGGAAGCTTTGTTAAGGAAAAACTGTTGAAAGAAACATTTAAAACTAATTCAAACGGTTAGATATCAACAAGAAGGTATTGGAAAGTTAAGATGTTCTCTTGGAGAGGAGGTAAGTCTGGAGTAGAAGTGTAAATGATCACTTATAGAATGATTGTTGATTTTTATATTTGCAGATGAGATTAGTCAGAGACACTGTGTAAGGAGAGGAAAACTAGACCGTGAATGTACCCTGTATAGCCTTTTCATGGAAAGTTGCATGTATTAGTTGTCTGACTGAATTCATGAGTCTTAGTAGTTTGGAAAGCCTTTTGCTTTTGGATTATGAGGAAAGGTATAGCGCAATAAATGATGAGCAATACACCGATTTTTAAAATGAAGTGATAGAATGTATTGTAGAACTCAGCCAGATGGAGTAAGTAAAGAACAGAATATCCATTACTATTCATGGTGGGGTTTTAGTGTCTAACACATATTCTATAATTTCTTTGTTTGGATGCAAATTCTTCAAATAAGCATCATACTGATTTTTTGGGGAAGCTTTGAGTTATTTTAGAAAACTATTTACATCCACTAAAGCCTCTGCACGTAAATACCAAGTAGCATTTGCAAATTAAGATCACCATGAAAAAGCTTAGTGGCTTTTCCTTATAAACACATTTTACCTGACTGATTGTACTTTCTCTGAAGACAGTATTGGTGTATTTGAGTGGATGTTAAGAATACATATTATCTAGGAGACTGAAACTCTGCTTTCAGACAGCTCATGATTTAGTTTGTATTATTTTTCTTATTTTTATGAATAAAACTTTAATATTGGGTTAAGAAGGTAAGTCTAGGTATATATGATCAAATAATTACCAAAAAGAGTGGAGTTTTGGATGTTTATTTTGTTTGTTTTTTCTCCTTGACACTGAAAGGTTTGAAGAAAAAAATTAAAAAGTTAAATGGTGATGTCAGGATGAGCCATGGCAGGATAGCATATAGAGCAAAGTTTGCAAACCACAACATCTAAATTTCACATGGCAAAAAATATAGCCAGTGTCGTGGTTTGGGCTGGACTGGCCACGAAAATGAACGACAGATGCTCTCCCCCACCTCTCTGTCCGAGCCAGTGTGAGCGTCTTAAGCCTGAGTACATTCATTTGGGGCATTTATTATTGAATAACAAAGCTAAATGTTAGGTTGTGGTTAGTCTTGTATAAATTGTAGCAAGCAGGAGTTATCCAAAATCTCAGTATTTTTTCTTCTTGTGCTGGCTAACATCTATCACCCAAAAGGACGAAGTTGTGTCTTTATGTTTCTTTTACCCCAACAAGTCTCTTAGATGAAAATGTATGTTATGTACTATTCTACATAATTATTTTTTCCATTTATCACAGTATTATTTAATGCCTTTTAGTATTTCATTAATGATCTTAACTACTAACTCTGATCAATATCAGGGAACCTTAGGCAGTCTTTTAGATTTCCACAAGATAGGGTTACATTGAAGATAAGGACCAAGGTGAGATTCAGAGATCTGTAAGGAACACATTAAGAGATCAAAGGACTGTTCACTTGTGTGTTAAGTATGGTGTTGCTGGTAGCCTTGCTGGGGCATTTTGTAGATGTGAAAGAATAGAATCTGAGTTTTCTGAAGGTTTAGTTCTCAAGTATATCATAGTTCTGTAGGCTATGTAAGAAAAGACTTCAATAACGCAATAACTGGGGACACTTTATTGCCTTCCAGGGTGCAATGGAACTGATACAGTCTTTTAGAAATCGGTGCTTGTGGATGTTACAGTGTGAGAGTTTAGCTTTCATGAGGAATGTAAAAGTACGCCTAAACTACATGACTTGCTCAAATGTGGATACACTCCTTCAATCTAAAGAGGTTGCTAACTCTTCAGAATAGGTTTATCTGTCCACTCCTGTTTTGTCTGTGTTACTTGGTTTGATTTTTATTTTGCTGTTCTTTATCTCTGAACTGATACTATTCAGTCACTCTGGTTGGTGATAAATGGCACGGTGACAGTGCAAACAGCTCAGTCCTAGTGTTATCCTGTATATTGCTGGCATTTGAATTAATGTTTGTCTGTCTTTCAATACCTTCATGAAAAAAGACAATTTATTTATTAAATGAGAGAATTTTGACTCCTTAAGACATGTGCCTTCTGCAAACACTGTAATCCTTACTCTGCAAGGACATCATCCTAAGAAAAGCTAAAACTATTCTAACATGTGACTTTGTCACATTTTCCAAGAGAGAGAAATTATAGCGGAACCAAGGAGTGCTCTAGAGGAAATGTTATCGTGGAAGAGGTTATATCTGCCTCACCCCTATAAAGACACACATACAATGAAGTATCATCAAGTCTGTCTAGAGCATTCTCAAGCAAAACCTACAGTTAAGGCAATTTCACTTTATTCTTAGATAGATCGTTACAGTACTTCTCTACCTTTTTAACCCCAGTTCCCCACACACACCCCCCTAAGTCTTTTTGGCTACAAATTAAACCCTTTATTTCTGTTATTACTATGGAAAACTTATTGTCTCATTGTCGTGGTTTGGCCTCAGCCGGCAACAGAGAACCACGCAGTTGCCTGCTCAACCCCCGAGGGCGGTGGGGAAAATTGGAAGAAAAAGGCAAAACTCGTGGGTTGAGATAAAAGGCAGTTTAACATAACAGCAAACGAAAGAGGAGAACAACAACAGTGACGGAGGGATGCACACACAGGGTTACTGTACCGACGCTCACCGACCGGACCGCGCAGCCCCAGCCCGCTCCCGAACCGCGCCTTCCTCCCCCTCCCGGCTAGCTCCCTTTTATGGACTGGGCATGGCGTCACGTGGTATGGAATACCTGTGTCCCAGGCCAGAAAATTAACCCTATTCCCGCCGGAACCAGGACACTCATTTATAACATTCTTTTCCATATTTGAGATTCATCAGCATGTGCTATGTTCACTTCTTCCTCCTAACCTTTTTTTCAAACTTTCTATTGTTCTGTTTTGGAGAAGAGCAGATACCTAAAAGTTGACAAAGTTCCATGAAAAATATGATGCCCTGAACTAGACGCTGGTTTTCACTGTTCTCATCAGTGGCAAGTAAACCAGAATAATTGGCTTTTTTCAATTTGCATTTGAAATGGAGAATGGAGCCTTTTAAAAATAGCTTTGTGTTAGTCTCTCTCACTATGTGATCCATGATAATCCCCAGATCCTTTTCTGCAGTAGTGCTACAGGGATTATTCTTTACTTGTTATTTGTGCGTTTGATTTCTCCATTTGGAGAGCACTACGCTGTAACATTTCTTGGACTTGATTGTTTTTGATTACTGTTCTGATTGATCAAGGTCATTTTGCATTTTAAGTTTTTTCTACAAAGAATAAAAATGGATGGCTGCCTCATTCCTGCTGACAGGAAGAGGCAATTCATCAGTGCAGTTTTGGAGCCACGGGTTGGCCATTCTGTGCCTGAGATTTTGGATTCAATTGAGGTGCAGTTTGCCTTTATATAGCCTCTCTGGCTTAGAAATGCTTAGAGCTGGCTTAGAAATGCTTAGAGCTTGCTTAGAAATGTGATGCAAGAGACTAACCAGTAGTTTGTCGGTATGAACATCCTCAGTGTTCTTCAGTCTGTCTAAGTGAAGCAGGACATGTTATCTGGCTTGGTCAGGCACGAAACCTGTTGTTTGGAGCTCTTTCACAAGACGGTGGTGGCACATTTTGGAATCAGAAGTTTTTGGTCATGGTTTCTTGTTAAGTGTATTTACTGAGCTCTGAATTGCTGATGCCTATGAAGCTTTGTGATCACCGGGTTTCTTGCTGTGTCTGAGTATCCTCAACAGGTGGGTTTTGAAGACACAGGCTTCATGGTGACATCCTTCCAGGTCATTACTGTTGCTTTTAGTTTACTAGAAACAGAAGTGTATTTCTGCAATGTTTTATGCTGTCTCTTGCTGACTCTGTTTAGGTAGTGGTCTTATGGGATACAGAGTTACAGCCTGTTTGGAAATAAGCTTCTTGTGTCACTCTTCCGTTTCCTTGGATACTATCTAAAAGATAGGTAGGGTAAAATCAGTTTCAGAGGTTAAAAATTATAAGATATCCGCACTAAGTGATACTGTATAGCTTGCATACTTTGGAGAGTATTTCAGCTGTTGTTAACAATGGTACTTGAAAATGTTTGGAACAAAGGATATCAGGAATTCCTGGTTAGTATCATTAACAGGGCAGCACTGCAAAAGAAACTTTACCCTTTTAGGTAAATTTTTAGGTATGAATGTATTTTATTTCCAAATGCATTACTTTACTGTTATAATAAGGAGGAAATAGTATGCAAGGAAAAGGAGGCAGCCTTAAAGTTGACAAGCGAGTTAAAGGCTGGTACTGTAGACTTGCAGAGGCCACGCATGGACCCCTGGCTCTCATTAAAGAATGTCACCACTGAGTTCAGTGTGTCTGCTGTTACACACAGCAGACTGAATCCGTCCCAGTGTTTATACTGGAGCAACCCCATCAGCTTGTTCCATTGAGGTAATCGAAAACAGAATGCACCCAAAGAAACAGAAAAAATTCAGTGTTATATTGGATTAGTTTTAGTTAGCTAATAAACAAGGCATGGCACTTCCAGAGTTTTGTCATCCTGTTTTTGCAATAAATAGACTTTAATTGTCTCATCTGAATATAGTATAAGCAGGCAGGAACATTAGATATAAAACAGCATTAACACATTTTTCTCTCTTTTTTGTTAATCTATGAGGTAAGCCACAATGTTGATTATTAACAGCCTCCTCTACACTGCAGAGTGACTTCAGCGATTCTGCGAATTGGCTAGATTTGAAGCTGTTAATTATGCAGTATAGTGTGCTCCATAAAGGCAGAAATGAGCGTGACTTGGCTCAGTTCTCATGAGAATAAATTGTAAAAATTGGACCTCTGTTTGATTTGAATTCTGGCTTCACAGAGGGCATGGGCATTCCATATGACATGCTTGGCGAGGACAAATCATTTACTCTATTAAAAAGTCAGAATAGGTTCATAGTAAAATCACATACGTGGCAGAAAGCCCACAGCTCTTGGGAGTCTGCAGAGGTCCGGGAGGTGCTTTTCATCATTTCATAAGAAACTGATAAACATCTTAAATCCTAATATCTTGTAAATCATAAGGGAGGGAGCTTTTCTTTCTTCCCTGCATTCACCAGCCACACTTGTATATGTCTAGACCTGCCTGCCAGCATTTTAAAGTTACCGTCTGGCTACTGAAGAAGAAAAAGGCATGTTCTCCAACACATACTGCTCATCTAACACAAGGCAAATGATAAGCGAAGGGGAGAGGAGGGTCACCTTTTGGTTTAGGCTCTCTGTTTAGGTTTTTATGTAAATGTAGATGTTGCACAACAAATTATGACGAGATACTTTTACCGTAAGTTTCCACCTGTACATCAAGGAGTTTACAGGATACTACTACTTCTGAAGCAAATCTGTATGTATTTGTATCATTTTCTCTTAAAGTATGAAAGCAGATAAACAAATCATAGAAGAAAAAACAGCTCCATAAATTGGAATGATTTTTAAATCTCCTAGAAATATATTTGGTTAAAGAGATACTATGTCAAATATATGACTGTACCTTTGTAGCTGTTGCAAGGTTGTAGCGGTGTAACTGATGCTAGTTGAAAGATCCTGAAAGCAGTATTAAATGTGTCACAGTGATGAAAAGTAAAATGTCATTTTTGCAGTTACTTTAAGTAACTATTAAGTGTGCTATTTAAAGAAGAATAGTACATTTGGGACTTCAACTGTTATTTTGTTGAACTGACTGGAAAAGAAAATTACTTGTCTCAACCAATGTCTTAATCCATAGAACAAAGAGAACTTTATAGAGTAAACATATCAAAATAACCAGTGTTAAATTCCTGTAACTGGTTGGTGTCATTTAAACTTTTGCAATAAATGCATAGATTTACTCATTTAATTTTTACTTTTTTTACAAGTAAGAAAGGTGATGCTTAAGGAAAAACCTTAACGGCATGATTCAGGCTAATGCGTAGCATTAGGTTTGTTATCAACAAGATGTATTAAAATAGAAACAATGAACTAGCAAAGCCATCTTGTGTACGGGATTATTAAATTCACAGTTTGCTGTTGCTAATTTGTTAGTAGGCTTCAGTTGTTTGAGAAAGCTCATATAAACTCATTTTGCAAAACCAATTATTAGATGAAATGCCCTCTGTCATTGCCACTGGAGGAATGGCTCTGAATCAGAGCTGTGTCACAAATGGAGTTAGCTGAATGATCTCAGTTCAGTACCATTTACCTAACAGAATTATGAAGATGATGCTGACATAATGAATAGGTTCTGCTCAGACAAATGTAGTCCCCTGGAGATAATTGCAATTCAGTGCAGGACTGTTTCCTTTCTTTGGTTCATATGAAGAGTTTGGACTCCAGTACAGTCCTCACGCTTTTATCAGAATTATGTTACTTTTATGATTTGACAAAGTTCCGTCTAGTGACAGAGATGCAATTATAGAGCTGTTTACACTTGTTGCTTCTGGAAGACATTCTCCCTTAAATTATGCTTCTTAAGCAGGTGTATTCTGTTCACTTTGATGAAATATGTGTTAACTAGAATAGCATAGTTGTTAGAGGTAATACAGAATTGAATCCTTTCATGTATCCTACAAAGAATATTGTGTTTCGTAGTCAGTGTTTCATGAGCAAATGCAGGAACCAGCCTGTATAGTCAATTCTAAAGGATCCTTCCCACCATTTTTTTCTTTTGATTCATAATGTTGTTCATATTCATACTTGTGAGAAAATACTCAGAACAAAAATTTTTTCCATTTTTTGAATGCAATCAGTGAACCATATACCAGTATGAGTTAAAGACAAATGATAATATTGAGGATAGTTCTGTTATCAGATATTTAAAACAATAATTGTTTATTTAAAAACAGTCTCAGAATGAAAGCAATTAATTTAATGTCAATGTTAAGATTTTCAAAAGGAAAACTGTTCCCCAGTGTAAATTTCTGCTTCACCACCATGTTCTCAGAGCACTGTGAGAACCAATAATATTTTTATGTGCTGAGTCTTTATGGATGTTCAGTGGCACTGTGAAGTACAGAGAGCTATAGCTCTCAGAACGCTAGACATTTTTTTGAGGCATTTCTTTGGAAAGAATTTCTGTTGGAATGTACGAAATAATTTTGCTTGTGCAGCCAGCAATGTATATGTAGCACCTCATGTAGAACAGACCAGAATCTTAAAATAGTTTTCTGGTTAAAAAGTGTCATGGGTTAGTATTTGTCTTGTATATATAATAAAATAAATGTTCATTCTTATAGGGTGAAAAAGGAGATAAAGGAGAACCAGGACCACAAGGCATTCATGGAAGACAGGTAAACTGAATGATAGTGCTACAGTCAAGTTACAAAGTTTTGGGGGGGGAATGGTTAAGCAATGAAATTCAGAATTTATATAAGGAGAATGATGGATTTAGAAAACACGTGTGCCTGGAGACGACATCCACAAGATGATGGGGCAAGAAAAAGAGATGCATTCAGGTGAGATAAGAGTTCTTAGGGCTTCAGGTTGGACAGAAGAGCTGTGGGTAAGGATGTGGAAGTTCCATGATATTTCTGCTGAGGGCTCATGACATAAACTGAAACAAGCGTGGGGATTAAAGCAACACAATATAGATGAGAAGCATTGCTGGGTGGGTAATCTACTGGAAAAGAGGGCATTTCTGGAGGCATGGTAAAGCTAGGCTTGGAGCCATGGTTTCTGAAAAGGAAAATACACAGGCTGTTAGCCATCCCTGGGTGAGAGCCGTGGGTCATTCACTGTGCCATTGTGGCTCATGTGGTAGAGTATTTGAGTTAAAATTTCCCTTTTGTTCTCTGCCAGATTTCACTGCTTACTTAGTTAATTCATCTGGTCCATATTTGAGGTAGAGCGTGAATCTGCGTCTAAAAATAGTGGATAATCCTGGTCATTGAGTTCACATTCAAGCTTGAACCTGAGCTAACACTGTAGACATGCCCAGTAATAAACCTTCCTTTTGCCTAATTTATTTTTAAATTTAAATTTATTTTTGTATATATTAAACCAAGATGAGAGAGCAGAAAATAAGAATTTTTTTCCAATGCAATACTAAAATGGCCAACCAGCATGATTTGAACAGCAAGATTTAAATAAATAAATAAGTAAATAAAATCAAGCTAGTAGCTTTCTTTATCCCTCTCTTCCCCTCCAGTCTCCTCCTTGACCTAGCTGGGGGTCAGCCTGCGTTTAGGTTTCAATGCAGGATACTGTTGGCTCTCCGATTGCAAAGCGTCGCAGTTGATGGCAGAGAGCATCTCACAGAGGGATCTGAACCTGACTGTCCAAATTCTTTGGGGAATGACTGGCATTAGGACTGGAATCCAGATACAAGATTTGGAAAAAACATTCAGCAAAGCTCTTTCAAGCAACTTTACCAAAAGAGTAAAAGGGTCAGCATTTGACACATAAATGCTATGACAGTCTAGCTGGGTCTACTGAAAATGCAGTAAAACAGACTACATAATTATGACACTTTTTATGTCAGCTGGCTTTCTACGCATACTGTAATCATAACAATATTTTTCTTTTTTTAAGTTATTATAATTTAATGCTAGATAAATCAGGCTATTTTCGACTAATAGTGGATGTCCTCCATATGAAAACATATACTATGTACTGAGCTGAAACTACATTTAGGTATTCAAAGAGGTATTCTCTTGTAGCCTGCCTGTCTGTAAAGGTGAACCATATACTTCTGAAATGCATACATATATGCTGACAGGATGGAAAAAACACATCTGTGTTTCTTTCCATAGCTCTGGGGACATTTCTGTGTTGGTCTTACACGATCTCCTTTACTACATGGGATCTTGTTCCATAAACCTTTTAGGAAGAGTAAGGTATACCAAGTATCTGGTGAACTCTAGAACATATTTGACATAGTGGCACTGTGAAAAGTGTAAAATATCAAACCTTTATATTTTGAAATATTTACTGAACTGTTGTAATGTGTCAAGAATGGTAGATTATCATCATGGGAACTGTCATTAAAACATTTTGGAAGTAAAATTGCACAAGGCAATATAACATTATATTGTTTGAATCCACACATAATTCCTTTTTAACAACACTTATATAAAATGCTTCGGATTCAGTTATCACTGTGCATGGAGATGCCAGTCATTAAGTTTAAATTTAAAAGACCGTGTATCATTGACTCCTGGTTGCTATCAGTGTCTCTCAAACTCATTCCACATACAGAAATGTAACATCTGATATTTCTGAAATAATCGAGTTAATCTGCTTACATGGGTGTAATCTCCAGTGCTGTATAAAGAAAGCCTGAAAACACTTAAAGCTAGCGGTATCAGCTGCTGGCAGCTGTTTTCTCTGCCTGGGGGAGTGCGGGTTTCCGTACTCGCAAGTGAAGAACTTGAAAATGATGACTGAACATTTTATCTTGCACAAATGGTAGAAACATATTTGCATTTGTTTTAATCAAAATCAGGAAAGTAGGTGTCACAGAACAGTTTTGCTTGCTGTTACTTCTTGGGTTTTCTGAGCTGTACAAAAAGTTCTTGCTAGAACGAAGTAGCACGACAGAGGGGAAGCCAGACCTGATTTGGAGACTAGTCTTTCTGTAATGATTAAGAGATACCTAAAAAGTTTAGTTTCCTCATCCCTCACTGGTTGTGCTAACTGGGTCAGTTAATCTCATCAAGAACCAGGTTTGGATGCAGGAAATGTGAGTATATTTAGCTGCTCCGCACATCTCCCAGTTTATCACTCCAGGAATCTGAACCAAGACCTACAATGCCATGTCCCAGTCTGGGACATTATTCAAAATCCATCTGACAACATGAATACTTACCATAACTACTAGTAATGTGGTTGCCATTGTTTTCAGCTTCTTAAGGAGTAGTTATAAATAACTAAATATATTACTAATGTAGTCCTCCCATGGTATGTGTTCACATTACATCTGTAAGCAGGTATTTGCCTGTATAATATGAACAGCCAGTTTGGTGTTCAGCAAGTTTTATCCCTTAGGACTTTTTTAGCCACTCAACATTAATAATGCTATCATTTGTATCACTGTAACAAGTGGAGCTTCACAGGCACACTGAAAGAAATCCTCATAAACACAGTTTCTTCTCCATCATGCTCATATCCCACATGGAATAAGGACAAATTTGCAATACAAATATCCATGAAACTATCTGTGGAATAAGATATATGTTATATTCATATGCTTGACAGTTGAACTGAAATGCAAAAAAAGTCTTTATCATTGAAACTTTCAGACTCTTTGGAGTCATGTTATTTTCTTGATCAGTGGTGCAGGTAGGAAGTGAATACCATGGGATACTACCAATTAATGTTTTGCTAACATAAATTAAGTCCTTCAGCAAACGTAAGTGAAAACAGAAAGTTTTATCCTATCAATCAGCATGTGTTATGCATAGCTAGGGGAACAATAGTCTTTCTTGTAAATGTAAAAAAAAAAAAAGGTGTAAAAAAAAAAAATCTGAAATTAAAATCTAGTATACAATCTCTACAGCATTAAACCAAGTGATTCACTAGGCTTTTTTTTCTGATGCTGGGAAAGGTGATACCTTAAGTGACTTTTTAAAAACTTTCCTACATAAAATGTTGTTGTTCTTTACATACCTGATGTCAAAGGATGGACCTCTGAACTTCAGTAAGCAATGAAAATAATCCCAGGTTTTCAATGGAAAGATGGAAAACATATTGGAGCTTTTTATTTTTATGCCTGTGGTAAAAGATAAACAGAACTATGTATGTTTTTAAGGGGATTCAGTGTCTTGATATGATAGTAAGTCGTTTACCTTCACACTCTCATGGCCTGTCTCTGTAATCTTAAACTCTTAGTATTAGCGTTGTAAGGAAATATTTGGATAGGAAGGGAAGAATCCTATTGCTTGAAAGTATGAATTTGGTAATGGTATTTATTTATGTCTAGAGTTTTAGGATTCTGTTAGGAACAAAAGTATAAAGAGATAGTACACATTGCTCAGGATCCAGAAAATTCTAGTAGTGTAGCAATTTGAAGTTTTTGAATGGCATTAACAAGAAAAAAGCAATGGCAATATTTAAAAGTACAGGAGACATAAACTGGAAAAGAGTATATTGTTTGGAACTTTGAAAATACTATGCTAAATTAGAAAAGTTATCCCAACATATACAGCTTGGTATTGTACAGCTGACTTGGAAGCTGTTGTTTTAGTTTAGATATTAAGGCTGCTCTGTGGAGGAAGTGTAGTTCTGTTGTCTTACTCGTTAGAGGATTTCCAACTTTTATTACTCAGCAGAGATTGTTGATTTGATCTATAATAATCTGGTTGCACATTGTTGGTTAGTGTGTTGGATTGTTTACTGTATTTCCAGTACTTTAGATAATATTTTAACCTGATGTGACATTGAACCAGATTACTCCAATGCAGGCCAGGGAATTGTAAACAATGAATGATGTTTTTTCCAAACAGGTATCTTTTAGAGTGAAAAAACTCTTCTTCTCAAAAGGTTATGCCAGTCTTACAGTGTTTTCCATTGCCACATGCATGCAGTGTAGTGCACGTTGCACAAGTAGGTGCATTTCCATAGGGTGACACTTGGAGCTGCTGGAGTCCTCTGGTTGGGGTCCAGGTGATCTTTGCATTTTTTCATTGGGAAGAGCACCTGTCATCAGCTGCTGGTACCTTTTACCTGTTTCATCTCTTTTCTGTCACGATGTATTAGCACTGACTGCTGTTTTCTCTCTCTGAGAAAATTTTCATGGTACAGTTTTCTCAGGCCTCAGTGAACCTGCTACAGCATGTTAAGTCAGAATTCATCAAGTAAAGCATTAGGGCACAAAAAGCATGTTTTACTTGGAGGGAACACTTAACAATTTTCCTAACGTTCCTGAACTCTAGAAAGAGTTTTCTTATTGATAATTTCATGCAAAGCTAACAATTCAGTTATTTTGGTACTCTTTTTCAGACTTCTCTGATCAAATTCATGTCTGTTATTATGGTAAACATTTTGTCTCAGGGTGAGAGGTTAATGCACTTCTCAGATATTTCCCAGCTGGGGATAAGTAAGTGATGGCAGCTGAGAAAAGGCTGTGGGCCCTGTTTGCTAACACTACTGGTGAGGTTTGCATTGTGGCTGATATCTGCCTCTTCGTATCAGTAGTTTGTCTTCAATGAGCTGTTAAACAGAACCCTGGCTCTCAATGCCCTTGGTCCCGCTGGTCTCCAGTCCATATGGAAACCCGTCTGTCCACTTGTCTGCTGCCAGGAAGTGTAAGCCTTAGAAACTCTGGCAGCTCTGTAAGAGTTTCCCAGTAAGCTTCCTCTCCTTACCCTAGCTTTCTTGAGGCTTCTGTGTTTGCGCTCAGATCAGCTCAGTGTCAGTCCTCTGCCGAAAGTCTTCCTCAAACTCCCCTGGCCTGTCATTCAAATCCCCCTGTTTGGGCTCCAGAGTTTTTATCACAGGGATTGCCAGCTAGTCGGTCTCAGCCGGAGAGGTGTCTGCTCATTAAACGCTTACGAATCCCTTGCGTGGCTTTTAAACCCAACTGAACATCACAGCGTCAAGGTTAAAAGCAGCAGACGAGTCTGCAAGAAAATCTAATTTACAGAAGCAGACTCCTTTAAATTACAGGATGCTTCCCCCATCCTGTGCAAGCACCGACACACGTTTCCCTTCTAATATAACCTCTGTAGGTTATATGGGAGTACTCACAGAAGGTGTGTACTAGGTTCAAGGAGTTGTTGTCATTTGATGGGCAGGTTAGATGATATGTCTAAGGGCTAGGATTCTTTCACGGGGTAGTTCCTGAGACACGACAGGCGTATGGGATGTGATTTCCCAGCACAAGCAGCAAGCTGTGAACCCGCTGTTTTCTTCATCTTCTGTCCTTTTTGCTAGTGATGGTAGTAGTACAGGTTTGCAGATGTTGACCCAAAAGAATTGGCTTAGGGGAAATTTTTTTTCTTGCAAAATCTTTCACTGTTCTGATGTTATCCAAATGACTGAAAACATAGGAAGTGAAAAACTGCTTCTGGTTATACCTGGCACTTCTTCTGAATGAATAAAGTGTTCTCAAACTTGGTAAGGAACATATTTATCACATCACTAAGTAAAGTTATTTTTTCTTCACTATGGAACTCCAGAGCACAGCAAACATTGTATGAGATTGTCACTGGTTTAAAAGGAAAATTGAAATAGAAAAACTGTCACCTGTTATGCCAGTAGTGTTGGGACATCACTAATAAAATCCCATCCTCTCAATAATTTGTGAGACCGTGGTCCTTTCTAGAGCTTTAAAGCACACTACTGCTTTTTAATTGTTGGTTGGTTTTTTGGTTTTTTTTCTCCTAATCTAGTGGGGTTTGTAGGCTGGCTAAGACTCCAGAGTAAACTAATATCACAGAAAAGTCTGGTTAAATATTTGTCAAAAATAGTGTCAACAAATATGGTAACTTCTCCTTTAAATTCGTTCCACCAGAAGAAATAGCATTGTCGTTCCCTTCCAAATGAAACGCCTGCCTCTTGTTTAATCTTTCCCCTGTTGGCCCCAATTTTGCTGACTTTACACCCTTATTGGTATTTGTGGTATATTTGTTCCAGTAATTTCTCTGTTGGTCAGCAATTGTGTTACAGTAATACCTGTCTTGTTATATATATAACATTTCTTATTTCTGCCGTTTCTCCTGTTGTTATCTTGTTAGCCTTGAGTTGGCCTTATACATGCATATCCTAACGCTTACTTTACATTTTGGCATCCATAGAGGAACCGTAACATAAGTTTATTCTGACCTGTAAAAAGACCAAGCTGTAGTCCTTACAGAGGAGAAAGTACCAGCTGAAGACTGTTCATGAACTCACAAATGTGTATTATTATATTGCTCCCCAAAAGCTAGAATTAGATTGGGATAGTATTCAATAATTCATTCACCCTCTGTTATGAGAGCTGCTGGAATTTTTACTCAGTTCTTGAATTTCTGGCAAATCTGATAACAGACTCCTTAGATCAATAGAAATAAGTTTTTTTTTTTTTCAAAACTGACCTCATTCTCCTGAAATATTACAGAAAATGAGCTTTTCTAATTTAAAGCTTCATCTCAAATCATCCAAATTATATCTGTTAGATAACCACATCCATTTTACTGAAGCATCCTGTTCTGGTCTCTGCCAGAGACAGGATACTGTGCCGTACTGTACTGCACTAGAAGGGGCTACAGATTTGACTTAGCACAGGAATTCTTACTTCTTATGTCATTTCAGAGACAGTCAGCAGAAGCTAAACCTCTCAGCAGCTTTAAAAGGGTGGCTGTAGGGAAGAATAGGCATGGTGCAGTACCAGATGTGTTTTTGCAAGCATTCACTGTCTGGAACTATTAAGATAATGATTTTTTTTTAAAAAGATATATAGCGTGTAGAAGAACAAGAAATACTTCTAATGGGATAACCTTTTAAGCAATTTTTTTTTTATATACTACTTTTCTTTCTTGGGGTTATAAACTGCAAAGGAAAGCTAATTCAAGTATTTTAAAGTAAATACATTATATAAAAACTTTCCTGGGTACTCAGGAATCCTGCTTCAAACATGCAAGTCTTGTTGTCAAATATATGGTCTCCCCTTGTCCTTTCTACGTGAGGTTGACCTCTGTGGTCATCGTCTCTGCAGTAGCTGTCAAACTGCATACCTCACCAAGGTGCACTGCAGGAACACTATTAAAAGCTTTAAACACACCAATAAGTTAAAAATGAGGTTCATAGTTTGACAGTGCATGGCTCGGGTGCAGTATCTTTGCTCTGCAGTTGTCTTTTCTATTCAGTAGAGACATACACAGATATATCGCCTTCTGTGAGTTGCAGATTTTTTTTATCTTTTCTCTTCTGTAAATATACAGCCAAAGGGCTAATTCTTAAACTCAAACCTATTGTTCCACTGCTGACTTGCTAATATTGATTTTTAACCAGATCCATACAGTTTGCATACCTGAAAAATCCCTAAAATGGCTTTTTAGAATATGGAGTGGTTGTGTTTTATGCAGTCTTTCAGAAGGAGGTGAAAAGTAAAATGTAGTAAATGGAGACAATATTAAAACTATGTCATAAATATGCAGATTGTAAAAAGAATGCAATTTTTTGGCTTGGTTTTTGAATCCATCTGCATATTACATTTTTTAAGTTCAAACAGCAAAACTACTTCTGATTTAACTATTACATATTTGGCAAGCTTAATAAAGGACAAATCAAAGCTAAATCAGGGGTATTTACAACAACCACAAATTTAATCCAAAGTGGGTACTTAAATGCTCATATAGTTCTAAATGATGTTCCTTCCAGATGGTGAATTAATGTAATTTTAGCAGGAAGTGAAGTTGCACAAATATGCAGTATTTAGAACACTCACTGATTTAATGTTTCTGTACCCACCAAGGCACAGATGTTGCTTATCATTTTCATGCCAGTTGTCTCCATCTTTCCAATTATTGCAAACTGAGGAAGAGAGTTTGCAAGGGCAAAAAGGGGGCTGGGAAGAACTTAAGTTAGTAAACCTGAATTCAAATGTAGATAAATCTTTTCTATCCTCGACCTATTTAACCTCCACAATAGTAACAACGGTGGCCTACTTGTGGGATATCTCATGATTGGGTCCCGTATTGCCTATATCACCACCATTTGGTTTCTAAGTAAAATCTTTGAACCTGTAGAGCTGTCTCTGACTTACAGTGCACATGCTGTCCTGTTGACTACCTCTAAAGCAGCGATCACAGGGAAGGCACAAGTCAAAACTCTTGGCTTAAGCATAAAGGAGTTCCTGGTAGGTGGGTCCAAGCATCAGAATTAAGTTCATTCCTTACTGCAGAATGGCTTGAATTTGCTGGGCATATTTCAAAACCTCTTGCTTTTCCGTGTGTTTTGCAGGAAGAAGACAATAAAGATTATGTGCTGGGTGCTAAATATTATTTTTTTGGGGGTGCTTCTGGTGAGACATGTTAGTGGAAGAGCTGTATTGTAGATATTGTAGAGGGTAGATTCAGACTAGATATAAGAAAGAAATTTTTTACAATGAAGGTGGTGAAACACTGGAACAGGTTGCCCAGAGAAGTTGTGGATGCCCCATCCCTGGAAACATTCAAGGTCAGGTTGGATGGGGCTTTGAGCAACCTTATCTAGTTGAAGATGTCCCTGCCCATTGCAGGAGGATTGGACCAGATCACCTTTAAAGGTCCCTTCCAACCCAAACCATTCTATGATTCTATGATTGTGAAATTGCTGCGTATGTAATGTGTAAGACTAGGTGATATTATCTGCTTCTCCAGCTGAAGGCAGAACTAAGGAGGGAGGTGTGAAGGACTCAATCATTTCTCTAATTGCCTTTTCAAACACCAGTGAAGATTGGAGTGTTGGAGGATGTGCAGCAGCTCTAAGCTGTACCCTGCTGCCGCTCACTGGCTCAGCATTGCTACTTGAAACATAGAATCCAAAGCTCTCTGTCCACCTCTGCCTCTTCCCCAGTTTTAGCAGAGGTTAAGTAAATGTACTCGTATTTTTGCTAGTATTCTATTTTACCTTCATCAGCCATGCAAGGTACAGACCTGCTGGGACTGCAGAGGAGCTTGCATTTCTACACACTACTTGCCATAATAGGACACAATCAAGGAGATAGTTTGGCTTTGTATGTTTAATTATGTGTTGAAGACACATGTGGTCTTTGATAGATGTTTCTCTGTTCACAAAATAATGACAATAAAGAATTATGAGATAGTAGTACTAATAATGTGATAATATTTTAAGGCTTAGTTTATTAGCATATACAAGATCACAGCACTACAGGATTTTGTCCAACACTTTCCACAGATGACAACAAATATGCGTATTTCTTCTTTGCCCAGGGACTAAAAGGTGACCCTGGTAGTCCTGGTGTGGCTGGTCCTAAAGGAGAAAAGGTACTTTTTTATCTGTAAAGTTGTATGTATATGAGTGTGCACGATACATCTTCAATATTGAACACGTTGCCTTAACTATGTGTGATGAACACCTACTGCTGCTGTTTGTGTAGCTTAAGGGTTGAAGAATATGAATACAGACTAACTGGAAACATGGAAGACAAGTACTCTTCATCATGACAAATTTTGAAAGGAATTCAGAGCAGGAGCCTGAATTTGATGTTCTGAATTGCTCTCTGGGTGCTCTGATTTGCTCCCATGGACTGAACCTGAAGGTTTCACAGCACGATTCATACCTCAGTGACCTAATTCCATGAACATGTTACACAGTCTGATGTCTTTACATATGTGAGCTGTCACACTGACTTCAGTGGCCACCTTGTGCACGTAAGCTGGAGCTTGTAATTTAACATATGCAAATGTGTTTTGAAGGATTGCGTTTTTTAAGCTGTGATTCATTTATGCAGAGGCCTGCCATTTTTTTCCATTTAACCTGTGGTGAACTGTGTACATCTATGCCATTACTGAAAAAGAATATTGCTTTACTCATATATTTTCATAATCAGAGCATGTTTGATGATTATACTGAATTTACTTCTGCAGTGATGCGTATCCTCTAAAATGCCTAGAGGTTAAAAATGTGTAACTAAAGAGATTGCTGATTTATTTACTCTCGTGTTTTAACTAGGGAGATGCAGGACCTCCGGGACCAACTGCTTTGAGCGTAAGTACACGCAAACCGAAAACAGACGAAAGAAAATCACTAAGAAATATTGCAGTTTTTAGCTTATTTGCAATGTAAATACCTTCATTATTAAATTTAAGAGCCAAGTCCCTCTCTTTAGAATGCCTCTGCATTTTCTAGATGAATTGTGAAGCAGGGAAAAAGGAATTTTATAAATATAAACAAAATAAGTATATTTAAAACATCTTGTTTCCGCCCAAACACTAACAAGAATATTGGTTTTTATTCTGTGTATGGAGAGTATAGGCTGGTTAAAATGAAAGAATTCGTTTGTGATTTTTAGTGATTTTCAGTAAAAGCTTGCAAAACTAATGAATGCTTTTCAAGATACTGTAAGTATTCTATTGTCACAGTATTATATATATATATATATCATGCATGTGTTCAAATTTGACACACAGGACCCTATTTTCAGAAAGTTAAGGATGTGGGAACGCATCCAGCAGCCAGGTAGATGTGAGGCTGCCACAGCTCCTTGCCCTCAGGTCCAACTGGCAGCAGGGCTGAGCGTGCATCTATATAATCTTTTTATCTTACATAATGACCACATATGCATAACAAACACAGATTGGAAAGGAAAAAGAAATGTAATGTTATAATGATGAAAAATCACTTACTAGATTCTTATGAAGAACAATATTTCAATAATTTAGAGGTTTTAATGGTTTCTACAATTCTCAAAGGAAAAAAAACAGACAGGGATCTTCTTTTCTTTCTTTATAGAAAAACTCTGTGTGTCAGACTCGGGAAGTTGCACATTTGGTCACTAATTCATTTGTTCCCTTTCCTGTAATTTACCTGCAAAAAAGAATATGTGAGGTCAGACGTGATGATCAGTTTTAGTTTGCTACAGTTCATGTCTTGCTAGAGGTGAACAGGGTACGTCCTTCAGCTTTTGAATATACAGTCAAAATGTGTGTTGAAAGAGTTAACAGTGAAATCTTTTTATTAAACAACCTTGATTCTAGGGTTGTTACTCCAGTAGATTGATTGGAGTAGATCTTTCTTCAGATAGATTCCTACAGGCCTTGAAGGAATCACTGAAAATAGGATACTTCTGAAGATAAGACACAGGAGAAGAATTGAGGATGCCTATTTTCTGCATACTACAGGACCATAGAATGGTCCTTTTGAGCATTTCTTGTGTAAATGATGGAAAAATGACTACGTCTGTTCTGATAGCAGCCCCTGGATATGTTAGGCCTCTTTTGCGGTAGTTTGTAGTTGCAGACACTTAGCTTTCCTAAGAGTTATACTCAGAGGTTAGCAGTATGATATCAAAAACCAGAAGCTGCTTTCAAATTGACTAAACTTACTCCTTCTCTACCTTAAGTGATTCACCTTCATAAAACTGACTGTCGAAGAATTACATTTCTTTGATTATAAGATGCTGTGCAGATGTTTCAGTTCAGTTGGTTCAGGCACAGCAAGATGTCTCCGTGTTGGTACATCCACTGATGGTCGTCTTCACACTTTTTAAAAGGAAACATTTAAATTTTAGAAAAGTAGATATGAATCTTCAGAGGGATGTTACTAACTGACGTGCTGAAATTTTTTTTGTGTAGCTGCTAGCTGAGAGAAGAGACGAGAGTGAGTGTGAATTGGTTTAGCAACTTGAAGACAGATTACAACACAGCGGGAATATATGGCCCAGCAGGAAGTCTTTCTCTCTCCGCCACTGTAAATAGTCATGCGTTTCTGTTGGCAAGGGCTGAAAGAGGATGAACGATATGAATGGTGGTGGCTTGGGGAAAACCCAGTCTTCAGAGTTGTTTTATTTGTGTGACTTCTGTGTGGCTGTGACTCTTACGATATATAATCATGGAAGGAAGATGTCGTATCTTGATGTGAATAAGTAGCAGGTCAGATAATATCAAGGTTCATGTGTCACTGACTGGGAACTCACTATGTCAGGACTATTCATGCTGTTACAGCCAAAATGTGACATCAGTGTTTCAGTTATGAACCCTGTTAAAAGAGAGTTTTAAAATGTTCCATTCATTTGGGACTCATGCATAATGTCATAAATTTATCCTCTACTTATAATCATTTTTAGTTTTTCCTAATGTGAAAATGATTCATTTCTGTTTGTCGCAATGCAAAATGAATTATTATGCTTGGGGGGTGGGGAGGGAAGAGGAGTGAAAATAATGCCACACTGTTAGATGTAATTCCCAAGTGCATTTGGGCAGTGAAGGAGGGAATATTCAAGGTGACTTGTTTTTGCTCAAACTGGATGACTGGCCCTGGGTCGTCAACCTTCTGCCTCAGTGCAATTGCGTATTGAGACAGGTGGGAAATGATGGCATTACAGAGCTCTGCTGCCCTGTGCAGCTCTTCCATTCCTGTGCATTTCCATAGAAATCATACACCAGTGCAATAAGGTGGAGAAGGTCTACCGTATATGCTGGTCTTGTTATAAACTAGAGCATCAGCAGCGTTGTGCAGGGCTGGAGCATTCTCCCCACAATGCAGACCTGGACCATGGTCCTGTCCTCAGCATGGGGAACGTGGAGGTGGCAAAAGGCTGAGACTGCTTCACTGCAGTCATTCCCAAATAGCTGGTTGGTGGTCCTTCAGTCTGTGGAGAGTGGAGAGTCTGTAGGGAGTCTACAGAAGCACATAACAGCAAGTAGTAGGAACTCTCATTTTTTTCATTTGTCTGTGCCATTGGTACCTGTGAAAGTCCAAATGGTCTCGGTGACCCTGTGTCTAAAAGGGTTTGGGCGTCCCTGAGGGGTAGGAAACCCTGTGCTGCTCAGAAGCACAGTGAGCATGCTCTGCCTTCCAGCAAGAAAAAATGCAGAAAAGAATGAAGTTATTGGTACTTGGTGGTAAAAGCTGTATTTTTAAAGGCGTTAAACTAACAGGTATAGCCGTTATAGTTTGTCTAAGGAATGAGGGATACTCGGAACGACAGAATTCGTAAATACCCAACAACTGTAACAACCTATCAGGTGAATGAGCATATCCCAACCTGCAAAACAGGGGAAACAGTACCTCTGCTTTTTAAGATGCGAAACTTATTTTATCAGTTTGACATGGAAATTTCATAGATCAGAAAGTGCATTGCTCTGAAAGAAACCATAGAGCTCTCAATACTCCTGTTTGATGTCCGTTAACAGAAAATCTCTACCGAAATCCTAAAGCACGCACACTTAAAAAAACTTCTCACTTGCAGCAATAGCAGAGAATTCAGAAAGAAATTAAGTGTATACCTGACTAAACATTTTGCAGTTAATAGAGTTAGGATTAGAATTGCAGCCCATGTGTTTCTGTACATTTCTTTAAGGCAGGTACGGCAAGTCTTTTTAATACAATTTCATCATTCTTGCACGATGAATTAGAGGAAAAAAGGAACGGTATTGTAGTGAAAAGTATGCTAATCTGCAAAAAAAATATATATAAAAAAATTTATACAGTTCACACAGAATCCTGTTGAAATTAGTCATGTCAGTAGTTCTAAGTATATTTGTTTGATTCTTGCATTATCCATACAAATACATTTTAGTGGCTTGGATCACTAACTTTGACATATATGTTCATATCTGAGCACTTTTAGTAAGGATTTAAACTTTCCATATGTTTCCGTGGAGTCAGTTAACACTACACAAGTCGAGATAATGTATGTATTCTGTCTCCTCAGTTATGGTGGTAGTTTTGTGGGAGTCGTCCAAAGTCATGATTGATTCTCATCCTTTGCTTATGCTATCTTTAATTTCTCTGGCATGTTAACTTTCTGGATTACTCTGTAAGTACTAGATATCTCTTTTCTTTAGCACTTTTCAACTGTCTTATAATGCATGCTGGGAATATGTTTTGAACTTTTCTCCCTAATCATACCCACTTTATGCAGGGATATGTTTAGTCTTTAAAAGTTCCCTTATAAATTGTACTGTAGCCGAGGACCCTTCAGAGAATATACAGGGGGGATTGTACTGCTCCGTTGTGTGATTTTGTTGAAATGTGGAATTCAGCGGCAGAAGCTGGGGACTGTTTTCTGCAGGGGCACAGCTGGCTCCGCAGCTCACCCGCTCTGGTATCCCCAGCTTAAGCCTGTGCGTGCTGTGTCAGAAGAGTGACAGGTGAGGGAAGGTAGCACAGCCATCTCTTGTAAAATATATGATAACTATTCCTCTTGACACTCGATACGCTGCTTTTAGTTCCTGAGGAAAACGAGCGTCCGTCCGTACGTTCCTGTGAACCTATCCCTTTCAGGAGTTATAAAATAGTCATGCAGATGGCACCAAATGTTTACGCAGAAGCCGAGGCTTAAGTTGGTCACAGACAGAAGTCCCCAAGACTTGCTTACTAAACAGATAGTTGGAATGTTGGCTCCTAGGTCTGGTTAAATCAAGCCAAAGGAAGCTAGCGCACAAGTGCGGTGTGGGAAGCTGCAGATTCAGGCCCGGGCAAGCTCCGCCGTCACTTTTGACTCTCCCCTCCCTAAACCAACATCAGCAACAGATTACACGGCTTTCCCTCGGGGCTTCGGCAGTTATTGGTGGAAAGCTTAAATTGGAATTCACTTCCGGCAATGTTGCCTAAGAATTTCACTAATTCATTTGGTGCGGTACTTCAGTTGTAGTGTAATTATTCCTTTCCTGTCTCACACGGAAAAAATTAGTCATCTGAATAACTTGTATTACTTAAGAAGAGGACACACACACCCATTAGTAACCATCTCAACTAAAATTATCCTCTCTTTCTTTTCATGTAATGATATAAACTAAAGGAAAACAATTCTAGTTAACTAAAGAAAGTATAGGCAGAAAATTATATTTCCATTCTAAATCTTTTCACATACATCCCTCTAAGAAAAATCTGAATTTTATCTACCTGAGCTTTTTAGTGGAGGTGTATTAATTTAATGAAAATACTGAACTGTTCAGTTGTTTTGCATCAGATATAATGATCTTTACCTCTCACAGTATAACTTGCAAATATTCTCTTCTTTAAAAAATGCTTTTTAAGTATGGAAGCAGATCCTATTAAGATTACCCTTTTAGTGAAATAGATGTTTTAGCAGTTTCAGTCTGGTTTTTATCTTCTTTATGTGGTAATATTGATGCTGAAGGCACAAGTGAAGATTGATGTCTTAGCCTTACACAAAATTTGTTTTTAAAAAATTTGCAGCCTGCTAAATTGGCATGAATGTGATTTATATGTCCTTCATTAGAAGAATGATTTGAGAATAGTCCCATATGCAGTACAGATCAATGCAAAGAATAATTTCAAGTTATTCCTCAGGATTTTAAATCTTTTTTTTTTGCTTAGAAAATAAACCCATGTCTATTAAAAGTACTAGGTTCATAAAGTGTGAACTTCTGTGAAATTACTCTTCCAATTTGCCTTTGAAATTATTGCCTCTGAAGCAAAGTAGATTTCAAGTTAAGTTACCAGAGAGAGCTACAAAAATGACCAAACGCAAAGCATAATGAGATCAGCGAGGAACATATTTTCTGTTTGCTTCGGTAATAAATTATCATGAAAATGTAGCTGATCATGTTTTCTGGCAGACTGAAATACTTCTGCTAAATGCTATCTCCCTTCCCACAGAATTAAGTGGGTTGGCAGCAGTTTTGAAAGCAAAATCGTGGCATATTCCACTTTGCACTCCCAAGCAAAACAGTATGATTACTGGAGTAGCAATGCCAGGCCAAACATGGGGTCCAAATCTTTCAACTTAAAATAAGTGGTAGTCTAATTTCTCTCACTAAAACAGTAATACAATAAGAAATTAATCATCCATCTGTGATTTTCCTGTGCCATTTTACCTATTTTAGCAAAATTTTATAACAGTAAGGTGTGTCTATGGGCTCTCTGAGTTTCCGTGTGAGTGGTGATGCACAGTCTTGTGGACAAGAAGAGGAAACCACAATAGTTGAATTTTAAGATCTCTTTTTTCCTCACCCTCCTGTTTGAGCTTTTGAGGTAGGGCAGCAGGACAGTCGCAGCAAGTAAACTGGCTTGAAGATATCTATACCAACACTGTAGCCACCTTGATGGTGGGGAAGGTATTATATTCAGCTCCTTTGCTTGCCCCTTCTTACATGAGAGGAAGCCACTGATTTCCCAATGATGTGGTACAAACAGGCCGAAGAGGAAAATATCCTCAAAACAGGTTAGAAGGATCATGGTGACAGTCATGACCTGCACAGTAGGACTTATTGTCTGGTAACACCTCTGATGAGTAGATGAATTTAAGCCTTCATTGAACTGCATCTGGATTCATCCTGTCTGTTTTCCTGCCTAGCTGAGGCATTCTTGCATGAGTGCGGCCGCAGCAGTACCATCCATCCCACAAGCAGTATTTTGGTGGCTGGGGGATGCTCTTCAAGTCTGTCAGGCTGCAGCGGTTTATTGTGATCACACACTGTGTTATGTTAGGAATCTGGAAATCCGTGGTCACTTTTTACCTGACTTTTCACTTGTGTGATTCTACGCTGCTCTGCTTGTGGGCTTTACAGAGGGATCATTATAGCCATAATTCATCAATGCGATGGCTTTTCTTCATCCTGATGAGAGCTGTGTGTTGAGGAACCAGATCAAGCCCACCAGTGTGCTTGTGAAAAAAATTCTACTGTTGATTTTGTTTGAGTAGAGATGTACCTTTCTGTTTATAAACATATTATTTCCAAATTGCTTAGCCAAATAATGTCTTATTATAGATGAGTCTTTTTAAAGTAGCAAGTTTTATCACTATAAAAGCTCACATGTTCAAATGGTAAAAAAATGACCTGTGCTTATAATACCATGAGGTGTTTCTGCATACCTAATTTAGGATTTGTCTCTGTCTTTGCTTGACTCATCTCACTAAACTACATGCACTTTCTCCCTGTCTAGTAGCATTTACTCCATAAAAACTGAGGTCGTACTTTGCTGGAATTCATAGTGAGGAAAAAAATGGATGAGAGTAGTTTATGTATAAAGCACAGAAAACAGTCTGTAAAGGTCTATAATGAAATAATTTTTGTGCCTTAATTAGACTTGCCTTATTATTGTTAGCATTTGTATAATTTTTCTTATTTGTGTTGAGAAGCAAAGGCTGCCGTGCTCTGAATCTATTTCAGCAACACTACCTGTGCATGCATAAGACAGCTGTCTAGCCTTCTGCATCAGAAACTATCAGCTATTTATTGAAGCAACTTTCAGAATACCAAAAATATACCTACTTGTCTAATATTTGTTAAATACGCTTTTGGTATCAGCCATAATCTTCCGGAGGAAGTAATACAAATAACAACTTTAAGTAACTTCAGTCTTCCGCTTCAGCTGGGATTTTTGTTTTGCTAATTTTTTTTTTGTTTTAATTCATGAAAAGGTCACGATAAATGCTTTGCTTTTGTTCAGAGTGTGCTCTTAGGCAGTTACTCCAAGCTATTAAATTTATGAACCAGGTCTCCACCATGTCTCTGCAGATGTTTGTCATGATGTATCAGGCATTTTAACATGTTTTTGTACCTACATGGTCACATGACAGGATTTTAGCCCTTCTGTAATAAGTGGCTTCTGATACCTACATGCCAACCAATACACTTTAAATTGATAGCTTATGAAATTTGAAATAGCTTCACTGGCTGAACTATTAGTTGATTTTTCTATCACTTCCAAACACGTTTTTCTTCTACCATCTCAAGTTTAATAATTCTTATTAGCTTTTCTCTCCTGATACTTGCAAAAAATATTAACTGTTAAGTATTAAAATGTGAATTCCTGCAGATATTTTCAATGAGATGCAAGTTCTTTTAGAAGTCCATTTCTACTGTAGCATTTTTTTAAACATGTCCTTTTTCCTGTATTCCCTCAACTAAAGCTGAATCGAAGTGTTGATGATATTTTCTTTAAATATCTGTGAGTTTGTGCTTCATAGCATGCTTGCTTTTTTTTTATCTAGCTTCACAACCAGCGTCTTTTCCCTTGCCAACGCTTCCCTTTGTGGTTTACCTCTTAAAAAGGAATTCATAAGTTTCTGCTCTTAACTTCATTTTCAAGATTTTGTACAGCCCACTTGTGCTGACCTGGTGCATTCGTTTTTATCTCTTTTCATCATCATCCTCACTCATTGTAATAGATTTTCTAAGTTTCAGGTGCACCTGAGCCCATCTCCAGCTTACTGATTTTTTTTCCCCCCGAGCTACATGGTAATGTTTGAGACATTTCCACTTCGTGTTCCTCAAGCTTCTTCAGACACATAACTCCAAGGGGCTTGCCTGGCCCATGATGGGTGTCCATGATGGGTACAAGCCCTAAAAGTTGCAAATGTTATTTTAGTTTGCTTCTCCATGAAGTAGGTAGAAGGGTACCACCTTCCAACCTCAAAGGTGGCCTGGCAGAGTCAGGAAAATCCCATGCATATTAGGCCACCTGTAAGAATGCATTATATTTTCCTGCCAGTCTGATGCCACAGAAATAGGCTGTTCTTGTATCCCACTTTGCCTTGTGCTATTCCTACACCTCCTTTTGCTCATCGCCATACCCATCCTCTTGCCAGTGCAAGACTATCAGGGTGACACATTTTAATTGTTGTGGATGTTGTTTACCTGGGGAGATGGTACATGTAAAGTAGATTGCTTTCTGACATCAACACAATTGATGGCATATCCCATGAGGCCACACATATATCTTCAGTCTATATTCTGTCCCTTTCTGTCTGCGGTGGTGGGCTCCTTTGGTGGGATTTGTCTATCCACTCTGCCTTCTGTGATTTGAGGGAGTTGAGAATCTGATCTTTGATCTCCAAAGGGAGATCTCCAGGAGTTAAATAGGGATAAGACCTAAGTAGATACTTTGGTCTGCCTTCCTACCTTCTCCTTCTTCTTTTCTGTGCTTAAGCTATTACATTCATTGCCAAGTTTTATAGGAGTTCAACAGGGATATTTTATTCATCCCTTTAGAGAGATTTCACTGTTGAGAAGTTTTCTTTTTCATTCCTCCAGCAGGTTTCTTCTTCAGTTGTTTTTCCAGGATCTCATTCAGTGAATGCTGAACAGGGATAGCATTGCTAAGTCATTACAGTTGCCAAGTTATTACAGTTTTACAGCCGTGTTAGTTAACATGGCCCACGTTGTCCTATCACTTTTTAAACCGAAGATCCCACTGAAGTTAGTGTGAACTTTTACCTCAGTTTCAATGTCAGGATGTGGCTCCTTGTACAGGGTAGTCCTCCCTGCCTAGTTACCAATTGTAAGCTGCTCTCCTCCCTTTCCTCGAAGATAAACCTCCTTATCTGGTTCCTTTTTCTTGACAATAATATTGTAAAGAGAAGAAAAAGAATAAAAGTAGGTCTTGGACAAAAATGTCGGCTATTAATTATCATTATTGTGCAGTTACATTCCTGTGTAGTTCTTGTCCCTTTGGAGCCTTATTGTACAGATATGTGAGGCTAAGTATTTCCTCCTCCATAAAACAGACGTAACAGGTTCTCATCTCATTCCCCTGCATAAAGTTGTCACTAGAAATGAAATATTAACAAAACAAAACTCCACCTCTTCCTGAATTCCCAGAATTTCTCTACAAAGGTAGAATATTGCTAACAATTGGACAGGCAGAATTCTCTGCAAGTTCCAAACTACCTCGAGGAAAAAGTAGAGAAGGTTTACAGAGGTCACATTCACATACAGCTTTATGGGTTTGTGCGTGTATAAGCTACATAACTGCACTGTAATTAACTTACTGTGATTTCTATGTTGGACACAATATTGTCATGCATATTCTAGTTCCGTAAACTTTTGGGGAAAGATGGAAATGGTGCACATCAGTTTTGTAAAAGATCTTAAACCTTATCTTGTTTACCTTATAAACTGAAGTAAGAGGAGAAATGTCCTATAGTGAAATACTGTCTGAGGTATTCTTCTAGCTCCAGTGTTTCAAAGTAGAGAAATTATAGGAATAGAAAAACTCTTCAACTGACTACTTTTATTTAAAATTGAAGTCAGACTTCATTCTAATCAACTTTAAACATCACTTGAAGATATATCAGCTAGCACCTTTGGCATGCCCACTTACTTTCTCAAGTTTATCTTGGGAATTAGAGTTCATAAATGAACTTTTTAAATTCATTTCTGGAAATCTGGACACTTTTTAAAAGCATGATTCTCAGGGGGACTTGGTTTACCCTTATTGGGGCAATAAATACCTGTAATTGATTCTAAATAAGAAGTTTAGAATTTGACCAAAGATATAACTCAAGCTGAAGCAATACCTGAGACTGAGTAATTTAAATTGTTAAGAATTTAATATTTTATTATTTCAAACCCTTCAATAAACTAAATGTAAGTTCTTTAATTTTGTGATACTCTGTAAGAATATGCAATATTACATTCAAGCCTTTTTTTTTTTTAATTTTACAAAGTGGAACTGTTCAGTGCTCTTTGCTGATTACATTGAAACTGATTTCATGTTTCTTGTTGCTATAATGGAAATTGGATAGCTTCCTCGAAGTAATTTTTTTTTTAAATTGTGTTCCAAGGTGACTCATAAAGTAAAGGGGAGGGGCACTGTTCTAAGTACTGAGTTGTTATTTGGAGGCCTTATGATTATATTGTTCATTAATCAGATATAAAATTAAAGCCCCAAAGTGTCGGAAACAGTCTGTGATTCTGTCTGTGACGGCAAAGGGGTCTGAAGGGGTTTGAAAAGCTGAGCCAGGCACAGAGGAAGCTGTACAGGGCTGGTTCTTACAATACAGCGAGCATAAGGCCTTCTGCTATATTTAGTCCCCTTTCTCTCCCCTCCCTTCCCTTCCCCTCCCCCTTCAGTGCCTATATTTGAATTTGAGTTATATAGTAAGCTGTCATTCATTTAATATAACTTTTTTTTTCTTATGGCATCGTAACTTAACAAGATAAATCTTTTCATATAACACTGTAGTTAAATATAACTATGCTTAAGTAGTGCTGACTTACCTCTTCTGTTCCAAACGATTCAGCCTTGATATGGAAGAATGTGATTAATAATTATTGTTTGCATTTTTTTCTTGCACCTGAATATAACATTTTCCTGAAAGAAGTTGTTATAAATTTTTATTCAGTTTTTATTATTAGAAATAAATGCTTGGTCTTGACATCTGGCTCTTTGGCTTAGTCTTACTTCTATGGAATAATAGAAGATGAAAATAACACCGAATGTTATATTTGTTTAATGTTTTTATTTTCAGGGTTTGCCAGGGCTGGAGGGTCCCCAGGGTCCACCTGGCAAAGAGGGTCAAAGGGTGAGTAAACTTGGTGAACAACTGGTGAGCGTGCTAACTGACCTTGATGTGTGACTTCTTTCTACGCACTAATAAAAAATGGGAAGGTAGCAGCTGAGTATGAAGCATGCTGACAACAAACTGAGCTTTGACATTTGAGGTTTCTCTTCAGTTGAAGGAGATTGAACAATTTCGACTATCTAAAGTGTTTTAATGACTGGCAGCACAGATGTAGATATTGTCACTTGTGCAACATGTTTCTGCAGTAAATTTAAGTGAAAGAATAGTAAAATTGCTGAGAAGTTTTCATTTTATTGTGGGGAGAGACTGTACCTTACTATGTCTAAGATATTAATTTAGAGTCATTATCTAAAATATTAACAGAAAACAGTACTAGTTACCCAAGTTTTGTTGTAAATGCTGTTACGCAACTGTCAGGGCCTAACATATATATACAAAGAAGGGAGATACAGTAAGGGAGTGGGGGGTGAGGGGAAGAGATTATGCCCAAGATGTGACATAAAACTCTGGTTATTCAGAATTTTAATATAATGAAGTAATTGACTGACCGGTTTCTCTGTGTTATTTTTTTGTTTTCCCTGACTTACTGGATTTGGTAGTTCAGTAGAACAAATATTTATGATTGTGGTATCACAAGAAACAATTCAGTTTTATGATTTTGTAGTCTAGTGTGCTCCTAAAAGTTTGGGAAGATATTCAGACTCAAACATATTTTTATGAATTAAATTCTGCTCAGTTTGTAGCTTCGAAGTTGGGTCTCTCAATAATTCTTGATTTCTTTAGGCATCTTGATATTTAGTATCTCAGTTAAATTATCTGAAAAGGAAGGATTTAGTATTACTCATCATTGGTTTTAGTCAACTACACTGAATTATTAAAGGCTAGTTTAATAACTCCAGCAACAGTAATAATAATAAGAGAAGACCAGTTCTTGAACAAAATGAGTACTGGCATGTAGGCCCTAAAGCTATGTTTTATATTGGTTTTTAAGATATAAAAATAGTCTAAATTTTACTTAACATGAAAATTTGAAAGCTGAGGTTATTTAAGTTTCACAGTAAGGATTGAGAACCCATTCAGAGAAAGTCAATGTCGTAAGGGAGAATCAAAAGTTATGTGGTGAATATGCTATTAAAGCATATTTAATAGCATATTAACATGTTATTAAGGATTTTGTAATAATATGACTCTTACTGTTAAGAAATTAAATATCTAGGCTACTGAAAAACTATGGTTATCCAGTTTTAGCATATTTTAAAGTGTTTTTCTGTAGAGTATTAAATCTGCAGAAACACACAGTTTATTAATTCTCCTTTAGGAACAGTTATAAATATGGCTGTGTTTTGGAGACATCACGGTTTAAACCTCTTAATTTTTTGAGGCAAAGATTCAGAGTTAACACACTGTATTATACATAATGGTGGATAAATGAACTTGGAATTTTTTTTTTTTTCCCATTTCACAGTGGGAATTAGGGACTTGATACATTCATCATGGACATTTCCTATTTGCACATAAAATTGAACTGCTGTCTCACTCCAATATCTATAAAAACAGAAGCGTTGATTGTTTTATAATCTTGGCCATGCACACTTTGCCTTGAGCCAAACAATGGGAACAGCAGGCTGTAGAACCTCAGCATCTGTCTTTATCTTTCTACCAGTGAGATGCTCACAATACACTTTCTGCTGGCCACCCCCGCCCAAGCATTAATAACATAGTTTGCAATCTTAGTTCAACTCTCATGTGTATTTGCATTTCCAATACATTTAATTACACAATAACATACTGTTTGTAACAAGATCTCTGCTCTGTTTAATGACAAACAGGACAGTGCACATCTAATGGCTATTAAATATTCCTTTTTATTTAATTATACATGTCATGTTCCTCTGCTCTACTTCCAGCAGCTCCTCCAAGTCTTTCACATTGCAAGAAGTTACTGATTTTGTCATGGACTGTTTTGTGAAGATTAAAGCGTAATATTGAGTGTGTAACTAACTGATGATTTTTCTTCAACACCTTGTTCAGACCTAAAAGTAATATTGTGCCCATTGTGCAGACTGGAACTGTAACATATTAGGAAAAGAACCACACTCCAAAACATTTGAAAGTACCTGTTCAATTTGGATGCCACACTTTGAGAACGTGATTTTTTTTTTTTTTAAACCTTCCATTCACGTTGTACTTGTTCTGTTTAAGGTTTTAATTCCCACTTGCCTCAGCAGCATTTTTAAGTGTTCAACTCCTTTGAAAATTAGGCTTATATTAATAAGGAGTTGAGAGGAGAATCATTAACTGTGTAAGTTAGAGACCTCTCAACACACATTGAAGCAATATATAAGGAACTGAGGAGAATTAACAACGTTAATGGTGATATTGTCAAAAACTCAAAAAAAGAGGTAGAAGGCTCATGTTAGAGCTAGTGACTTAGATAAACGACAGTATAAAATGAGATAGAAAGGGAAGGCAAAAAGCCACACCAGAGGATTTCTTCACTCTTTGAACTTGCTTGAGCCATGTATTTTCATTTACAGAGTGTTTTAAGTGGGATTTTATTGTATCATCCAAGATCAGAGTTTAATACTAGAGCTGCTAAGAAATACCAAAGGTGGGACCCTGTCCCAGAGTGGGCACCCGTCTCCCTGTGTACACTACAGAGAGAACTAGGACAAATGTACCCCTATTAAGAGGAATAAGTCTGGGTAGTAACATTTCTTTCACCTTACAGGAATAATCTGCATCAAAAATTACATAGTAAAAATACATATAATAATTATTATGGAAATAGAAGAGATATAATTATATATCATTGTATAATTCTAATAAACATAAAGATTAACTGAATTGTAGATTTTTAGTTCAAAGTTACGCCAACCTTAAAATACTTATTGACATATATGTGAAATTAGCTTACAAGCACAAATTTACTGAATTAGATGATGACTGCGGGTTATTTATTTGAAGAGCAAAGGGGGATCAATACATTATTTCACATAAAGCGGTAACAGCTTTTGCCCAATGAGTACACTGTAGATAGAGTTACGTGGTATCATTTGAGCCAACATGTGATAAATATGTCACTTTTTGTGGCTTGGTGATCCGTTATATTACTACTAGATGATCATGCTGGGATATGATCTTGCTCCCATGTCAAAGAGCAAGTTAGGTTCTTACACGTTTAAACAATGGTATGCAAATAAGTCAGCCATGGAACTTGATGACAGAAGTGTGTGAAATGTCTTCTGTCCAAGTTGGTCTCTCTGGATGATCTCCAGATATCCCAAAGGGTGAAAGAGTTTGCAGAAAACAGCATACACTAATGTGATGTGTTTACAGAGATGTGCTGTAGGGAGGTCATTCAGAATGAGAGAGGTGAAGCCCTGAAAGCTCTTTGACTAGATCTGTGTAGCATTAAAGGGCCCTGTATCAGGATGCATACCTTATTTTTTGGCTTTGCTTAAGAGAAAATTCCAAACTCACTAAAAAATTGAAGTAGTGCAGTTATGGAGAATAACTAGTGCAATGATAAATAAAAATTGGATTCTTGTGCATATTACTTCTTTCATACTCATGTAGTAGCAAAATGCATAAGTATTTCTTTTCTGAATAAACAAACACATTAGTAGTCTAGCATTTAGCAAGTGTATTTGTTATGTTTATACGAGTCAACTCATTCGTTCCCATTCTTTCTCCACTTGTTGTGACACCTTTTCCTCTCATCTCCTTTGTTATGTCTTCTCATTCTGCATGTAGCTGGTTTACGCAGGAGAAGAGAGCAATCTTCATGAGCAAAGAGGTAGTACAAATAAAGATCTTGAGACTTATATAGCCTGTTTCCTTTGCAGAGCAATAAAAAAGGAGGAACAGACTTGTGAGCTAAAGTGAAGCAATTAGCTTTCTGTTTACTACTATCTAAACAAAAGAAACTACATAGCATTTATTGTAGCTCTACCAAAAAAAATACATTCAGTGATTCATCATACATGATGCGTCCTTGTTTAGGGTGTTACTTAGAAGAGGACACTAATGGTTATGGCAGAAGAAATAGTGGCTACATGATAATCCAGCCATATCCAGAGACCATACAGTGAACTTACTTCTGATTCTTCAACCAGTCTGAGACATATACAATACTCATTTAAAGGTCTTTTTTGTTGCAACAATCTCTTGGGTGAACTTAGCTAAATTTTGTATGAGCATGTACTGCCCTTATATTTCTCCTTTTGTCATAGTACCCACTTCCACTCACATATTAGCCAGCATTGTGCTTTCCTGTGGGTGCAAGGAGTCCTCAAACCTTTGCTTTTCTTACAAAAAGACCAGTGTTTCTCCTTGCTCTACCACTAGTGACTAGTATGATTTTTTAGTTTTGTTATCTTTAGTGAAGTGTTTTATGTTAGACACGAGGCCTTGCTAAGTGAGACCCTTTGGTTTTAATTCCAGTCACTGGGAGAAGTGGGCCAGTAGATACAGCTACTCATTCCAGTTTCCTTATTCCTGCATGGGAGACCCTAGACCATTCTGTGGGCATTACTTTTGTATATTATTTTTTAGTGTCCCTCTTGGCTTCAGGCATTCAGAGCAGCATGTTACTGCTGCAGCAACTTGATACTATTACAGCAGTGCTCAGAATGACGTCAGAGGTAATTAGATGTTACTCAGAAAAGTCCCTGGTCCAATATTACTGACAAAGAAAAAATAGAAAGATTGGGTGCTAACCTAGCATTGTGTAGAATTTAAACCACAGTGGACAACTACGCCATCTTTCTGACTTCCTGTGTTATGCAGGACTTTGTTGTTTTTCTCAGTATTCCTGCACTTAACTAAATGTATCTTTTGCAGAAGTACAGTTTCCACCTGAAAAACATCAACAACAGAGAATTCACACATCTTGATTTCTTTGTTCTAGTGTTTCTTGTCAATCCCACACTTCAAAATGTGCTTTTTGTTGTACACTTGGGCATGTAGCTTAAGCCTCCAATAACTTTTTTTCAATGTCTGCTTTACATTAAAGAGATATTTAAAGTTTTTTCTTTGTAATAAAATCACCATTCCATTTATTTTTGAGAAAATTCAGCTGAGGTCCTTCAGCTCCCCATGTAAAGAATTTTCTAAAGTCTGCAAATAATTTTCTCATGTTGCTGTACTTTCTTAAAAATTTCTACTACTTATAATTACAGACTTCATGGAGTTTTCCAGACTCAACAGTGGTGAGACCACGTCAAAGAGGACGTGGGCTCACTGAAGTGTGTCTAGCACAGGGCCACAAAGCAGATTAAAGGGACTGGAGCATCTTTCATAAAAGGAGATGCTGAGAGAACTGGGACCCTTCAGCCTGGAGAAGAGAAGGCTCAGGAGGGATCTTACCAGTGTGTAAAAATACCTAATGGGAGGGAATGAAGAAGATGGAGCCAGATTCTCCTCAGCAGTAGCCAATGAGAGGACAAGAGGCAATGGGCACAAATTAAAAACCTGGAAATTCCATCTGAACACAAGAAAACACTTTTTTATTGTGATAGTGGTCAAATACTAGTGCAGGTTGTCCAGAGAGGTTGTGGAGTCTCCACCTGTGAAGATACTCAAAAGTCAAATAGACACAGTCCTGGACAATTGATCCTGCTTGAGGAGGGGGATTGTACTAGATGATCTCAGGAGGTCCCTTCCAACCCAGACAATTCTGTGCTTTTTTATTAAACTAGCTCTAGCTTATTCTCAGCATAGCTGCCAACAACATCATTTTTATGGTTTAATAGGATTTTTTAAAATGCTTCACATGTATTGGTCTGATTCTCCACCACGGTGGTTTCCCTGGTTCCAGTGATGAATTCATTTCAAATATTTACAAATCTTGCTACAATGCTACAGCCGTATTCTTGACTCTGTATTCCTTGGGAAGTTGCAGGTGTCTTGAAGTAAATATTTTTGAAACAACTTCCTTATTTCCAATTGTTGTGTTTATAATACCAAATACTTCACTTAAAAGGAGGTTATTTCAGCATTATCTTAGTAATAAATTAAACACCTCATAAACCTGAGAGTTGTTTGGGTTGTCATATCCAGTGTTTCGGCATTGATTTCACTAAAATTATGTGTTTGGAGGGACTTTGTGAAATTGCACCACTTGCCTTATTTAATAATCAATTAACTCTCTGAAATTACAAGTTTTTCTAATCAGGCATGAATAAAATTATTATGACACAGTGGCAAATCTTCCTAAATAAATAAATGGGCTGGGAGCTGCTAGATTTTCTTAACATAATTATTTAGAGTGACATCAACATTAATTTAAATTCAGGTTGCATTTATCTGGTTTATAGAACTTAAATATTTCTTTGACATCATTTGTTTTCGAGTTCAGTGAGTAAATGTTGTACTCAACCAATTGTAAAACAAGCTTTACAGAGCAATGATAATTACTGCATAGTAGGTCAGGCTCCTGGCACAGAGCAAACAGTATTTTTCACAGCTACAGCACTGGAGTTTTGGAATCTCTTTTAATCTTCTCAGTCATTCCTGACTTTGATGTAAGTTGTTTTTAAGTATGTACAGCTCCAGTCATATTTTATCTTTAAGTTGGAGTGCTGCAAGTTTCTTCGCTTAGGTATTTAACAGTCAAAAATGGTTAATGTAAGAGAGACATAATTTTCAGTTTTTCTACCAGAATGTCTCTACCTTAAAAGCAAAGTAAATGACCATCAAGGTAAGATACAGCTTAAAAAAATATATATACTTTTTTTTTCCCCATTTTGGCAGAGAACATTTTATTAATACAAAGATGAAGAAACTAGAGTTTATTGGAAATCATTCCTAAAACTAGAAAGCCAAGGCTAAGTGCAGGAATGTTTCTGCATTAGCGAGGAGCTCCCTAGTGACTTCTCTTCCAAAACAGGGGATTAGGGTCTGTGTGCTTTATTCTTCTGTGAGGCGTGTTTCTATGAAAGCTTTTAGTGGGATCTGAGGGGCAGACTTTCTCTTGTTTTCTGCAAATGGCTTAATTTCTTGCCTTCTGGCCTTATTTCCTGTGAGTTTATTCAGGTTTAACATTTAATACAGAGGTTAATTTGTAATACACTGGTTACCATAATACATCCCCAAGGCCAAGGTTAATAGGATTGAAGAAGGAATTGTACATTCAAGTCCTAACGCTGTATTACTAAAGTTAAAAAGGTTTCATTGACTGCAACATATATTTCCAATTTAGGAAAGAGAATATCCAAACTATAAGATTTCTAAGGATGAAAAAAAACTTGCACTATTGTGACACTATCAAAGTTAATGACAAAAATCTGATTAACAGCAGTTGTGCAGTCAGGTGGTTAAATGTCAAAGCCCTCTTTAAATATTACCAAATTTTTGGCTAAATGCACAATGGAAAATAATGACTCTGTATTTGGACTGTGTATTCATTGTAGATTTGTAATTTTCACTTTGTGACCTGTCATTGATGTGGATCCTGGAGAACATTCTCCTGTCCCACAACCAACCGGTAGATATGTACTGTTGAATAATTGGGTTGGATGGGTGATTGCTTTGATTTTTGTGATTACTTCTAGTCTTCTGTTTCCAATTAGCTCTTGAACTGGCTTTCTTTCTGATGCTGCCATGTGATGTCCGCCTTCATTCCCCAAAAATGGCAGCCTGACAAGCTTTTGCTGGTAAACCATGGAGCAGAGGATTGCCACCAGCTTTGGGGTGGGCTGGATTTCCTCTGGGTTAGAGCTGGTTGGAGCTCTGCCAGCTCCAGGTGAGCTGCCAGAAGCACCAGGTTGTGACTACAGACAGAGAGGGAAAACTGGGAAGTTTATATGGACTAGGTGTATCAGCTTGGAGGACTGAGACTGTGCTCTGAATTAGTGTAGGCAGTGCCACTTGTCTGACTGCTTGGTGGCAACTTTGGGCATCTGGAGAAAGAGTCTTTTAACTGCCCAGAGCTCCACTCACATGGATGTATTTAGGTGCCCAAGGTGCTGGTGGGGTGTCTGTAGGTTGGGCACTCTGAGACAGGGGTCTTTACTTTCCACCTGCCTCCTGTTTCGGGTATATCTGTCCATTTGTTGGTCTGATTTTGAGGATTATTCAAGAGAATCTTAGTTTAGCTTGGCAAACAAGTTACATAAGCCTCATTAATCTTGCATAATAACTACAGTAGTTAAGACTTTAAAGCCTAGCTTCCTACGTTCTTTAGAACTAGTTCCTGTTTTGAAATGTGATGATGTGTTTCAGGAACTGCTAATTAGCAGTTTCCCTTGAAAATTCACACGGGCTTATTCTAGGAACTTTTCCCTTCGTACTTAAGTGTGGGTTCTTTAAATTATTAATTCCATAAATCATGTCAGCATTCCTACATAACTCTGCTCAATTTTATCCTAAAATAATCTACAGCTTATTTTTAGACACTAGGATTAGCGATCTTACTCTTCTATAGTTAGAGATATGTGAATAGATGGATGCAACATGATACAGCAGGGAGTTACAATCTAGATTTTGCATTCTTGCATTGTGTGCTGGAACTGCAGCAGTGCCCAGGGGCAGCAGTCAGAATTGGAGCACAAGCTTATGGAAGGATGCACAGATCCTCTCTTCTGAACAGCTTTACAGCTAATGTAAGGCAAAGTCATTTTGATTAACAGAAAGGGTGAAGGAAGAGAGGAATAAAGAGTGCAGTTGGCCACGTACTTCAGCTAGGCGCTCAGCTGGGGTTTGCTGAAGCATATAATTTCTCATTTATTTTATTTTTAATATTTTATCTTTTTTGCCCCTGACCAAGCGGTTATTTGAATGATTTGTGTGTGTATCGTAGATGAAGTTTGTCTTGTGGAAAGGAGGAAAGTAGCTGACTGTCCAAATTAGTTGAGGGTAGGCATTTCATGAGTCAAGGGGACAGGATACAGTCTCAGGAACATTTTGACAACGTCTTATCACACTGATTGCCAACAAAAATACATGCAACGCAAAGGAAATAACCAGCAACTGTTTTGGTTTTCTTTTCTTTAGGTATTATTCTAAGTAGCATTAGACAACTTGTTGACGCTATTTACCTTTTCTGAGTTAGTGTAGGTGATATTGCATTTTTTGTGTAGTTAAAGGAAGTGTGTGATGCCTAGAATATTTATAAAGCCACTCAAAACTTAAATAACCTCAATATTTGCTCAGTGAACTCAACCAAATAAAAGTAATGGGACTCCTGTGCCGGCTGCCTGCCCCATGCACAGCGGTACGGCAGCGAGTACAGCTCTCATGGGGCTGCCGAGACCCACTTCTGAGCAGGAGATGGGAACCATGGCTCTGCGCTAAGCCCTCTCACGAACCAGAGAGGGCACCAACATGTTTTTCACTTCCTTCTTGCCAAAAGGAAGACTCAGAGTCAAACTGTAAATATCTAGTCACAGCCTGGCTCATGATCTGCTCAAGGCAAGGCCATAATGGGCTTATCAAAAACATTTTTCTAATTGTTTTAATTATCCTAAACAAAAACATAAACTACTTTACTTACACTGTCGCCTTACTATATAATTTAATGTTTTCCATACTGATGCTGGGAAGTCATAGAGAAGCAGGAGTGCTGGCAAGCAGGTGGAGCTGTGTATATCCCTAACATTTAAATCTCTGTATCTGAAAGGCATTGCTGAAAGGTAGTAGCCTTTTACATATTGCTGTGTTAAAATTAAAATATGAGACAGTTTAGAAGGGTACTTGTAGGGGGGGAAAAAAGGACTTTTGTTCCTCTAGAAAAACCCAATGCTTCATACCACTCTGTGTGATTGTTCTACAGGTTTTTTGTACACATGGCACATACTATAATAACTAATAATATAATGACTGGATAAAAGGTAGGGCAAGTGTTTCTTCTGTGTTTCACTGGGTAAATGTTCTGGTATTTAAAAAATTACAGTGAAAAACAATTACCCCCAATTTTTATATTTTTTATAACTTTTTTCAGAAAGTTTCTCAAGTTTTGACTTTGTAATAAGTCACATTTTAGCTCATCTTGTAAATAGATAAAATTGCCTTCCCAACGTATTCCGTGTTTTCCCGTGTAATTAACACCTCGTTCACAGTTGTGTCTGCCAGTCAAAGCCCTGCCTTCTTCCCCCTGACACTTCCTTGATACTTTGTTTAGACTGCTGTGATTTTAAGTGTCATCCTCAGGATACTTTAAATAAGTCCAAACAGGAAAAGGAAGGTGCTTCAAGAAGTCAACAGTATAGATCATTATAACCCAGGGGTGCTATTTTAAAAGTATGAAGCAATTTATATTTGTTTATTACTCATATCATTACCTCTCAATCTGTTTTTCATACTTTCTAAGGAAAGTTTGCTGTTTTTCAAAAAAGTCGGGAAATGTTAGTTTCCATCTGTATTTCTGAATGAGAGATCAGTCTGAAAGTCGCACTGATTTAGATTTTTAGATAAAATCTAAATAGGAATTGGGCATGCGGGGTCAAGGCCCAAGGAAGCACGAGTGTTTATTGTTCACTAGTGGCATGGCTAGCTAACAGCAGCCCCCCTTTTCTTGTGCGTGTGTGCCTTTCCCGGTACTGTGCCCTCTCTAAGGCCAGGCAAGCTACTCAGTTGCCCAGTGAACTGCATCAATGAACTGATCCAAGTCTAAAGCAACTCTGCTTTTTTGTGGGCCATCCTTAGCCTGGATGGATTCCCAGCTCTGGCTCATCACAGAGCTGTGTGGACAGCATCACCAACACAGCAGAGGACGTGCTGGATGTGAGTGGTGAGGGACCGTGTACCCTTGAACCCAATATAGGCACCTAGTACTGTATTTTGGTTCTCAAAATTCACCCTGAGCTGCCCCAGTTACAGCCCTGTATGTGCGAGTACTGGCGGGATTAAACAGCTCAGCACATAACATATGTCTCAACTAGTTAAGACCCAGGAATTTGGCACTCCAAATATGCTGAGGGGGTGGGGGGGTTGTAGGTTGGGTTTTTTTTCACACAGCCCTTGAAACACACTGACTACCTGAGGACCTTCATAAAACCGTGGTAGCAGCGTGCACGTTATGTGGCACAACCCAGTGGGTGGAACATACCCCCACAACCTTTGCTTGGTTCCTTCTTCGACTTGAAGAGCTTCAAATCCCTACCTCCTGCTTGTCAGGAGAGTTCCTGGCGTATAGGCAAGGCGTTACCCTGGTGAGCTGCAGAGTGTGAGGAAGAGGGATTTTCTACCCTTACTGTGATCGTCTTGTTTCCCCTTAGTATAGATCAAGATTAATGTGAGGCAGAGAGTGAGAGTGGTTTCCTACAGATCAGGGCTCTCACCTGTAAAGACCAAAGCTGAGATTTCTCTCTCTGTTCCTTAGATTACTTCTGCAGTTTTTGTGAGATCGTCGTTTCGTAAAACACAGAAGTAGACTTAGATGTAGGGACTATAGCTTACAGAAATGCCCCTGTGTGTTAAACGTAAGCTGTCAGCAAGAATTTTCATTTTTTAACTTCTTAAGCCATTTTCACCATGACATCCCCGTAATGCTTTTTGTTAGTTTACGTTTACCATATGCAAGGGAAAAGTTTAGTCTTTGGGGATATAATACTTTTTTTTTACCATCAGACCCAGGTATTAGTTGTTCTCAGCTGTTGTTTCTAAAAAATGTGCATCACATTTCAGCTTGGCAGTAAAGATGTAAATTACTGTAAATTACTTTCATTTTTAAGTTGATCTTCCTGAAAAAAAGCATGTGTGAAAACAGCAGTTGTTCAATCGATTTCTGTACTAAAAAATTGTAATAATTACATGTGCATGTTTTTTAGACTATGAGTGGAAAGTTTCGTGTTAACTTCAGCAGGCTTTTGTGGACCTTAAGTTTTAATGCAAATGATGTTGCATGTGCACTGTATATGCAGATGGTAGTAATTGCGTGGGGAAGGTGAATTGGTTTGGCAAATAAATCTCTGACTTTTCTGCTTATTCTCGCATCCTGTAGAAGAAGGGTATGGGTGTTTGTTAATTGGGTTGTATTGCATATATGTACTTACTGTGCACGTAAGGGTGACTACTGCAGCACAGTTTAACATCCCAAGCTCTGGTATATTCAGAGAAAATATAATTTCTTTACACCTCATGAAGATGGTTTTTTTATAGCCCTATCAATGTGCACTCACATTTGAGACATAGCTTTAAAACGTGACAGTAAATGTTACAGTGATGCAAATACACTGTTTGTCACAATTACTGAAAATAATCCTAAAATTACTAGAATTGGATGTCATTGCTGTGGCTGATACAGAGTGTTCATTTCAGATAGTTTTTGAACTTTTTGATAATAAGCAAGGCAATAAATCTTTCTTTTAAACAAAATTCTTATTCCAAATCAGCCACCAGCTGCAACATTTGTAACCGTCTGTTGTTCTTTTTCTGTGTCCAGGGAAGACGAGGCAAACCAGGCCTCCCAGGAAAACCAGGGCCACCAGGACCTCCTGTGAGTAACTAACGAGGGGAATGGGAAATTTTCACTCTATCCTGAAACAGTGAACTTTGTTAGCATTTTTATAGCGGGTTACCTGATCATAATCATGGTTGAAAACAATCGATTTGTGTTTACCCTGCTGCATCAAACAGCTACTATTCCTAGCCTTTTGATACAGTAAAGATAAAAGGACTGGGTCCACAAATATGAGACACTGCAGAGGAGGGAAAGAACAAACTTCGGCAGAGGAAGCAGAAGTTGTCTGGCATTTCAAAGACTGGCCATGTATGCTAAATATGAATACTGTGCATTCATTCACTTTGCAAAATGCGTGATGCTCTGTAGAAGATGGGATAATTTCTGTCTCAGAGGGGTAATTTGAAAGATGAAGGTCTGTGTGAAGCGTGTGCCAACTGTCTGAATGGTGGGGGGGATTATACCCAGCACTGGAATGAGCACTCAGCTGTAGTTCAAATGAGTTTACTGAAGAATTAAAAAGATTAAGAAATACATGACTCTATGGAAGAATTTGTAATATGAAGCACTAAAGGGTTTAGCTCAGATCTAAGAGGTTTGGGATTTTTTTTTATTTCTTTTTTTTAAGAGATGCATGATTTCACATTTGAAGTCAGGCATGGATCTATTTTAGCCTAGAATGAGCACAGCCTTCCTTTGGCAGAGGAAGACTTGATCATGTCTGTAACATTCCCTATATATTGTATTGTAAAAATGCTGTCATGCACAAATACAAAACAGCTATTTATTTGTGGATTAAGTAAACTTCTGCTGCCTTACATTCTTAGTGTCAAACAAGGATTTCATAATTCCTTTTTCTGCTTACCTGAAAAAGGTAAAGGCCAGTAGTTTATGCATCGGAACATTTGGTTCATATGCTTCGAGCTCACTGCAAGGGAAAACTAGTCTTATTTGTAGAGGCTGCTGCATGAAATACAATGAATAAAACAAAACAGATGTCATTTAAACTCATCTAAAAACAAAACTGCATAAATTTCATCATTTTCCCCCCTTTTCCTTCCAAAATGTGTTTGGAAAGAGGAGTTGATGATGGAGTTCATTTGTCCTGCATAAAACTAAATGCTTAGAAATCCCTCCCTCTTCCTCTTCTCCCTTGCATATAGTCATATTGAAGTCTTGCTTATTTGAGTCTTTCATGCAGTTTGGGCTTCCTAATGCTGAAACGGTACTGTAGACTGCAGGAGTCTGAACAGAGGAAAGGAGTGATGCAAAATCTTTCCTAATACAAATGCCAAAAAATGACCTTTAAAAGAAAAAAAACAAAAACAAAAACAAAAAAACCGAACAAACAAAAAAAAACCCCAAACAAACAAAAAAAAACCCCAAACCACAAAACCTGCAAACCACCAAATCATAGCAAAGGTCAATATTAGACCTAATGTACTTAGCTTTTTTTGAGGCAGTGAAAAGCTGTTTCTCCATTACATATTTCTGCCATCATAGATTTGCTGGCAGGTCAGGCTTGTGAAGATGTATGATCCTTGACAGACATACCAGAAATTTTGAGTGGAAGCTAAATTGCACTTTTATTACTGAGACCTATTTCAGATTTTCTTACAGCAAATGGGAAGCTCAACTTTGTCAGCATGACAGCATGGTACTGTAGCCTAGCACTACACATCAGAAAAGCATTCCTCAAGCAATCATGACCTAAATACTGGTTAAAGGTGTTTGTTTCTGGTATAAGTATCTTCATGTAGTCCTTACTTTGGATACAGCTACACTAGCATCTTGTGTTCTTCTTCCAAGACTGAGAATATAACGCATAGAAAACGCATGTTCTAAAAGCAGTAATGCCTGTTAGTGTGCATTGGCAGTATCCCCATGTTTAAAGGGCTACAGCTTGTACTTACCAAAAAGACTTTAATATGATCCATCATTCCTCCTCTCTTTTTCAAGCTCAAACTGTATTAAATTTTGCTAGATTGTGCTTCCAGCCACCCCTTTTCTTCTCGTAGTAAGTAGTGGCATATGGATATATTGTTGGCCTTTACTTTGGCCTCTCCAAAGTGCAACAGAACTGTCACACCTGCAGGGTGGTTGCATATACAGGGTACAAAATGCTTAACAGATTGACTGAACATGTAAAAATTAGACTCACCAGAAAAAGTGAGTTTGTTGTTTGGTTGATGTTTCAGAAGAATAAGAAATTTGTATTGGAGAAAAAGGAGATTGAATCGTTAATTGTCGTGGTAGCCACAGTACACACTGTGTGTTTGAAATTAATAAATATACCTAATTTATTTATCAGCTTATGCCATGAGGTTAAGTACTTAATTTAGATATTAGAAGAGCAGACAGGTGTTGAGCAGTGACAAAAAAAACCTGTAAGAAGGAAATTTCTGCCTCCTTGAGGAAGAAGTTGGTGAACAGTTGATAGAATGCAATACTCGGGGGATTTGGTATAAAGGACGGTCCTAAAAAAGTGTATTCAAGGAGAGATTATGAGATCGCATTCTCAACAGTCAAAAGGACTGTAAATTGGGCACTACTAAGTGGTGTTTTGATTGATTAAAATAATAAATTTTTACCTTTTATCTTTATATTCTTATCTGTCTCTAATCTGACTTTCCTAACCCTCTCTCAGTGTATCTTTTGTTTTACTAACCTAAATTCTGGGGATTTTTTCCAATAAATTTATTGTCAGTTCTGAATTTCTAGTCCTTTAACATCATCTGCGCATCTTTGGTTAAAAACCTGTATCAGTGTCAGAAACATAGATTTATTGGCAAGTGGTGATGAAACTACTCAAAGTGGGACTCTATGTGACTTCTTCCAGGAATTCTTTCTTTTTTGTCATTTTTCCCTTTGGAGCAAATCCTATGCCCACAAAAGGCAAGGAGTCAATGAGGATTTTTATTGACAGGTTATTAAAAATATTTCTGTCAGCCTACCCAGATGATGATTGCCAGCTCCTTTTAGTATTTTTTAAGGTTTATTAAATATTATAGACTTTTAAAGTGTTCTGTTATTCCCTTCTGAATTCACGGTTTGCATCCTTGCTGTCTGATGTTGGGTTTGAGTACTGTTCTGTTATTTCAATACTGGAGAGCTGAGATGTGTGCTCACACTTGTCTCAGTCCAGTGGGTAACAATTTGTGCTGAAAACAAGGAATGCAAACGGGTTCAGTGGAACAGCAGCTCCCTCTAGTGCTTTTTGATCCCGTCCCCATTTTAAAGAGTAGAGAGCAGTTTAAAGCTTCCGTTAAATACACTATTCATTTCACTCTCAGAAGCGTTCTGAAAATTAGGATTGTGAAACCAAAATCTCTGTACCCTTCAAATGTATTCATACGTTTTCTTGCTTGCATTTGCTTCTGAAGTCTTCTGAAAGAGATACTGTCTCTTTCACAAGCTCTTATCCTGCTCTGCACGGCTCTTCACTGAAATTGAAATGCTGATTTTATGAAACAAAAAGAAGTACTATCATAGTAGGATGCTGTGGGGTTTTAAGTACAGCACTTTGATCTGACTGCAGAACTGAACTGAGAGCTTTCTTGTGCCGTAGCTGCTAACAAAAATATCTACAGGACTTAGCAACGCAGAAGAGGTTACCAGCAGACCATAGGTTATTTTGCATAGATATAATGCATTGGCTTGCTAGTTCCCACAACATTTTTTTTCAATACTTAAAAGCAAATGTATGGAAGGTGCCTGAACTTAGGCATCCTTAGGGCAACAGTATATAAATACTAAGGCCCAGTTCGGTGGCCTTCACTTCAGCAAAATGCTTTTCTGGTCTAGGGTTGTAGAATTGCTACCTGTCTGGTTTTGTTTAGATTTCTAAGAAAAGATCATTTATTATTCTATTTTTCCTGCCTAGAATGTATCTGCATTATGTTTGGCACTGTTTTACATATTATAGTCATTTGTGGGAGGGGTTGGGGGTTGTTTTGTCAGTTTTTTGTTTTATTTTATTTTTACTTTTGCACACATCATCAGCTGGGTATTTATATTTACATAAGTAAGCTAGAGGACAGAAAGAGGAGTTTTACTGGTTTCTCCACTGAGGGTTAACTTTATCTTTTCTGTCTCAATTTTCTGTGTCTCTGCTGGAACTCTTATAGCTGGAGGAATTCCATTTCTCAATAGTTTCCATTTTAGTGGGACATCAGATAGTTTTTAAAATAAAAAGAGTGCCAAGCTAGAGTTGTGCTACAGACTTCCGCCACTATAACAGCATTCTTTGGGGGGAGTCCAAGTATGACTTCTGCCCAGTTGCTGTTTGGCAGAAGGGAAGTGCTATCAGCACTGTTTTTTAAAGGTAGGAAACATGAGGACCACCTGATTTTGCCGAGTGCCATCTTGTCCAAGGAGCTCTCTGTGGCAGAGGTGGGAAAGATGCTTTAGGTCTGCTAAATCACAGGTTAGCGAACCACAATCATGATTATTCATCCTCTTAAACCTACTGTTTTCTACCAACAAGTCCAAAGTTATTGTTTGCAACCAGAATTAGATTTATTTCTCAGTTGCTATAGCCCTTGGAGCTCATCATTCAGTTCATCATTTACCTTTGCAAGGGGCTGAACTTCATATCTTTTATCTTCACAACTATTCTTGCTTTGTATTACTCCTTAAAGTCCTAAATTAACAGGGCTTCGTTTTTGTTTGTGTTGCATGTGAGGCAATGGAGAAGTTCACAGGTTACTTGAATTCCGTCATTTATTCCATACACTTTTGATCTCTTGTTATTCAGTATGTATGTCAGTGCCACCAAACTAGTTATCTTAAGTAGCCAGCAGTTTGCCTTGGAAATTTCATTTCCTCTGCCTCAGGAAATACTGTCATTCCTTCACCAATATTTTGAAAGTGAATGAATGTTATCAGTTAATTACAATAAACAGAAAATTAAAGCAATGATAAGTGAAAATTGTCAGTAGCATTTCTGGTATTCCTGGACTTTCAGCTGCTTTTTAGAATATTGGAAATGCTTACGTGTTAGGACAGGAATGGCTGGCAAGGGTTGGTCATATTGTTTGTTTCTACGCATTTAATTTTTTAAAATCCATATACAAACTTAATTTATTTAATGTATTCTGTTGTGGCAGATGTCGTGCCTTCATCATTCTTTCCATTTGCTCTTTGGAGTAGTTATACAATATCATACACCTGCACTGACAGGTTTCATGGGTTTTTACATTATAGCAATCGGAAAAACAGTATTTTACTTTGATGGGCAGGCACAGATCTGAAATAGATGGATAAAGTGATTACACGGAGTCACTTGCAGTGCTGTGTTCTCCGAAATGGCCTATTCTTGAGATGCAACCAGGGCAATTTACTTATTACACATTTTACTGCATGGACTGTGAGACTGGGTAGACTTTTTCAGCAGTCTCATCTTTACAGAAATGCAGACGAACTGTAAAAGTTAAGGGAGAAAAATATGTTATAAACCCCAGTAATTTCGCAGTTTGGAGCTATTTCCTTTTAAGCACCTGTGTTTCTATTCCTGCCTTGTCTATAGAAATAACATCTGAAAACTGTTTGTAATTTTGGAAAACAATCAGGACACATTTTCAGTTCTTTTCTTATTCATACAACCGTACCCTCTGTGTGCTTCACTTCTCTCAATTACACAACTTGATATTAAAAAAGAAAAAGGAAACCCCACTCAAGTGAGCTTTTCATTGGTATTTGCAAAGCAGCAAGTCTGAAAAACATCCAAAGTGGCAGATGTGCAAAATTCTCATTCAAAAGCTAGAAATTGCCTATACAATAATTCTTCAACTCCTGTTAATTTCTTTGCTTCTGCACTTGCAAACCAGTACTACTGGTTCTTTTTTTGTCTGTAGAGACTTCAGAGTGTATTATGCAGCTATATTAGTGGAAAGAAACAGCATGGAAGGGAAAAAAGAGACTAGAGTTAAGGAAAACACCCTTGAATAAAAGTATTTTCTGTTGTGTACACTCGCTTTATTAATTTGATTTTAGAAAGAATGATGGAAAGCTAAAATTATTACATTTATGTCACTATTTGAAAATGGAAAGACTAAAACCAGAGAGGTGATTTACCTCTGGTGACACAAAGGCTGTGGCATAGCCAAGAATGCAACCCAAATGCCTTAAGTTTTACTCTGACTCCCTTAGTCACGAGACAGTTCTGGGTTTTTCTGAGGTTATGTCTGTTTCTCAAAACTGTGACATGTACAAAGGCCTTCCATTTTGTCAAAAATTATTTATTTGATGTACAAATAATATCTGAGAGGTTGGGGTTGGTGGCGGGTACAGCATTCAATCCTTCCTGGGTTATGTGGTTGCAGCAGTTTCATTCGTGGAAAAACAGTAAAAGAAAAAACATGTTGGAGAATAAATTATTATCTTTGACAGCTTGCAGGATTACAGAATCCTGCCAGGATTCTGGATTCAAGGATTTGACACTGCAGGATTACAGTGTTGAAGTTAAGACATCTAGTAAGTAGGCAGTGTCATCACGGTTCAGTCCCAATTCTGGATTACCATCTTTAGTATGGATATCAAAGTAAAAATTCTGCCAATAACTTCAGAAATCAGAGTTGAGCGAGCATTTCAGTGAAAACATCATGACTATATTTATCTTATTTTTCAACTTAAATTTGAGGTGACAATTCACTTCCAAAATCAAATGAATGGAAAAATTTATAGCCTTATATCTATTTTGATGTTGGGGAGCAAAGAGGGAGTGAGGCACCTGTGATGTTTCATGTGGCTTCCAAATTTTCCTAATGTACCCTAATAGTTAAGTACCACTATCTTTCTGTAACAATATAATCACAGTAAAATATATAGAATCATATTTCATGATTTAGTGATGATGTCTCAGAACACAGCTGTCTTGTTCTGGTATGCTGCAATAATGTTCTGCCAGGTCTTACTGATTTATCCATCAGTTTTAATAACTTTTGCCTATTTGACTTTAATTTGGCTTTATCATCTTCCTAGTTTTTTATACCTTCAGACTCCATGGGAACTTTGTGATTACCTCTCTTTTATTAGTTAGTTTCCATCAGATCGAAATTTTTTTCCCCAAGGAAGTAGCAGTCTGTTTGGTTAATCAAACCCATGGTTCTGTATCTCATCTTTTTGAAGTTCGGTACCTCAAGGGAAGTACCTTTGCTGGTAAGGAGAGCCATCAGGGTTTCACAGAATGATCTACATGTGAGAAAACTTTGTGTGTTTGCCATTCTGTGCACTCCTACAGAGCAGATGCATCTTGCCAGAGAAGGCTTTGCTGTCAGAATGCAAATGACGACCTATCTCATTTAAATGCTTTGTCAGAACACTTCAAAATATGATTACACAGGAGTCAAAAGGTACCACCCTCAGGATGTGCGTCCTCAAAGTAGCTATCTCATTTTATCACATAATCAATATTGCCAAATTGGTGTCTTACTTTTTATGCAAGTACTTTACATTATGGTAATTCTCAAGTTTCTAATAACAGTTCATCAGCGTAGCCTGCTACTGGGACTTAGGAACCAGCTTTGTGACTCTCTACTTCTGCTTAGAGATGCAGGAATTGTACATGTTGAAAAAAGTGAACTTCCTGAAGAGTGGGCCTCCTGGTGGAGAACAAGTTACAAGTCTCTTGTTTTGAAATTGTCTACAGTCTCTCCTGCCCCACTCCAAAGGTGCTAAGAGAAATTATGCAGAATAGTTGCATTAGCGAAAGAAAGCCTTCTTCAGTCTTCATGAGTCATTGCTGTGAGGCTCCATTTTCTTACCATATTTTGGTGATGGAACAAGAGCATGCCTTCTACTCGGTGATTTTCCTTCTTGTTACTAATTGTCCACCCAAAAATGCATTTAAACTACTGTGACAATTATAACATCTGTGAAGACCTAATATTCTTTGTGTAAAGCTGGTTATTTGTAAACCAACCCTGATCTATACCACCAAGAGAATGATGCTTTTCTGAAAACAGAATTGCTTTTCAGCTTCAGGTTTGTGACAGTATCATTTGTCCTTCCAGCCATAGTCAGAGTTTCCTTACTCATGAGAGCTATTATTTTTTAAAAGTTGAACTACACTGCATCCACGAATCCATTTACTATGTCCTAGAGATCCTTACAACTGGTACCGTAATGCAAAAGTATCAAATACCAAGGATTGTCTGTCATATTCAGTTCACAAGCAGTATCTTCTATACACATGTGGAGTTATCAGTTATGAGGAATGCCATCTGTAACAAAATCATTGCTGTTCCTGTCATCATCTTTTTTCCTGAATTGCCCGATGGTTTATACAGCAGCAACTCTGAAGTAGTAAACAGTTGAACTCCTCCTTAGAAAAGTATAGCAAATGGTTATTTAACTTATATTAACCCAGATGAATACATAGCATTTCAGTATTTTCCTTGGATGTCTAGGTGAAATCAATGGATAGAAGGTTTTTCAATTGTTCCAGGAATACTTTGGAGTATTGCCACCACCCTGCTGTGAATTTGACAGTAGTTCTTGTTACAAAAGTCTTACCATCTGAAAACAATAATATTTTCGTCTTGACCCATTTCAGTCTTGCTTGAGAAGTTATTTTGACCCCTGACTTCTTACAATAGTTTTGCAGGTCCTTTAGCATGAAAATGGAAGAAATTTACAATAGATTCTTATTCTGAAAGTGTAGAAAGCTACTTTCCTATTATGATGCATAACACCAGAATATTTCTGTCATGTGATGTATGTATAATAACAATGCACGTAAAACAATTAACAAAGACCTTATGCAAAATTAAAATCGGTGATACAATCTCTGACTAATCTCTCACGTACAATCTCTGACTGATAAACAAACTCAATTTTCTTGAGAAACAACCCTTTTCAAACTGAAGAGAATTCAATTTCCTAAAGCAATCTTTAGGGTATATATATGCCAGCTACATTTTCCCCACTAACACAAGAGCTGTGGGCAGTAAATTGTCTGTGATTATTAAAAGCCCCAGAGGGGGAAAGTTGCCTTTTTGCCCTGTCTCTGTTAAATGCAGCTCTTTCAGACCAGGTGACTTAACTGTATTGTAATCTTATTAATGTAGTCAAATGTTTCTTGCAGCCACCATGAGTGGCTGTAGTTCATATTGCATGATGAAAATTTCAGCTTAAAGAGAGATACAATTTGTAAATTTACCCAAGTTTTAGTTTGTAACGTCTTTACTCAACTTTTTCTGTTCTGCCCTGATTTACAACACTTAAAAATCTCATTGAGGGTCTAGTTTGTGGACGAGTATGTCTTAAAATGTTTTACTTTTCCCCAGCACATTTTTTTTAATCTTTCCATCCTAAACTTGCATTTGAGCAGGAAGTTCCTTCTCCATTGTTGAAATTTTTTGTGTGTGTATAGGTGTAAACTTGCAATGCTAATAAAACTAGGAAGTTAGTCTTGTGGAGAATTTTGGTGTTTCTCAGTTTCCCTTTCTACATCTAAGTTAAAAATCTTAGGAGCTGCTTCTACATCAAAACTTGTGCTTGGAGTTAGTGGAAAGAGTTTTAAAATGCTGCAGAACAACGATGCTGCTGCTCATACCAGAAGGCAATTTGTATTAAAATTTATATGGATGTCACCTGTGCCTTCTCTGACAAAGCAATTCACTCCAAAAGAAGTTCCCAGTTTTCAAAATTCATGGATTTAGAAACTGACTCTGCTTCTCCTCTGAAAAAAGATATAATGAACTTACAGAAAGTAATTTACTGTGCAATCTAATAAAAATCTAAACCTTTTTTCATGATCACTGCTCTTTGAATACAGGTATGTAGACATAACATTAGTTAAATTAAAATGACCTTCTGATGCATGTTTTTCCATATAGGGTCCTTCTGGACTAAAAGGAATTCTGGATTCATTGAATAAGCATTATAATGAGGTATGGAGATTTGATACAGTGTCTGTGTGTTTGTGTGTTTATGGCTAAGAAGCGTCTAAGATTGAAATGACCAGTTTTGATCCCTGCAGACCACGTTCCAAATTCATCCAAAGGCTAGATCCTTCCCTGTCTCCTTTATGCATCCCTGTATAGACTTGGTCTGCACTCCAGTCACATACCTACTGTATCATCTATCCTGCTACCATGTGTCTTACCACCCATCCATCTTCTGCTCACATATTTTTGCCTGGTATGACTTAAAAAGGAGGTGGATGGACCACCTAGCTGTTAGCATAAAGCACCAGCTCCCCATTTCTAAACTTAATTGCTCTAAACCATACATGACATTTCTTTTTCCTTGACCTACTCTGTTGTGATCCTAAGAGTAGACTAGAAAGACAAGGAGGCATAATTTTAAAAGATCCGCTATTATAGACTAATAAAAATATTGTCTTAACTATAGAACCTCCTGCAGCTACAAGCACTTCATAGAAAAAGGTTAAAATTGCGTAGGACAGTGTTCCATGTGACAGAGCTTTTAAATTCTTACCACAGATTTTTCAAATCATTTCAGAGGTGGTAGTGTCTGCCATTGTAAGGGATCGTAATTCAAAGATCATGCAAGTTTTCTTAACTGATACCAAAGTGAGTACGTAACTTATCTGATTAGAAAATTGTATTTCATTCAAAGACTGATGAAGCACTATTACAGGAATATTTGCTTAACACAAAGGTTACTGTGTGTACCACACCTTAAGTAACACAGGTCAAACCTGGAAGACATCTGTTTCTTTTAATATTACAAGGCCACAAAGATGATCAGAGGAATAGAACACGTCTGCTATGAGGACAGGCTGAGAGACTTGGGGTTGTTCAGCCTGGAGAAGAGAAGGCTCCAGGGAGACCTTATAGCAGCCTTCCAGTACTTAACGGGGGCCTACAGGAAAGATGGGGACAAACTTTTTTGCAGGGCCTGTTGTGATAGGACAAGGGGTAACAGCTTTAAACTAAAAGAGGGTAGATTTAGACTAGAAATAAGGAAGAATATAATAATAAATAAGGAATAAGGCTCTGGGGAGACCTTAGAGCCCCTTCCAGTATCTGAAAGGGGCCTACAAGAAAGCCGGAGAGGGACTTATTATTACAAGGGCATGTACTGATAGGACGAGGGGCAATGGCTTCAAACTAGAAGACAGTAGATTAGGTTAGATCTCAGGAAGAAATTCTTTACTGTGAGGGTAGTGAGGCACTAGAACAGGTTGCCCAGGGAAGCTGTGGAAGCCCCATCCCTGGAAGTGTTCAAGGCCAGGTTCGATGAGGCTTTGAGCAATCTGATGTAGTAGGAGGTGTCCTTGCCCATGGCAGGGGGCTTGGAACTAGATGATCTCTAAGGTCCCTTCCAACCTAAACCATTCTATGATTCTATGATTCTGTAACTATAAAGAGCAGGTGAATTCAGGATATTTTTCTTTTATAACATATCCAGAAGAGTACTAAAATCTTTTTTGAATAGGGATTCTGGAGCAAAATTCATGTCAAACATATCTTTCCAATTGCTTTTATCACTAAGTGATTTCTCTGATATTTCTGATATTTAATCCATTCCAAATCAGTATATCACCTTAGAACACACATTAGAAATTAAGCATAGTTTTATATGCTGTCCTGGACAGGGACATTATGTGCTGTCCTGGACTAAGGAGACTTAGTTTCTGGTTTTGGTCTGCCATTTCATATGTATGTGTTGAAGTTTTCTATATTTTGGTTTTATACCTTTCATTTTCTTACTAGTTTCTTTTTCCTGCCAAAGACAACTTTCACTGATACCAGCCCTGTTTCCTCTATCAACACCATATTTATTATAACTGATTCCCTGCCTCTGGATTAGTGATCTCTTTTACCCTGATAGTCTCTTTAAGGTTAATTCTGCAGGAGGAAACACAAACAATGGTGATCTTCAGCAGCTGGCAAGCATGTCTCCAAAAATTGCGTTTCTTATCATTGTAAGGCTCTAAGAATTCCTAAGGTGTCTTATATTTCCTAATTAACAATATTCTGGAAAAATGTAGACCAGCTGCTGTGTGTCTATAAATTAATCATCTTTTAAATCCCATACAAATTACCAACTTTCTTCTTCCTTCAGCTGTCTAATGTGAAGATTTTAATGACTCTGTCATGAGCAATTAACTGTTCAACAGGGAAATGCTGTTGGCTTTCAGATGAGAGAGGAGATGGCTTTCTGATTCAAGCAGCAGATTTTAAATGTGCAAACTTTCTGTAACTACATGTTCTGATCTTCCTAGAGTCAACTTAAGTCTCCAACTGCTGCAGCAAACATATTAGTTTTTATATATTTTATGATGAGAATGGGATATTCCCATCAAGGACAAAGACATCAAAGAGGTCAAAGACAAGGGCAGTTTGTCTGCTTTGCCATTGAGCATTCATTTAGACAGATGTATGCACCAGTAACTTTCCTTTTTTCCCCACACTATTACGTAGTATGAACAATGTTGATTTTGTTCACAGCACCTTGGAGATACCAAGCAATCTTTCACATTCCAGTATATAATTTGCAATGTGCCTCAATTATTTGCATTTGTACGATGATATTTCAATGATATTCTGAGGTTTTTGAGATTCCTTACACCACAGGAAATGGTCTTTTCAATTTACAACATTTTATGCGTATTCTCAAGCAGTTTGATCTTTTAAAGTGTTTAAGCTGTGACCACAGTTTTGTTGCTATAGAGATTTTAATTTATTTTTTTTCTGAGGATATTAGTATGGCTTGTTTGCATTAGTGTTTCTAGGAATCATGAGAAACAGCTATGGAGAAATGTGGGGGATCAGTGAGAGAGGTCTTAAGACCCATCATAATTAATAATGTCTTTTTTTCTATAATGTGTTTCTTTGCAGATTATTTACAGTTCTTCTGATTTCTGTATATGGTATCAATGAGTAGCAGTAATTGCATAATGTATTTAAATAATTGGTTGCAACTAAGCTTTTTCTGGCTCAGTATCAATCACCTTATCATGTGAGCAGGCTGGAATGCAAGTCTTTAAAAGCATAATTTACTTGATCCATGTATACAGTGAAAGAGGGCACTATAAATACAATTGCTGATTGCAGCAGCAGATTGCGCCGAATGGCAAACCAAGATCAGCAGTCTTTCATTAACGAAGGTGAGGGGAACCTGCTGAGAATAAATAGCAGCATTGATCCTTAATGGGGTGGGAGACAGTGCTCATTGTTCTTCCTTTGTGCCTGTTCTTGCAAGATGTGTGACTATTTTTATATTCCTTCTTGTTATGTCTTTTGCGCTTTCAGCGTAAATGAGATGCTTTGTGTGTGTTCGACACATGCATTCCTTATGCCAAGAAACTGGTTGTGCCCTGCTCTGTAGGTTACATTTCTTCAGTGACTGGTAAATGATGCCTCGTGATTTGTGTTTATACACTCTCAGACCTCTGTTGCCATCCTTTGCCTGGGCTTTCAAGGCCTCTGCTTGTCATCTTTTTTACTTACCAGTTTTCTGTACATAGATATAAGGTCACTTCAGTCAAACCTGCTTCTAAACATCTTTGGAAAGGGCATACAGATCAGTTTAATCTAAAATGTTCTCCAACATGTAAAAATAAAAATGAGACCACAACACAAAGCAATTGAAACTACATCACAGTCTGCTCAGGAAATGTTTCAAAATCATTATAATTCATAATGATTACAGATTATTCTTGAATAATTCATTATTACTTTTCTAAGATTTTTTCTTTGGCATATTTTACTTATGTTTTGTTGTAAAGAGCAAATGACCTGTAAATATGCAAAGAGCATAAAATAGTTATTTGGTCTAATACCTTTTTTTCCCTCCATGTATGCAAAAGAAGTGCACAACTCAGAATAAATCATAAATTATAGTATACTCATAATAACAGACACCTGGATTGTTCTCAGTCAAGTGGTAGTCAGCTGCTTCTCAGCGATACTCAGGTTCCCTTCTTTGGGTATCTGCCTCTTGCTTTGGAGCTGATTTTGATAATTAGAGTAGTAACAGTGCTACGAACTCTAAACACTGAAGAAGATCCTTCAGGACATTAACATTTATAAAATAATTATGAATTCTATTCAGGTTATATTCAGTTATCAACTTCTGAAAATATTAACAGAGTGTAAATGTCATTTTTATCATCATGATGTTTTCCCATTTTAGAGATATGGAAACTGGAGCACGGCAAGGGTAGTTGGCTTGCTCAGTGTTTGCACTCAGCCCAGTGGCAGATGTTGTAGGACTGGGACTCCTTAGGTCCAGACTCGAGCTCATTTTTTGGGGTCATTGGTTTTGTTGCTTTTTCCATTGTTGTTAAAAGAAAACATGTTCCCCTTAAGTACCCTGAGCCTGGCTTTGTGAAGAGGAAACCATTTGCTTTGTATTTTATTGTGTCTTTACCTTGTACAGAAGAGTAAATAGATGCAGTGCAATAATACCTAAGCAAGTATACAACCTGAACCGCTGGTCCTTAAATCTGTCTGTTTTCTTTGAGAAGCAGTGTGAGGAGCCTGTTGATCATGTTCATTCCCTCTCTATTCTACATTTCATGCTGCTCAAAAGTAAAAAGCTTGTGTTTTTGTCAGAGGCAAGAAGTGATTTTTATTGTTCTTTTCTAACATACTTGAGAAGTGTACTGTAATAATGAGTATAAAAATATGTTCTTTGCATTGAGTTAAGAAAAAAAATCACGGATTTGCACAGCAATGTTCAACATAGACTTTTCCCTTTTATACTTTTGTTCATCTCTGCTCATCTGACTATGAATGCATGACAAAGGATGTGTTGGTGCAATACATTACTTAGAGGTACTGCATAGGCATTTAATATCCCTTTCTAGAAGTAAATTAGGACTTCTGAATTTACATACTGGTAAATTGCATGAAATTATTATGGTAAATAAATTGTTACTGTAAAGAAATGGTGACACGTTCTGTTCTCTGATCTTTGTGGTGATATTTCTTCCCAGAGTGATACAAGACTACTAGGATTACTTGGGACCCCTGGAACTAAAGGCCAGAAGGGAGACGTTGTAAGCATTTTGAATGACATTTGGAGAAATTTTAAAGCTCCTGACTAACCTGTTTCTGCCACCCTTAAGACAGTATCCTTTATTTGAATAACACAGTGGTGTTTGAAGGAATAGATTTTGGATATGACTGTGTAATACAATATCCAACTCATCATGCCATCCTGCAGATGCAGCACATGAGCCTTTTTCCTCTACTCCAAAATAGCCAGAATGGGAAAATGCAGGAAGAATTATCTGTGGTTTCTATAACAATGTCTGAGATGAAGTCAAATGAGCTGGCCTGCTGGTTAGGGGGAAAAGACTCTAAAAAAGTCGAAATTCAGAAAATATTTTAATAGTGAATCATGAATATTTAAAGGAGGTTCTCTGTAACAAAGGGACTTGCTGTACCAGAAATACTTATAGTCAGCCTATAAAAGTTACGTGGAGGTCAGATTCTGAATCCACAACATATGACAGTATATTGTTTATAGGTATCTGTCCTGTTTAACAGTGGAATGAATTTTTGACAGTTGGATGCCCATTAAACTTGGAAGAAAAGAGATGAATGCTCTGGATATGTCACAGGATTAACAAAGTTTTTTTTTTCTTGAGAAGCCTGCAGATCTGCTAAAGAAAACAGTGGTTTAAATTAATTTGGACATGATTAAATCTCAATTTTCTGTTGCATAAAAGCTAAGATTTTTGTTCCTTACACAGAACAAAGCACAGTTATAGGATAGGAGGAGTTTGTTTCTATTTGTTAGAATATAAGAGGTTTTAAATATATTTTTTTTTGTTAAAAGGGTCAAAAAGGAGAATTGGGAATGACCGGCGCAAAAGGGGAAAAGGTAAATGAATTCTTCTTCTGTGCTTATGTGTGATACCAGAAGGTGGCTGAACATACTGATTATGAATCAAATCCTGGAAAATATACTCAGAATCAAGAAAATATATGTGGCATAGGAAAAGCTATCAGTTGCTGAATATCCTTAGTAATATACTCAAGACCCTTCTTGAAAGAGTATTTCTGTATGCAAGGAAATTTCCCTATTCCAACAGCTCACAAACTCCTTAACTTTAAACACATTCAGACTTTCACTGAATGCCAGTTTAAAATCACATTTATATGAGTTTATGACCAGTGATTGCCTCACAAATTAGACACTGTTCATACTTTTTCAAGTTACAAATGTGAACTTCAGTATCTATATGAAAAAGCAGGAGTCTTTAAATTATTAAAATTTACAAATAAACTTCCTCATTTAAGATCTTTTAGTTTAATCTTAAGTTTTCCAGAAAGATTTGAGAGGGAGGGATGTTACTGGGTCATGGGTGTATATTGTATTTTTCTAGGAATGTGTAATGTACCCAGTTCTTCATCCACTGAATAGTAGGCATTTTGCTATTCAGCTGTTAGACTTCCAGTTGGTTTCTTTGGTCATATCCTTGTGTATAAACAGTTTTCATGCAGGCAGAAACTTTTTTTATTCTGTCTATATGACAGATTCATGATTTTGTGTGTTATAAAGCACTCGGATTTGAGAATTTGTCAGATTTGTACACATCATCACTTTTTAGTTCATGTTCCTCACCCTCCCTTGTGCTCCTGCTTGAAAAGATCAAGCATGTCATGGTCTTGTCATTAAATCAACATCATCCCTCAAGTAAACTTTTGTAGTCCATATAATTATATTTTACATAGGTTTAAAAAAACCCAACATTTTTCAAGGACTCTTCACCAAAACCAGACACACGTACTATTTACTATTTGAAATATATCTGTGTTAACCTCTTCCCTGTATTTCCATAGGGAGAGCCTTCTGAAAAAGGGGACAAGGGAGATCCAGTAAGTGTAGATATATTTTGAACTGATGATGTGAATAATTTATGTTTTATATTATTTTCATACTGTATTCATGGTGTAATTCTTTTCTTTGTATACTTTCATTAGAATCAGTGATTATGTAGGATAGCATATGTATTGTCTCCTTACACATGCACCAAGTCCACACTTTTATAAGTAAAAAATGGAGATGTCCTGTTCTTCAGCATTTCTGTAGTTGGTACAGTCCATGAACTGACTTTAAAGTACATGGGTTTTTTGTTCCCTGAAGAATCTTTCTTTTTTTTAGTTATTTCACAAAATCATATGTGGGCTGAACTATACTATTGTAGTTGTTTTACCAGTTTCCAGTGTGACATTTAACATCAGGAAGTTTTCTTATAGCCATTATGTGTGCATAATTTTTTTTGTTATTTTAGGGGATATTTTCAGAACACTCATTCTGTAAGAATCGGTTTACACATGTTGCTTATTAACTATTGTCCTCATGACATTTCACAAAAGCTGGTTATGTTGTTTAATACACAACTGAAGGTTGCTCAGATACTTGTGGTTACCATATTGCAATAACCAAAATGAGGCATACTATAATAATGTGTGAGTTTGGAGATGAACGCTATGTCACCAGTAGAGATTTAGTGGTGAAGAATAGGCTTTAGACTGGAGAAGCTCTTAATCAAATGCGGTGTTTTCAAACAATTTTTCTTTAAAACACTAGGAAGACCTGCAAACAAAATTAGTTTGAAAGAGGAATGCCTTTTAGAGTTTGCACAGGGCATCAAAAATTCTTTAATGCTTTCTCAATATTTTTTAAGTTTGCAAACTATATTATAATATTTTAAGGTAGCAAATTAAACTCTTAGGTAATCTTAGTTTTATCATCTTATGCTTGTACCTGCTATTTTCAGGGAGAAACTGGAATGGAGGGATCAAAAGGAAATAAGGTATTTTTTGACTTGTATACACTATATACATCACTGGTGTACATAGCTGATACTGGGAGACATCACAGTAAATTTTGATATTTTTTTTTTTATTTTCTCCATCAATATCATTAGGGTGAAACAGGAGACCCTGGACCACCTGGTCTTATTGGAAATCCAGGATCAAAGGTAGGTGAAAAGTATTTTTGTGGTATTAAAAACCATTACATTTTATGCTGTTATATAAGAGGATTCTGAATGCTATCAACTCTTTAGCTGGTACTGAAGAGCAGAGAATGCAAATAGTTTATGTCAAAAGTTTGTGCATGGATCATGGCTATTTTACTTTAGCTTGCCGATCTCACCATCAATCAGCAAGGAATATTTATGCAAAGCTCAAATGTTATTTGGTCACTCAAGAATATTGAGTGCCATTTTGCAATTACAAATTGCATTTGCAATCACCCGTTTTGCAATTACAAATCCACTGGTAGCTAGGTGTATCCTCATTATCCATCAGTGAGGCAAGGAGTAACCACTGCCAGTACATTAGTGGTTCCTATGTTTAATCCTGTGAGACCGCAGGTAATGTCAAAGTAGTCATTGTCTTGCTTTGAAGAAAGTAACGGAAGCACAAATGTTCTTGAGAATCTCTCATGATGCTTTGAATTATCAAATAGTGAATTGAACATGTTCATGTTGGATATGATAGTACCCAAGTTCCTTAGATCATCAAAAGAACTCCCAGGGGGAATAGATGAAGCTATAGGGTCCACAAAACTGTGGTCTTAAAAATGATTCTCCACTCTAACTCCTTAGATTGCTGTTTGGAGGCTAATGTCCTTCCTTGTTAGGAAGCTACTGAAATAGTTGTTGTTCCTGCAGTGGAAATCTAGGTCACCTTCACACTGGGTACCTTCCAGAAGAGGCTTATAGAGATCCAAAGGATTATTAGGGTTTGCACCAAGTCATCCTTTTACCTCTAGCTCTCAATCCCCTTTTCTTTTAGTGCTCTGCAGTCCTTCTGATGAGATCTGTTCCAAGAAGAGAAGGGATACCTACCATGTAGTTAAAAAATCACTTCTAGATCTGTCCCTTGAGGGAGGAAATCTTGATTTACTCCTTAGATTTTGTCTTTGTCTTTGGGTAGTGCCTTTGTGTTTACTTGTATTTGCTTTGTATATATACTTCGGATTTTGTATGTATCAGTCCCAAAGATTTATTGGACTAAATGTTAGATTAAGGGAGAATGAGCAAACTCTGTACTTCTTACTCCATGTAGAAGATAATGCCAGATATTTTAATCTATTTATATACGAGAATGCTTTACACCAAATTACAGCAGATCTATTGACTTTTACCTTAAGCGTGTGTTATATCATTTCACAGGGACTGCAAGGACCTCCAGGACCTGTTGGACCCAGGGGACTGCCAGGAGAAGTTGTATGTATTGTGCAGTTTCACCAAGCTGTAGAAGTGTAGAGTGTGAACAGTTAGCCAGTGAAGCAGTACCACAGAAGTTATGATAAGTGCTCCTATTGTGGGTGCTACTATAGCAATCAGATGTCGAAGCACAGTACCATGGGATGCCTCAGGACAGAGTTCCGCTATTTGCTCATCTTCATTTTGTCCTTGTTTTACCACCTGAACAAGTAAGAATGACAATACTAATTTGTCTGATTCACAGATAATTAGCTGGCAGAAATCACTCACCTCACAGGAGTATTTGAAAATTTAAAAAATCTCTAGCAAAGTTTTAACAATGTTATATCGTGAACTGGAAAGAACAGTGTGTGGAGCAAAATGAGAAGAAACAGGAGAAGTAAGACTACCCCAAGGATTTAAACACATGGCCTCCCTTATTTCTGTCTATGGTTTTGCATTATTCTGAAATGTTTTCCTTCCTGTAAAAGGGGTAAAGATTAATAAGGTGAACAGAATAAACAATTATGTTTATTATCTTAGAATTTAGCTTAAAATTATGAGTAAAACTCATGTTCATAGCAAGAAGTAATTCCATTAAAACTAGGAAAAATATTAAAACCTTTAGCAAGGGTAGAGGTATTGGTTGGAAAGACTTTAATAGAAAACCCCTTTTTTAGTTACTGTTCAATAAATTAAATTACTAAAATACTTCTGCAGAAAGTGGAATGAGATTATTCTTATGATTGTTGGTTGATATTCCAATGTAATTGTGCTGTGGCTTACTGACAATCATAAAGTGTCTAAAGCCATTATATGGCTGCCATAGGTGAAAAATAGCTTAATTTGTGGATGCTGACAGGTGGTAGATGATATGTGTGTGTGTGCATTTGTGTGTCCATGCGAGAATGTCAAAACCTGAACTGTTGAAGTCTCAAGCAGAAGCCTACTACTTGTTAGATGCAACAGTAGGGGCTGCTTTTAAATTATGATAGCACCTGGACTGAATAAAAGTGGCACATCCTGGGGTCTCCAGTTAATAAAGAGACATGAGAAAAACTCACCAATTTGGAGGCTGATCACCTGTTGTGCTTCTTCACATAGACTATTTAGATGGCAAGAACCGAGGGGTGAGGGTAGCTGGAAGAAGAAGGGGTACCAAAATAGAAGGGTTCCTGAAAGAAAAGAGGTGTTGTCTCGAGGAAAAACGGGGACATCTTCACAGGAGGAAAGGTCCTGGAAGTGGAGGAAGGTCATGGAGATCAGGGAGATGCATGGAAACAATTGCCAGGAGCCTTAGCCACTAACACCTCAGACTGGTAACTGTGAGCAGCTGCACAACACAAACCAAGACAACTTGCTGCCCAACTATCCCGGACTAGCAACAATCTCCCTCCTGGAAAGGAAAGTCAGGACCTGATGAACATAGTGCTAACAGGGGAACAAGTGAGAGTGAGAATGTGAGATAATCAAGAAGGGTAAAAGCTCTTATCTCAGTGATTCTTAAATAAACCCCAATATCCAGATCCACTACAGGCAGTCAGATGGTGTCAGAAGAAGGATACAGATGGTTTATTGAACCTTGAGATCATGGCCTATTGAAGGAGGCCCTCCAGGAGTTGTGGGGATGGGACACCTCACCAGAGAGGCAGTGTGCCTTTAACCTTTATGCCTGTAGATGCAAAACTGATAGGTGGGGATTGTCGAGGCAGTGGGGGGTCTCAGCAGAGTTTTAACATGCCTATAGTTATTGTGCTTTTGGGTGCCCCACATTCAGGTCTGCCAACTGGTTGGGTTTTGTCAAGGTGATGGGGGCCTCCTTCACGGGGGTTTTAGCGGGCCTGTAACAGTTATGCCACTGGGCAACAGACTGATGGGTCTGCTGGCTGGTTGGGATCCCTCAAACTGGCAGGAGCCTCCCCCAAGATCCAGCACGCCTGTAACCCTTGTGCCTCTGGGAGGGAAGAGCACAGGTGAAACTTTCAATCCGGTCTGAATGCTCTAGGAAACATCTTAAACTATTAGGTACCGTTACACTAAGCTTGAAAGTTCCCTGGGCATTTGACTTGATGCACAGTCGTGGTGTCACATAACCTAACAAGTGGCACCTACCCCCTCTCCCTGGTTCTCCTCCCTCCCTTCCTCAGTAAACCCTAAAATGCTTTTAAAGTACCATTTTGGAGGTTTGAATGGTTAAATCCAAGAAGTGGACCAAGAAGAACAGACAATGAAGACCTCAGCTTTAGCCTAGTAGTTAAGCCATTCATCTGAAAAGAACTGGGATTTTGATCTTTGCTCTGTGGGTTGTTTTTGGTTTTTCTACAAAGAGAAGCATCTAGGAGCTGGTGTTGCTGCATTTTGTCTTGGGCCTTCCCACATCCACTCTGAGATTGCTTTCTGGAAGAAAACTCTTAATTTGAATGAACTTTTAAGTCATATACCTTATTAATATTAAAATACAGTTCTGAGTGGTGCACAACTGGCAGAGTTTCTGTTGTTGACCTGTTAAAAGTCATAGGGATGTAAACAAAGTGACAGCTGGAGTACAGCGTCTTCAGCTCCTGGCAGGGAAAAAAACCTGGTATTCAAATCTGCATGTAGTCATTTTGTACTGTGTTACTTATTGCCCATTTCTTTGTACCTTATTTTCTACTCAGTGGAGGCACACATTTTTTAAATTGTGTCTAATTTACCTGTCTTCTATAACAATAGTTTGTAAGCTTTTTCTGCTGTGCTTCTGTTTATATATAGATCCCCAATCTTACTGTGAAAGATAACAAAATACTGCATTTCTGTTTTGCTTGTGTTGCCATCATCCCACTTGAGTTCATAATTGCTGCTTTTGAAACTGCTGTTCTGCTGGATCTTTGATCAAGTGACATTATGAACAGATAAATGCAATGTATAATATACGTAGATCCTAGATATAGATGATCTTGAAGACTCCTGTTTGTACACACAATTCTAGTATATAAAAATACATATTTAAACATATTATAGAAACATGTATATAGTTCCAGGCTTGTTGTTTTATCTTCTAAAGATTGAATGTTATGGATTAACAAATATAATAATTCATCTTATGCAGCATAATGAAAATTATGAAAGGTTGAAAACTGTTTTACTTTCACTTAGGTCATTGCAGACTCATCCAGCAGATAAGACTTGCTTCTTTCCTTTCCTAAGATATCCCTTAAGCTTGGTCCAACAAAAAAAAATAATAATTGGATAAATCCTTAGGAAAGAAGATAAACTGTGTATATTTTATGTCGGTATCAAAAGGGGGTAGGGTAGGATACAACGTCTGATCCATAATCAATACATTTAAACTTCCATGTATTCTTACAATGATTTTGTGCTGGTATGAACAGAATATTCTTCATTAAGGGTGAGGTTTTTTCTTACGCTTTTAATTTGGATGGCTGGGTGAAACAAGTAGCTGGCTGTATTAGGGACAGAATGCAGCAGAGCAAGTGAACACACAGTTGTTGAACCCTCACTACTGGCATGAAAATGTTGTCATCCTTCATATGTCAGTGTTCACAAAACTATGTTTTACACTGCGAAGAAAAATAAAAACAATATGTGTTTCTTTGTCTTTTTCTTAGGAAGTTCATTTTCCATTCCGAATTAAGTATCATACTTAGATTTTACTGTTCAGTTTTGAGAATCTTACCATGTACTGTGGAAATTACTGGTATTCTTAATAAAATGCTTGATACAATAGTTGGTTGAATAGCATTGAAGGGTTACGAAAATTTTTTCTGCATTTGTTACAGCATAGTAAGAGAACACAATTTAACCTTCCCTGTTATTTAAATAGTTTCTATTAAGATTTTAATCTATTTGATTTCTCTCCATTCATAACAAATCCTTCATGAAAAGGGCAAGGGAAAATACTGAAGTTAAAAATCAAAATGTGAAAGATGAGAAGATTTAGACATAAGAAAGGATGGAGTATATTTATTTTGCTGAAAAAACTGTCCATTAAATATCTAAAACATTTTCAAGGAATTTGGTGGATAAAGTAATGTGCAGGAGTAGGAATTCACTGAGGCTTTTAAGATACAAATTTGAATAATTAACTGGTGTAGGAAATCATGCAGCCCTTCATAGGCAAAAAAGATGAGACACTTATTTAAAACTCAAGCTTGTACCTCCTACTGCCTTCCTTGAAAAAATGATTGATTTTCAAGACTTGGACTTAGTTTGAAATTGAAGAAATAAACCTGTCAGTCCCTGCCATTCTGCCCTGACAGGGTCCAGAAAATAATCTTGATTATTACATTTCAACTTAAAGAAAAATGATTCATAGATTTGATTAAAGAAATGTTCATTAACTTGTATTCTTTGACATTTTGAGTCAATACTAATGCACAGTAAATAATCTAGTGTAAACTCATTTGCCTCTGTAATTTTAGATAATCTTTAAGGGAATAGCTATAAAAATGTACAGTTATATTTTTATTAATTCCAGGGCTTACCAGGAGAGCATGGGGTACCAGGAAACCCAGGAGTTAAAGGAGACAAGGTATGTTTTAAGTGTTTTGAATTAAGCTTGATATATTAGAGCATATTAGACTGTCATCTCTGAAGTAACCTTCCGTCCTTCTGTAGTGCATCTGTGTGGCAGCTTTATGAACTGATTTTAAAATGCAGAAGCAGCAACGCCCTGCTGCAGAGATGCTGCAGGCCCCTTTGGCAACCCAATTGCTCTTTAGATTCATAATTTAAGTAATATTTCGAGGAGGTTGCATTGGGCTCTTGCATTAAATCAGTGCAGTGCAGAAATGTCAGTCCAGGTCCTGACCACAGAACAGCCTTTTCAGTGTCAACCAGACTAATATGTGAAATCCCACTTCACAGTCAGACACAGGGGAGGTTTAGGCTGGACATTAGGAAAAAATTTTTCACTGAGAGAGTTATCAAACATTGGAACAGGCTGCCCAGGGAGGTGGTTGAGTCACCATCCCTAGATGTGTTTAAAAGATGTGTAGATGTGGTGCTTAGAGATATGGTTTAGTGGCAGAGCTGGTAGAGTAGGGTCAATGGTTGGACTAGATGATCTTAAAGGTCTTTTCCAACCTAAATGATTCTATGATTCTGTGATTCTATATTCATCTTAGCGGAGCATTGGGACAGCTTTACTGTCTCAGATGAGAGCCAAGGCTGGGATCTCTTTATGGCATGGTATTGTGCTGTGTAGACATCTCTTAGTCAGAATTCAGCTATATCAGCAAGTTAAAAATGATGTGTGTGTATATGTTGTGTGTAGCGAAGGGGAGAAAAGAGGATATACAGGCATACTGTGAGCTATATGTTGGTATTTATACATCATGGGGTACAAGAGAAAATGATAAAATCAATTTATAGTTTGAAGCAGTAAGCTGATGAAAAGGCAGGAGAAGAAAATAACAATAGAATAACGAGAAAATGTACTCATCTTGCAAAACAGAAAGTAGTGGATTCAGAAAGAATCACACGGAATGATGCAGGAAAGTGTAAAAGACAAGAGCGTAATAAAAGGCACAAATTCACCTGTGTAAGCAGGAGGAGGTGTAGAGATGTGGTGCAAGAGATGCTGCATGAATTGAAATGAGAAATAGAGAAGATGTAAACAGGAATAAAATGAAGACCGGGGCTTTAGCACTAGGGGTAGGTAGCTGAAAGAGACAGAGTTTGAAGCTGTTACTGTGAAGTAATTGGCAGGGTTTAGTGCAACCTGCGTATTATGAGTCTAGGGACAAAGAAATACAGATCAGGGGCATTGCAAGCATGGAGAACCGAGAGCATGCTCGTTACTATTAGTGCCTGTGTGCTCCATCCCTCCTCTTCTTCTGTAACTTGTTTGAAGGAAAATATATTTTTGGTAGAAAATCGAAGCCTTCAAACAGATTTTCCATACATACATATGTAACACTTTTGAAAGTATGTCAGTACCTGTGAATAATACATTAGGAGAACAACATACAGGATTTTCCTACCTCCTGGAAGCTGAGTACTTACAGGCATGGGGAGCTGAATCTCTGTGGAATGAAATGTGATAAATTTCATAAAACTATGGTAAGGATTTTGATACCTGAATAGGCTCACTTGCTTGCAATTGTACATTGTGAAATACAAAAATATATAAAGCTTTGATTGGGTTTTTTTCCCCCTCTGTTCCTACTCAAAGTGCTGGCACTTTCTAGGATAACCTGGATGATATTTAGGGTTTTTTTTCATAAGACAGAGTTCTCATATTTCAGTTCATGAGTTAAATTTATCTTGTAGGGGGACCCTGGTGGGATTATGGGACCACCTGGACATCCAGGTCCAAAAGGTGATGTGGGGCCTCCTGGACCAAGTCTGCCTGGAACACCGGTAAGTCCATAATCTGGAAAGACTTTTATGACTTTATTTCTTCTAGGGAAAACCGTTAAGGAATTCTCATTATGCAATGAAAGAAATTGGAACAAGTACTTTTTGGATGTAATTTCAAAATTTAAATATATGTTATAGTCAGATTGTAAATGCACTAAAATGTAGTCTAGAAATCTGTATTGTTAGTGCAAGGTTCACATGTGTTCCTAGTGACAGTGGTATTAACAAGGAAGATATAAGTAAATCTGTCATAGTTTGTTTATAAAGGCTGACTAATTTGGGGAATAAAATTCAGCTAGTCTCTTCGATTTCATAACATAATTTGCTTTTTTCCTGGTTTTTTTTTAGGGTCCCATTGGTATTCCTGGAAACCCAGGTCCACGGGGACCAAAGGTATTTTAAAAAATATTATTTCTGTTTCTAAAAAAAACAGGATAATAGTCTAGTTTACATTTTCAGACCTGTTGTAACTGAAAGCCTTGTACCTGTCTCAGGGAGAAAGAGGACTACCTGGTGTACAAGGAGCACCTGGGGAGATGGGTCCCCCTGGAATAGGCATTCAGGGATCACCAGTAAGTATACCAACGCCCAGAATTTGAGCTTCTCACTGTACATTACTGAGAAACTGCAACAAATAAGCAAAGAATAATAAAAAACCCCACTACGAACTCCTTTCTGACTTGACTCACAAATCTGCATCTTTTCCCTTTATCCAAACCCACAAAGATCTAGTGCTAAGTGAGAAATGGAAGCCTGGAGAACTGAAAGAGTCAATGGCTACTTTACAGATGTACTTCTCAGTAAAGTAATGGCGTTGAGACATCTTCAGACTGTGTCTGTTTCTAAGCAGCAGTTGTTTGCAGTTGTTGGCAAAATCCAGCCTGAGTACTGGTACAAAAGAAGAGGCATACTCGACATTGTAGATGATGGCATTTTGAAACATTTTGGTACCGGAAAAGGCAAAGGCACATGGAAGAGGTGTGGAAGTCTTTGCATCAGCTCCTAGCTTTTGCATTTATGAAGACTGACTGCTAATTACAAGCTTAGGTCTACTGCTTACAAATGAGAACCTTACAGTGCCAGGTACTATGCCAGAAAATAGTAAAGTTATGATTTTGGACAATTTTTCTCATGCATCTCTGCGGTTTACATTCAAACATGAAGCAAGTTGATGCAGTGTATCTAAAGCCTTCATACTAAATAGCTGTTGTATGGCAATACCTGTTTCAAATATTCAGCTTGTTTCCCAGGTTTGTTTCTTTATGTTGTCTTTAAAGAAATCCATCTGCAGTGTCTTCAGAGTGTTAAGTGAAAAATTTATGTTATTGATGGTGTAGACGGTACATGTTATTACATTAGCTCTACTGTGGTGAACAGGGCAATCTCTCTTCCAAACCAATATAGTTGGCTGATAATTTCAGTTTATATACAGCACTCAAATACGGAAAAAATGTTTGAGAAAGGCGACTAGAGATTCACATCTTAGATTAATATAACAATCCTTTAAAATAATTTATTCAGTTAAAATATTTTCAAATCTGAATTTTAAAAGTGTCCCATTGATATTTAAATCATCTAATTTGTTTTTATTCAATGGAATATCAGCTTCTCTTATGAATCTCCTAGTTAAATAACAAGTTTCACCACAGATCATTATTCTCTGGCATTACTTGCCCTTAAAAATGGGCCTCAGCAGATTCTTGAATTTTCTAATTTCAACAAAATTAGATTTGGCTTTAAAGCCAAACCATAGAGCAAGTATTTCTTGCAATGCGAACTGCACCAATATCCCACATTGACTATTTTTTGATGAAGTTCATCTCCCTTATCCCAAAAAGTGTAACTACTGATTATTCAGACTTTTCTTTCAGGGTCCTATAGGTCCAACTGGATCAGCAGGTGTGCAGGTAGGATATAAGTTTTCTCTTTAATATAAAATCATTAATTTAGTTTTACAAAGTTTACAGTAAAAGAAAGTATTCTTAAATCCTGAATTACTTTTCCTGCTCTTAGGGCCCTAGGGGACCCCCAGGATTACCAGGAACTCCAGGTACCCCCGGTATTAATGTAAGTGACGGTTCTCTATATATACAACAAAAAGTAGGGTGTCCCTTATCAATGATTTAAGGCCAACAAATTTTACATTTGTTTCTAGGGCGCTCCAGGAAGAGATGGAAAGCCAGGACTGCCAGGCCCTCCAGGTGATCCTGTACGTATGCGTAGAAAGCTTGTACATTTGCTTTGGTGCAAATATTTTAGATTTAAGGGAGATGAGAGAACCTGGAAAGCCTAAAAGTACAATTGATTAAATTAGTTTGATTTTTCAATTATTATATCCTTTGGTTTGGGTTGGGTTTTTTTTACTTGATTATATTGCAGTATAAATTAAACTTATGTTAAAGTATACAGGATAAATACCCTTTTTTCAGGTGTTACAGTTTCTATAGCAGAGTTTCTGCCAGACTATAACTTGGCATAGTGTTCCTCAGTCTCGAAAGCCGTTCTGTATAATGGAAATTTTCAGGAGCATACTTTGATTATTCCTGTTAAAAGATTGAAGAAAAAAAGTTTTGGGATTCCAAAGCTAATTCTGCTATGCCACAGAAAGAACACATTACTTTTTAATAAATTCTGAGAATATGTAGTCTCTAATGCAATAAATTCCCTATAGCACTAATGAAAAGTTAAGTGGCTGGTTTTGAAAACAAAAACACTAAATAAATTCTGATCCATGCTTTAGGAGTTACCATCTCCTCTTGGGTATTACAGTGATGATTTGTATTTAACAATGATACAGCTTTACAGATTTTGTGAAGCCCATCACTGCAAGATCAAAAGAGCCTGCACGTGCCTCAGACCAAACTGGTACCCTTAAAGATAATTGAGTATTTTACATGGGAGTCAGAAGAGCCAAATGTGCATATTTGCAAAATTTGCAGAACGGCAAAACCTCAGTTGTTATTCCTTCTCCTACCTGGAGTCCCAACAACTACCTCAGAACTTTCAAAAAGCAAATTTCTCTTTAGACACTTTAGAGGCTTTTATGACAGCAAATGAAGCTTTCTGAAGTCCCTGAGTGATTGTTATAAAGTATTCCATCAGCAAAATTCCATCAATAAAAATCTGTGGATGGTTGGAAGAAATAAATCAAAACCAGAGTTTATAAAAAAGGAAAGATTGTTAAACTCACCTGGGACCCCATTGGTTTAACAGGATTTGATATTTCCCAAGACATTTTAGTCAAAGGCAGAGCTTTAAAAACCACAGTGAGATACAGCGATAGTAGTGTTTATTTAAGACGTGTCAAAACAAAGGGAATAAAAATTACAAAACCTAACATTTGAACTGTGTTAGTGTTCTGTACCAAATTCTCTACTCCTTGCCAAGGCATGAATTTGGCCTTTCGTCTGAGTGAGTAGAGTGTTTTAGTCTGTTCATCTCTTAAACTAGCAATTCTTCACATACCTGACCATCATACAGACTCCTCAGACTCCTCCTCCCCAGCAGGGACTGGCTTCATGTCTTATGACTGAGGTCCATCTCCAAGTGTCCAACAATGCAAATCTAAGGGAGGTTTCCCAAACCAGTCTGCAGACTGCTGATAGCCTGTGGAGAGATTAGAAAAGCTCCAGAGCTGCTGCACGATTGCATTCAACAGTAAAATATATTATACTTTCAATTAAACATGTGATGGTACAGGTGCATGGCAGTCCACAAGTAAGCCTGAGGATTGACAGCAAGGACCTTATCAAGGGATAAACTAGGCCCACAATCACACAAAGATTTCATCTCAGAGAGAATAGTCAGCTTTCTCCAAAGAGCCTGGGAGCTAGCTAGCACGTATGTGCTGTTGATTTTCAGGACTCAGGATGGTGATTGTGATCGGTTAGTTCCTTGGTTCCTGCATTACCAAACTGGTCCAGTGCTTTAAGAGACACCAGTATCAGTAGGTCCTCAAAGGCCTAAAATCAGTATGTAAAAGCAGGTCTGTCACTGGCATTGAGTATGAAGGCAGAACTCAAGTTGGAGAGTCAGAAAGATTGAGATATAAAATGAGCTTCAGTTAGGAATGGGTATAAAAACAAGAAAGAGGCACTGTGAATACAATTATTTGAAAGATTAGTGAAGTGTATTATTTAACAACCAAGGTGATCAAATTATAGACTGCGCAGAGAATGCTGAATAATTCAGTGGATTTTTATTGTCCACTGAAAAAAAATTGCTTTTCACAGAATACATAAAGTTAATTTTAATTAACGTAGTAAAAAAAAGAATGAGTTAAAGAGGTTTTAGATACAACGTGAAGGTCTGGTGTACTTCACCCAAAGAATGAACTGAAACAGTCTCTGAATGATTAGCAGTTACCTTTGAGTACTTTGAGAAAGGTGAAGCTTTTGAGAAAGAGAGAGATGCTAACAGAAAACATATCTCCATAAAAGGTGAACAGAAGAAGAATGAGAGTATAATAGGTCCATTGAAAGAAGTTTGATTGCAAGAAAGATATGAAATATTTTTTAAAAAGATTAATTCTAAGTACCAGTGATATGAATGATAAAGTGGAAACACAAGATGGCATAATTTTGTTAAGAACTAGTCATGGAATAAATCAGATTTCCAGCTTTGGAAGATTAACTTTCTTGGAATAGGCAGGGAAACATATATTTTGGCTTCAATAAAACTTTGAGGCTGTCCTGGTGATGTTTCTATAAGCACACAAAAAATGCTCTTGAAGTAATTGCCATATAGTTAATGCTTATCAAAAACTATGGATATGGGTGTCTATCACCAGATTACTGTCAAAGTTGGAAAGAGAGGTCTCTCCCATGCCCAGTTCTTGTCAGTGATTTAATTTGATTAGGATAAGTAGATATAAAATCTGCAATTGGACTGGGAAAGATTGGTAGCTTTTTGAAGATATAATCAAAACTTAAAATTCAGAGACAGTCTGAAGTCAACAAGATTAAACTCAAGACAGAGGAGCATAAAGTGCTTAATAAGAAAAAACAAAATTCGTAAGTAGAATAGGTCTGGGAAGGCACAATGCACGGTACACTAAATGTAAATAAAAAATCTGTTATCTGTTAAACAGACAAGTCCAAGTGGTAAAGCTTACTAACAGGAGAATTATTGCCTTTTGCTCTCTTGAAATACTGTTCTCTTTGGAGAGAACGTTTTTAGAGGAAGATGTAGCAAGCAAGAGTGAGTCCAGAGAATTAAGGCTATTTTAACATTTTCCAAAGCCCAGCATATATGATATGCTATTCAGTGTTGAGCGTACACAGCTATGACTCTACAGTACATGTGCAGTTAGGCTGGACATGCTGTAGGTACAGAGCAGATAACGGTATAGCACAACTGCAGTAGGCTTGCTGTCATACCTGGTGTGCCCTTGCAGCTGGAAGTTAGGACCCTTTCACACTGAGGGTTCGGGGGCCTGTACCATAAAATGGTATTGCAGCTAAAAGAAGAACGTTAGAAAACAGGAGAGACTGGGGAAATTACACTTGTGTAGTCCAGCAGAAAGACCAACAGGTGACATGGTAATACCCTGCCTCTATGTAAAGGTTGTCACAAGGAGAAGGATGAAAAGTCAGGCTATGTAGGGATGTGGTTGTAGTTTTTAAAGCTTGTTACAGATTTTTAAGAGCAGGTGACACTGTCAGTGTACAGTTTATCTTTATGCAGAGGATGGACATCATACCTTACATAGTTATGTCCTTAAGTTGTGCTAGGTGGCTATGTCTCTCCCTAGAAAATTTCTTGGTGTGCTTTCAAAGGTGGTGAGGCTACACTGTAAATGGTGTACTCCTGATTACACTTACAGTGAAGTATGTTCAGCAGTGCTTCTCTTGAGCTGGTATTTGACAACCATTGCTACCAACCAACAGTTTTTCTAATATGCTGCAAAAGGGCTTATGTTTTCTTTTTCTTCTTAAAGATGGAAATGATTGAAAGAGACTGAACAAAAACCAACAAATTTTGAATGTGTCTAATTTTATTGTATGCCCAGGGCTATTTTTGCTTTAGCAATTGCAAGAAGAAGGAATGAGGACTGGTAATTGAAGAGTCTGTTTGTGAGTGAAGCTGGTGATAACCAGTTCAATCAGTTTTTACAGGGAGTCTTTAAATATAAGTTTAATGGCAGCACTTGGAAATCTGTGACGTATTGCGGTATTGTGTAAACCTATTGATTGAGCTTTAAATGGGTTAGCTTTGGTATTGGCAGCAATTTAGCAGTGGCACCACAGAGTTTTGCACTAATTCTTAACGTTTAAAGGCAGGACAAAATACAATATATGTTGCTTATGTTGCTGTAGCTGGATTATTTCCAGTATCTGAGCTAGTTTATTGAAGTCAGCTTTGGCATCTCCACAATTCATGCCAAAGTTCACAGTAGACTCAAAACCTAGGAGAAAGCAGAAGGAAAACAACTGAAGATAATCAAGTGAGAATAGTCTGTAAGAATTTCCAATAGCGATAAGTTGTTGCTGGTATGCTACAAAACCAACAATTTATTGTTATTATTACTATTATTATTGTTGTTGTTGTTATTATTTTTATTACTATTATTATTTTAAAGTGAAATTTACTATGTTCTGGAGTTATGCTGTTGTCATGGTTTAAGCAACCTCATTGAAATTGTAGTGAAGAATTACATTGTTAGGTTGGATAGACAGTGATATTTAACGCACAAAAACTAGATTTGAAACCCTGATTTTTCTTTTGAGTTTTCATTAAAAAATAACTTCAACTAATATATACATAATCAGTTATTTGTGTAACCATATAAACTTTAGAAGCAATGAGAACTCATCAGAAACGGTAGTGTTGTGTAAAGCATTAACTGCAGCTGCCTTTTTTAATTTCAGGTTGCACTGCCACTTGTGGGAGACATGGGTTCTATATTGAAGGTAAACATTTTCAGATATTAAATATCTTTGTTTACTATAAGCATGCTTTTTAAACCAAAATAAGCACTTGAAAGTTTCTGTAGGTTCAATTCTGACCTACTTGGCCAGCCTGAAATAATTTTGATATTTTTGTTGGTTTGGGTTTTTTTAAAAAAAATACTCAAGAAACGTACTTTATAGGAATTCTGCAAAATAGCTTTTGAACAGTATGTGAGGTAATAGCCAGCAAGTGCCCCCTCAGTACGTCCAGTCCACAGTGTGAATTGCTACAAGTATACCCTGTTCTCCGCTTTACTTTGTAGCATTGATATTGGTAGTATACCAAATGGGGAAAATAGTCTAGAATTTCTGAGGTATTATTTTGAAAAATAATAAAATTTGATATGATCTGCCACATTCCAAAGCGAAAAGTGTGCTCAGGAGGATTTCTATATGAAAAGCACATGTAATTTCTGAGGAGAGAAATTATCCTATTCTACTGTCCTTTACTAATACAAGTACTTAGGGTTTAAGGACTTTTGTATTCCCAAATATGATTTCTTTTGGGTCTGTCTTTGGGCCTTTCCCTGGTTCTTTCTGTTTGTAGTTGCGTTTTCTTTCTCCTGTATGTGCAGTTCTACCTCTTTGTCAGTTCTCTCTCTTACTGATTCTTTATGCTTCATTCTTCATTTCTCTCTCTTTTGTGGTTAGCACTTTCATAAGTTTGTAATTTAGCTGGAAAATGTTTCTCTCAACAAAGCAGGAATCATTTGCTTTAAAATAACTGTAGATTTGAAGCTGGTGAGAGTAACAAGTAGCCTCCATCTCTATCTAGTCCTTGAAAGGAATATGGTCAGCTCAAACCTAAACACAGGTGTGTCTGGGACTATCCAAAATGAAGGCCTTTTTGAGTCCTCTCAAAATGAAGCTAAAAATTTGTTAGCATGGTTTGAGTAGAGTGTGCGAGAGATGGGGAGGGAAACAAGGAAGGATATCTGAACAAATATTTTGTGTGGAAGAGAGAAGGGACTGAAGACAAGGCTTTGGGGTAAAACGAAGGGATGGTCATAAAGGCAGGAAGGAAGTGGTCTGCATAGATCAGACCTTCTGCCCATGCCACAAAACGGTTATTTATTACTTTGATTTGTGTCTGTTCCTCAGGGTGATCCCGGCACAAGAGGTCCTCCAGGCATCCCTGGTAGAGAAGGGCCAAAGGTAAGTTTTGAAGAGAGTACTTCACATTGCTTCATTGCTTGTTGAAAGTCCAGATGCTTACATCTGTCAGTCTTGACTTTTTTGTCTGATCCCTATCCCTGTAGCATCTGAGCAGCCTAAAGCTTCAAAAAACTTTTACAGTTCAGCCTCAGTTTGCCTTTCCTCTCAGGAAAGTGAGCAAAATAGCTTGAGCTGAGTCCCAAGCCAGGATAGCTCTTCTGTGCCTTGCATCCATTAAATCTAGCTCAGATTTGACTGTCGAGTAGTGCATTGCCATCTTAGGCTTCTTTTAGTCCTACAAGAATCCTACGGTGAAGAAGGAATCTTAGAATCATAGAATCATAGAATCGTTTAAGTTGGAAAAGACCTTTAAGATCATCTAGTCCAACCATTGACCCAGCTCTACCAGCTCTGCCACTAAACCATGTCTCTAAGCACCACATCTACACGACTTTTAAACACATCTAGGGATGGTGACTCAACCACCACCCTGGGCAGCCTGTTCCAATGTTTCATAACTCTCTCAGTGAAAAATTTTTTCCTAATGTCTAGCGTAAACCTCCCCTGGTGCAACTTGAACCAGTTTTCCTCTTGTCCTATCGCTAGTTACTTGGGAGAAGAGACCAGCTCCCATCTCACGACAACCTCCTTTCAGGTAGTTGTAGAGAGCAAGAAGGTCTCCCCTCAACCTTCTCTTTTCCAGGCTAAACAATCCTAAATCCTTCAGCCACTCCTCATAAGACAGGTTCTCCAGACCCCTCACCAGCTTTGTTGCCCTTCTCTGGACATGCTCCAGCACCTCGATGTCCCTCCTATACTGTGGTGCCCAAAACTGAACACAGTACTCAAGCTGCGGCCTCACCAGCCATCTTAGCTCACCAGTCATCTCTTCCTATATCTCCCTCAAGTGTGCAGCAGCTGGACCACCCTGTGCCTTTGCACCTGGCTCCTGTGGGAGTAACACAGCCATTTCACTGCAACTTGAAGTTTCATTGATGTCCATCAAAATTCTCTTGCACTGTAATTGGATCAAATGCCATATGGTTTGATGTACAGATATCCCCTATAATTGAGCATAATTCTGTGAAAGCATACTTTCTCCATTGGGACAAGCATATAAGCTCTTTGGTATTAATAAAATGTCTCTATCAGGCCTTTTGGTGAGTTTGCCAACTAGGTAGAAAACATTCATGTCCTTTCACATCAATGGGAGGCATATTTTAAAGCTTTCAGGTAGTATTGAGCCTTTTTTTCTATTTTAGGCACTATTGCTGTAAGGGCTTCATATTATTCGTGATATTAAATGTGGGTCATAAAATGCCCTACAGAGCATGAAATTCATTTTTCTCTAATAGAAAGTATTGGTTTGAATGTTACGTTTTCATAGGGAAGCAAAGGTGAACGTGGATTTCCTGGGCTTGCTGGAGAGAAGGGCGATGAGGTAAATTATTTCATTTCTATAGTGATTGCATTCTTATCTGAACCTGAATAAAGATCTAGACTGAGAATGAAATGCACAGAATGTTATTCAGTTCTTTAAAACTGCTGATAGAAATGTATTGCTATAAATAGCCCTTGATTCTGAATTTTTGACAAGATTAAATGCTATTATTCAATTAAATAACATGTATTTAATTTTTGTCTGAGGATTTTTACTCATTTGTGTATTTTAAAGCCTCACACACATTTAAATGCTAATTTTTAAGAGTATAGCATAGAGCAATAAATAGGCAAATGCCAAATATTTTCAGAAAATACTTCATGTTTTATAACATATTTGTTTTCCATGTGTTACTTCCACTTTAGAATTCACTTTCAAAAGCATTCCATTACGGAAATACTCTGATGGGAATGATCATAGCAGCAATTACTATTAATGGAAACTAGAAAATGTTTGAAGAGACTGTATTGAAAATATTTACTGTATTTTGCACCATATACTGCATTCTTAGAGTTATTTTTATGTCATTAAGGAGAAGGGAAAAAAGCCATGTGACTTGTGGTGCCGAATCCAAAATAGCTGCTGTAGCTTTCATTTTAAATTGAAGTATTTGCAGTAAGAATTCAAGAGCAATCTCTGTCCAAAAAAAAAAAAAAAAAAAAAAAATCACCAAAGCGGAAGTTATTAAGCAAACGAATGTGAGTAAATAAATGAACTTCCTAGTGACCTTAGCCAACTGAAGGAGTTAAAATAAGTAGACTGTTACAAAATATTTGGTGAACGCTTCAAAATTCAAAAATACTTAACTGGCACTGTTAAATAGTTACTACTCTTGTAATTTGGGAGTGCTGGCTACAAGAGAAAGCACCTGGAAAATATGAAAGGAATTAAGAACTTATTCCTTGAGGATTTTGTAATTCTTTATGAGCGTTTTACATTTCTTTGGTGCTAAGGCCATAGTATAGTAAGAATTTTCAAACAGTACTAGAATGAGAACAATTTTTTAAAAAAATCTGTGTTCATCAGGATCCTTGGCTTCCAAAAGTAAACAGTTATATAAGGAAAAAAAAAAAAGATGCAGCAGAAACATGTATTCCTGCTACTGCTTTGCCCCAGAATTTAGCAGATTGTCAGACTAAAGTTACCACGCTTTTTTCCCCTCTTATTTTTACACGATCTGTAGAGCTCATTATGTTTTTGCTTCTTAAAAGCAAGTGCCTCCTGAGGCTGGATTTAGAACATATACCTGAAAATGATGGGGCAGCCATAAGCGAAGCCCAGGCAGAACTTTACTTAAAAAATAAATGGGAAAGTAACACATCCTTCATGTGCCTTATGCGGTACCTCTACAGTTCAACCCCGAGGCATTAACGAAACAGTTTCAACAATTCAGATACTATTTAACTGCTGAGAATGAAGTGAGATATTAGAGGCAATTAAGAAGGCAATAAGGGAAAGGCAAGATTATAACTGGCAGTTAGGTTTTTTTAAAGGACTCCGGAGTAAATTAATTCTTTTTTTTTTTTTTTCTTTATAATTGATTCAGTAGGATGCTGTGCTGTGTTAGCTATTCACATGCTTCTTCACTGTTTGATGGCTGGTTAGCTGCCTAAGCTCTGACATTTTCAGTGTTTAGCAACAGCTTTTTGATTATGACATTATGAGGGTGCAAGTGAGTTATTTTCAGAAACACATATGAAAGAGCTTACAAAGTTTAAAAGTAACTGTTTTTACAAATTTACGAATGTTAAAAGAATACGTTTATTTTTATTTTTATGATTTGGTTAGCATGGGAATGGGAAGAGAGATTGAGAAGCCCACCTGAAGCTCTTTGAAATATGCTCATTAACTTTCACGTGCTTTTGAATAGCCCTTTAATCTTTGTTGAAGCTTAGTTCTCTTCCTTTATAAAACATTCCTTTTTTCAGGGGAGGGTTTTAATAACATCAGTAATAAGAATTACTGAAAATGGCTTCATATTCATTTTCCAGGTGATTGCACAGTCAGAGTAAAGTGATTCAAAATGAGCAGAGAACACATTAGAAGTTGGATTGCCACTCTGAAAAGCTGCAGAGGTGGATCAATGCCTTCTGTGTGTAGGCGCAAGAAAGGGAAATCAATGTCACTCTCCATCTCCACATCTTCCCTGATTTATTTCTGTCTGAAATTTTTCCCTCAGTCTCTCCCTCAGAGCCCTGATTTCAGGGCTCTTGACCTCTGTGGTTTTCTAGACTACCCCCTTAGCCATGCCTTCTTAAACTCTGCATTTAACATGAGAAATACGCCTTTTCTGAGGTGATTCCTCTTGCCAGAGCATAGGCACCCTGTGCAGATAAAATGAGTCACTGCTGGGAGGGACCTATTTCCCTTCGTAGATTATAGGGGGAACTGGGAGTGATTAGCTGTCATTAGTAAATGACTTTTACATGTCTAAAGTTACACCTAAGCCTGGTGTGGCAGAGGAAAGACTTCAGTGACGTGCAGGCATGTCTCAAATCCTACCTGTATCCACTGTAGTAAGTTGCACACATTTATGTTGAGTAAGTGGATACCAGAATCCATCGATTTCCAGGCAATTGACTAGAATAAGAGCAGGAAAGTAGGTCATTAAATACTATGAAAAATGTCATGTTCCATTATCAAAAAAGCAAAATCTAGAAATCAGTCAGAAAGCATCATTGCATTTAGATAGCATCAGGTAACATTGAGAAGTCTGAGGAGACATCTTCTCACCAGCAAAAATCCTTTTAGTGACAGAAAAGAGAAAATTTATCTCTAAGGAAAAGCCAGATGTCCTGCTCTTATCTGCACAACTAAAGACAAAAAAATATACAGGACATAAGCTAGCAATGTGGAAGGTTGAAGGACAAGTAGTGTTTATCAGTCAAGCAAGAAGTTGCATCTAACCTTGTTCAATGATAATCTCTTCCCTTCATGGTGGGATTTTTTTTCATTCTTAAAAGTAATGCCATCCTTTTAGATGTAAATGTGCTTTAATATAGTTATAATACTGCTGGACATGCTGAATGTAAGTAATTTTGAAGGTATAAGTGGGAGAGGAAACAAACATATGCTCTCTTAATTTCCAGGGCCTTCAAGGTGCTCCTGGACTGCCAGGCGTACCAGGACCCAGTGGACCATCTGTAAGTGTGTGGTACCACCTGTGATCTAACCTATCTCTGCAGACGTCGCTATAACTATCTAGTAAAACTTCATATTCTCAGTTTCTTGCCCTTTCTTTTGGCTTTTAGGAGAGTAATACTAAGAGCTTACTCATACTGGCTCTAATAAAAGAAACTGTGTTGTGAGTTGATGTTGCTGAAAATACTGTCGTCTGGGCTCAAAGTTTATGTAACTTAAATGGGTTTGGAGTTTTGGCATTACTAGAGACTCTGTGAGGTTACGTGACTTATGATCTGCGAACTTGCAGTTAATTATGTATTTGTACCCAAGTTACAGTAATAATGTTAGTAATAAAAATCTAAAAATAATTCCAGCTAGGCATTCTGAAAACACTCAGTGCTGACACCAAGTAATTGCTTGGTTTCACAATAAAAAAAGCAAGAGAATAAGATGAGAATATTTGAAGTCACTGAAAAATACCATTAAAAATGTTGGTATTTCTGGGAAAACTCTTGGAAATTTTTTTAAATGTTATTTCTACATACTGCATGGGATCACATTAGTTAGTATGATCGTTATTCATTCCTAGGTTGCTGAGAGTACTAATGCTTCCCTTCTTTCAAAAATTGTAACACATTTAGGAAGTTTAATGTGGAATATGTAAATTGGCTTTTTACCCATAAAGCATGATTCTTAGCAGTATCAAGAGGTGCCAGTTAGGGTCAGTGCGTTTAGTCTGCCAACGTGAAAATGCAACTGCAAACACAAGTTTTACCCTTCAAAGGGCTTATCAGAAGGACACAGCAGTTGTATCAAACAGAAAAGATATTTAAACCTGGAGGAGAAGCATAATTAGGTTTAAATGACCTTCAAAAAGTACAAGTTTTAAAAACTAAGCTGCAGTGCAAAAATACTGTGTTTCATTGTTTCTTAACTAATATAAATTGATACTGTGTTGTGCAGGGAGTCACAGGAAGACCTGGACATCCCGGTCCAGCAGGGTCAAAAGGCGAAAAGGTATTCCTTCTTTTTAGTCTTGGTAAAGATCTGTGAAGGTTTTGCAGTCCCATTATGCTCCTATGGTTTTGGGTTGGTTTTTTTAACATAGAATGCAAACAAGAACTTGACATACATTTTCAAATTAATTTTTATTTGTGTCTTAATACAAGTACTTTCCCCAAACAACGCTATACATACGGGCTTATATTTTGAAGCATAGTCCTTGTGGTGTATGTAAGTTGCCAAGAATGTTCTCTAAGTATGACGTATTATATAAAATTAAGGAAAGTGAAAATACGTCTGTGAAATAGTATATGACTAGTTACTACTTGCTCTGCTCTCATTTTTTTACCACTATTTTAGTTGAAAGTAATTGCATTCTTTTAAAGTACTTCACAAGTACTGAAAGTTCTTGAGTATAAGTTATTCTGCAAAAATATATAGGCTTCCTTTATACTTAATTTACACTGTTATAGCACTGCTTCTTATTGATGTTTTATGTGCTCTTTTGTCAGGCACTCGATATTATCCATTATAACTAAGAGGTCAAATTCATTTCTTGGGCACCTCAGATCAGTGAAATACAGCAGACACAAACTTAGTTTGCTGCAAAATACTTTTGGGTAAAAGTTCTCCATTTTGTATATGAATACACCTTTCTGAAATTTTTTTTCAGCTTTAGCCTGGAGTTTTCTAGGCATAGCACTGCCACATCAATGTATGTGATCCTACTAATACTCTACAAAACCTTGACTCTGGTATGAGTAAGAAAGGAAACTATTTCGTAAAGCTCTGAAATTATTTCAGTATAAAATTTGATTGAGAGATGTCTCCTTGCAGACCATAGTAGCAAAAATATACCACGCTTATTTCCTTTTTATGTAACCAAATGCAAAACACAAGTCTTTGTTAGTTCCTTTTTTACAATTCACACACAGGTGGGAATGAGAAGCCACTGTTCTATAACTAGTGTCTCATCGACCAAAAAGGGCAAAAGTCAGATAGCTGAAGAGTGACGAAGTAAACTGAAATACAGCCAGAGTAACTTCCTCCTCCTTCCGTCATCTGGGGAACATGTTTGAGAAATGATCGTATAACATGCTTTCTAAAGTATAGTATTTTTATTCCCCGTGAAGTACTCCAAATCACTCTTTGGAGGCTGACAGTTTCTATCAATTAGCAGGACCATTTGGAAATTATCCTAGTATAAACATTTCATTACAATTATATTTTTCTGGTGAGCTAATTATTGCCATTGAACAGGTAGCTTGACTTCTGCCACCTTAATAATTTTAAATGTGCAGCCCAAATGTCTCACTGACATATGTTTAATAAGATCCAATGAAGTCCGTAAAGAATTCTGGCAGACTTGTTCCAAATTATACAGTGTTTTTAACTGAATCATAGTGATGAGATCTTGAAAAGATGTTTTTTGGGAAACTTGATGTTGAAACCTTTGTAACTCTACACTGCTCAGAGACCCCACCATTCTGCTGCTGCAAAAACTTAGAAGCTTTTTATCTCTAATATAAAAAAAATCAGTGCCTGTCAGCAGAACAGACTGCAGATAGAGGTAACCACAGATGAATATTTATAGTAAAAACCAAAAAGATACTCATTTTATCTCTTAATAAAGAAGATCTTTATTTTTATTCAGTGTTTTTCTAAATAAACCAAACTTCTGAAACTGTAGCTTTTCTTTATTTACCTGTGAATGATCAACTGAGGACTGGCTTTTGCAAAATAATACACAAAGCATAAAATGAATGATAACTTTTATCTGCCAGTTGCTTAGAAATTTATATTAACAACTCTTTTTTTTTTTTTTTGTTTTCTTCCTCTCCCTTCTGGTATATATGAAGTGTTTCACAACCCAGGTTACCACTACTATTTTGCCACAAGGATGTTACTACACATAAAACATCAAGTCACTAACAAAATAAAAACTAGTATAATGATTAATAGCTTGCCTGAAGCTTAAGCAGGAGCTGGGCAGGAGAATTTATTCTTAATATTACCTGCTCATACTGACTGTATCTCTTGTTTATTGTCATTGTGGTCATCATAGCTTGGATATGGAATAGATCTGGACATCAGTTACAGTAAATGAGTTATATGCCTCTCTTGCTGTACTAGGGTAGTGAAGGTTCTCCTGGGAAACCTGGACCACCTGGGCCTCCGGTGAGACATTGTGTTTTATATTTTCAGTGTTATTTTAGGAGCGATATACCTGTGAATAAAATGTAATGTAATATAAAGAATTGGCTATCAATCTAACAAGTATTAATAGTGCAGGAAGACAACAATGTCTTTTTGCAAAAGGTTTCTGTATTCTTTTTTTTTTGTGATTCATCACTGAGTAAGTTCAGGTCACTAAAGCCAGCCTAGAAACTTGGTCAAAAGAGTTAACCTTGGTGTCCAATGTTATTAGAATAATTTAGACAGCTTGGGTACCTGAGATCAGGGAATTCAGGGAACCTAGGGAAAGTCCACAGAGCTCACTGGCCTCCAAATTAACTGGAATAGTACCTAAGACAAAATTTACTCTGGAGGATTATAATAATAATAAATATCAAAATGTAATGTACACTGATACTTACATGTTTCTGGTTTCATAATTCAAAAAAAGTCCCAAGCTGCATTGGTATGTATCTTACGTTCTTACTAAAATGTCTGGAATCTTTGAAAAAATTATCAAGAACAAAAATGATACCACAGCTTTGCTGAGCTACAGGGCTGGAACAGGGCAAGAGTTCTGCCTTTATAATTCATAGTTGTGACACTCACTTGTTTTTTATGTTTTAAAGGGTATGCCTTACAATGAAAGAAATGGAATGAGCAGCTTATATAAACTCCAGGTATTTCTTTTTAATGTTAATTACCTTTTTTTTCAGTCAACACCTAATTTTGGCCCAATTCAACTTTTAAACTTGCTGTTACAGGGAGGTGTGAGTGTCGCTAGTTATCCAGGTCCACCAGGACCTCCAGTAAGTATTAACAGAAACATAATTTCTAATAGTTAACTAACATAGTATCAGAGGGGTTGATTAGTTGCATGCAGTTTTGGTAAGTGGCATGGGATTTGATTTTATATGTGAAAGAAAAAATAAAGATACGATTAGTATGTAGTAAATGACAAAGTGTGTTATCTTATGTGTTTATCAAGCATTTTAGTCCATTTTGGAAAGTAGTTTATTTTGATTTAAGTATTTCACCCTAGCAAGTAAAGGCTGCAAAATTGGTACATAATTTGGTATTGGACTCTCTAGTGAAAGTATCCTAATATCTTAAAATGTGTAATACAGTATTTATAGTTAGTGATGACATAGTTTTGTAATGGATTAAATTTGGTGCTGGAAATTAGAAGCTCATGAATTCCGATCTCAGTTCTGTCTCTGATTCACTGTGTGTAGCTACAGCGCAGAAAAAACGTGTAAAACCAAGAATTATAGGGTGGCAGTAATACAGGGCTGGTGTCTTCCATGCTGTAGAGTGCAGATGCACCACCTTGTAGCTGGACACTGTTGCTTTGGTTCTGTGGAGCCAAAGATGCTGCACACTTATTTAAGTCCTCCTCCTTGTTAGTATCATAGGCAAGTTCTACTGTTTTAAGATGTTTGTCATTTTGGTAAGCACATAAAAATGTTGTTGCCATCAGTGAGGACTTCGTACATTCTGTGTTGTTTGTAGTCACGAGCTCGCACTGGGCCACAGAGCTGTCTTTCTCTGTATTCTGGAACAACAAAACGAGTCAAATATTACTAAGATTTTATACTAAGTTGATCAGCTGAGAGGGCTGGACTTAATGCAGTGCTTTTAGAATCAGTATTAGCAAAGTATACTCATAATACAGTAAAACAAAAAAAATATCATCTTACTGTGTAACAATTCTTTTCTAAATGTGTTTCCACTTCTTCGTTTCTTTGCAGGGTCCAAAAGGAGATCCTGGCACAGTGGTATGTATGTATTTTTTTGGTCACGATAGAGAATTCCCCAAGTAGTTCAACACATGATCCTAGTCACAAGGGTGGAAGAGTCCATTAACATTCTTTAGCAGGTAGCTTACCTCCTGCAGAATCAGTACATCTGAAAAAGCCTTTTTAATTACCAGGCTTGTGAATTTTGCTATTTCTGGTAAATAGTTCTAAGTGATAATATAATGAATGACTGAACATAGTATTAACTGCTTTTGGATTCATCTTTGCTGAGCGGTCCCTGGATATATCTAAGAATAGAGAATGTGAAATGAAGGTAGAAAATACTTTAAGAGCTATTCGATTGTTCTCAACATTAAATGTGAAAGTAATAAGGGAGAAAGGACAGTGTGCTATATCATGCTAGCTAGAAGTTGATGTTTTCTTTGGAAATGGCATGACAGTTACAGTATGATCACATTGCTTCTGGTAAGCAAGATGATGATGATCATGGGAGCCACTATACTTTTCAACTATAAAGTTTGACATTCAAAAGCAGATCTATTTAACTTTTTGATATTTTTTCCTTTAAGCAATGTGTTATGTCCTTTTTATGTGATCTTTCCTTAAAAATTATGAGGAGGGGAAGGACAACAAGTGGAAGAATCTTGAGCAGTTGCATACGGCTAGCTGCCAGCAGAATGTAGATCCAAATCCTGACTAGGTGTACATTTTTCCTAAAGTCCTTGACATGTGATTTAACTTGCCTTTATAATAGAGAAACTATATTTGCCATTAGCTTGCGATTTGTCACTACAGTTCCTAACCTTGAAGATGGCAAAGTTGCAACTTACAGGTATTGCATTTTGATGACTGGATGTCAGTGAAAATACTCAAAAGATAATAGTAAAATTTGATGGTTGATGTATTGAAGGTTTAGCCCAAAAAGTATACTAGTATCAAATGTCATTTTAAATGGATATTGTTTTAAAAAATGGATAGGTGCTTCCACAGCAGTTAAAATTTCAGTACATTCATGTACTTCTTTTTCAAGTCTAAGGAATGTCACGTAACTATATAATGATAGTTACAGCACTATAACACTGCAAGACAGTGAAACAGGTACTGCTCCTTCATGGTCAGTGTGGTAGAACTGTGTCCAGCAGACCTCTTGCGAACTTCGGGCAGTATGACCGAATCAGGATGAGTACCATGTGTCAGCTAATGGAAACTGATGAGAAGAATTTGCTGATAAAAGCAGTAGAAGCTGAGCATTACCTATGATCTGCTGATGAATTGTCTACTTGATAAAGATCAGGAAATCCTGAAAAATATTTGAGAGAGCATTTTTGAAAGAAAATCACATCCCTTCCAGCAAAGTAAAGAACAGCTATGTCTGCTACTAATGAAACAAATTACTACCACAGAGAAATACTTACAGAGTTCCTTAACACATTCAGGAGTTCATTCAGCCACCAAGAAGCTGACAACCTCTCCAACTGCTGTCCTGTCTTCAAATTGTTAGTCTTGGGCAAAAAAATTAAGGAAGTGGTCCAGCCAACATCTTGGATGCCTGATAGTAAAGAATCAGGTCAGAGCACAACACATAGACTGTTTAAATGTCATTAGAGACTGGCCTTGTCTGAACACATCAGGCCACGGTATTTGGAAGATGATGAATGTCTTCTGTTGAAGGGTTCTTGTCTTCTTACTTGGGTCCATATCATGGAGTCTTTCTCTTCTGTATCAGTGTGAAACTACTGAGAAATGTCTCTACTCATGAAAGCAGCATGCCAGTACTATTTAGTTGTATCTTTTTTCCTACCAGTGCAGGCACAGTATCTACGCAAAAATAGCAGCAGAATTAAGTGCGGCTAGCTCAGACTAACCCAGCCAAGAACAAGGTGGTATGGGAAGGCAGGAATTTTAAGAGCTGGCTAGGACTTCATCTGTCATGAAGGTGCATAATCTCCACTCAGCCAACCTTTGCAGGGCCTAGGGTCATATTTAATTCTTTACCAAGTGTTAGCAGAGAGCCAGATAAATTAAAAACTGAAGTTTCATCTATGAACAAATGTGATAACTGTGCTCCTCAAGGACAGTAGGAAACCCAAAACAGAGCCCCTCAGCACTCACAGCAAAACATGGAATTGTGAGATAGTCTCCTAAAACCGTTGATTAATCTATTTTCAAAGTCACAAATCCTCTTTTTTTGTTTCACCATAATGCCTAGAAGCTGAATACATCTTTCTGTACCAGCATCCACTTCCTACTCAGGAAGCACCATCTCCCAGAGTTTAGCTTTGGAAAGTGAGATCTGCCAGAAACTTCATGAAATCCAGACAGGAATTTGGTGTGACTTTTGATGTAACTGAGAATTGCTGAAATATTGGAATTGTATGCTGTAGTTTAAATCTCTGTGGTAAATTATCGATGTTCTTTAAAAAAAGAAAAATAATTAAAAGGGCCTCCCCACTCTATACATTAAACTGATTTCTCCAGTGGAACATGTTTCTGGTTTTCTTTCAAAACTTGAAGACCTGCACAGGGACCTAGCCTGTGTGTCTCTTGCTGCAGAGTAAGCTTTGTTTAGGGAACAGAGTGGAGAATTGCTTGGAAGTTGGTTCTCTGGTTGACAGCGTATGCTTACACCCCAGGGCTTTACTGCCTGGAGGTGCCTTAGAGCTGACCTTGGCTTGCAAGAACACTGGAGGGGAGCCTTCTGGATTAAATTCTTCATCAAAATTAAAAACATTGATCCAAATATTCACACAGTGCCTCTGGGAAAAGCTTAATTCGCAGATCACTAAAACGGGGCATAACAAAATCTGTTCACCTAATAACTGGTTAGCTGTTTTACTAATCTCAAGTTAAATAACCTGCTGACGCTTGCTGTTCAACATTTCTCATGTAGAGTACAGAAATTCTAATGTATGCAACCCTTTTTAATTAAAAAAAAAAATAATCAGGGAGACCCAGGACCAATGGGATTACCAGGACTGGAAGGACTCCCAGGGGAAAAGGTAGGACTCTTAAAAAGAATTCATGGCTTCTTAGGGGCAAATTAATCTGCAGCTAAATGTTTTCTGAAACCTTGTTTGAAATCTTTTTTTTGTGTGTGTGTAAGATAATGTTTCTGTGTCAAAAATATTTGCATATTTATCTGTATTTCCTTTTTTTTTCTTTACTGTGGATCTAAATCATATACTCACCCAACGTAAAATTTCGTTTTCCACAAATGGAAAATTGTGTCTAGGAGGTCTTGTAATATTTTGTTTTCTTAACTTGGTAGAATACTACTATATACTATATTATATATAGTAAATACTATATATAACTGTATATAACTATATTAGTAATATAGCTAACATGTTCCTAAGTATGCTCAGTAATTTTTTTTCTCTCTTGAACATCATCTTATGCTTACAATCTGTCTGTCTTGTTCTAAGATTTACGGCATAGCTACAGATCTGAAGAGAAGTTTGTACCTGAATTAGTCTAGACCTTGTGCATACAAGATTTCCATACAAAAAAAAGACTACTTCAGATGAGTGTAAAAATATAGAAAAGAGTAGAAATAGAGCGAGAGACTGATTCCTTACAGTTCCTGCTGTATTGCATCCTCCTCCAAAGTGACCAAAAATCTCTTTTCTTGGATTGTTGCTCATTATTATAAACAAGGCCCCTTGTTTCTGTTTTGCTTTTCTTGCCCTCTGTACTGCATGTATGATGGCACCACAGCACATCCCAAACCGTTTCATATCCTCCAGCTCCTTCCTGTAGTTCAAGTCTGTATTCCAGAAATGATCCTTTCCTTCACCTGGTGGCATGTTTCAGCCTTTCAATTACTAGTTATGGAGACTGATATGAATTTAGAGAAAAGCTTGTCATGAAATGCTAAAAAATTCAAGATTTTGGTATTCATTTCTAAATATGGCAAAGTACAAAAAATTCACCAGATAAGTGAAAAAATCTGCAAATATGTTTTCTGTCAGTGAAAACAGTTTGGTTTTGCCCATATCTTCTAAGTTTAAGAAGAAAAAAGAGTATTTTTTTTAAATGGAATATTTATTCAGCTTTTTAAGTTACATGTTATTCAATGACTTCATACAAAAATAGCTTACTGAAACATATTTTTCACCAAAAAGCAATGTAAATGAAAAGTTTCTCTCTTAATATCACTGTGCGTTGTTCCTGCTTGTGCAGAGAGTGGGGAGTGACAAGATCTAAGGTAGGTGTCTATACTAGATGTTTAAATTACATGAGATGATTCTTGCTCTGGAAGGCTACAGTTTACAAGCAATTAAAGACTAGTCTGATTTCAAAATGAACATGCACAGGGAGATATTACAGGTCTAACTGAAACAAAGTGGGGACAAGAATTAAATAAAGGGAATAAGCAATGGAGCAGATCGTATAAACAAGCTAAGTGAGTGTTTGGCCCTTTCCCAAAGCAAAAATATCCTTTCCTTAGCTAAATTTGGTCAAAATTCCACATTCTTAGGGCAAATAAGTGAACAGAATCCCAGCGTCTGCCTGCCTGTCCCAACAGTATAGCGCATGCTGGTTTTTAATTTAAAGTTATTAGGTACATCTGTGTAGCCAAATGCCATCTTCCAGACAATGTTGGCTGTAATTTCCTGGTAATTTCATGAACTGGCTTAAGAACCTTGTGTCCTCAGGGTAAAATGTCCCTTCCCTTAGCTGTGCTGGAACAGTGGTTTGTGTGGCCGTGCTGGAAATCACGTTGCTGAAAGGACCAGAATAACCCATGAAAGAAAAAAAATTGCGAGGGAGGTGTTAGAAATTTCTGGCTTCACTGACATAGCCAGCGTATAGGGAAAACACCATGATACAAGTTCTGGGTCCAGAATAACCACAGAGTGCAGTGCTCCAGCCAATATGCCCCGCTACAGATCCTCAGGGCTCAAGTGTTCCTGAGGTGCATGTTGTATTCCTCACTGAGGGATGAACTTGCATTCAATGACTTCTCTTAGCCTCCAGAATTATCATTGCACTACCTGAACAAAATTATGAGAATAAGACAAAGCAGCGTTAGGTATAAGAACAGTAACCAAACATCCCAACATCTCCTGGGGCTCTTCTGCACAGCCGAACATGGCTGTAGCTGTGTTGGCAGAGATTTTGCAGAACAGCTCCAGGTAACATAAACTCATCTCACAAAAATATCCTCAAGTTAGTATGGTTTTAACTGTGCTGGGGCTTTTCTGACACAATTATAGAAAGTAGGAGCCTGATGGTTTTTTCTTAGATTTTTGACCAATATTACAGTAGCAGAGTGTAGTGTTACAGACAACACGTGTCAGCAGTGAGTTAGGGCAAATCTCGCTGTGTAGAATTTTACCACTGGTGAGCTCCATCTGTCTGCTTTGGGTTATAGACCTCTCAAGAGAGAAAGATGAATTTGTGCCCATAACTCATCAACTCCAGCACAAAAGCCATTGTCTTAGCTTAAAGCATAAATGAAGGTGGCTGTATGCTAAAAGAAGAAACTGCTCTGAAAGGACCGTGGCACAACCAAATCAAGGATGCTGACTTACAGCAAATGGATAACTGGGTAGCAGGAAGGTGAAAACTTCTTTGCAAGATACATCTTGAATATCACAGAATTGTAGAATGGTTCAGACTGGAAGGGACCTTAAAGATCATCTAGTTCCAACCTCCCTGCCATGGCCAGGGACACTTCTCACTAGATCAGATTGCTCAAAGCCCCATCCAACCTGGCCTTGAACACTTCCAGGGATGGGGCATCGACAACTTCTCTGGGCAACCTGTTCCAGTGTCTCATCACCCTCAGGGATAAATATGGGGATGTTGATATGATAGCAAATTACCCTATGTGAATTTTGGTCATTATCCTGACCACAAATGATAACTATTTGGAAAACTACAGATAAATCAGGGACTTTCCATGCCTTTTCAAGGAAGGCCTCAAGCAGAGTATAAGGGGTGGCATGGAAATTATGACATTATGCAAGAGAACTTAAACAAAGGATTTAAGTTACTTGCTCAAGTTTGTAAAATGAGTCAGTGGCAGAGCTAAATATTAACATTTAGCAGAGCCTGGCTTTTGTCCTTATTTTCAGTTCACTGAATAATCCTTCCTCAGGTTTTAATGGGAATCCGCAAACAAATTTCTGGTTTGAGTGTTACCATTTAAGTATAGATTGATCTTTTCTTCAGGGTGACCGTGGACCAGCTGGCACACCAGGAGTAGCAGGGACACCGGTATGTATATTCATTAAAGAAAACTCAGTTTGCTAGAAGCTGAAAAAACAGGTCAAGCAAGGTGCTGAGCTGTAATCTCAAATCACTGTTTGTGGAACACCAGCGCTTGGCTAAAGCTTTATAGGCAGGTATGAAAACGATGTGTTTTTCCTAAAGAGATTAGAGTTTTAATACCTCTGAGGGTTCATATTATTATTAAAACGACAGGAGGGAATGGTGTGAATACATGATAAAGCTGGAATTTGAAGCTGCATATGCTTGGTTAAAAAAGCTTATGAAATTCTTCTCATTGCCTCAGTTTAATATAGATAAAGACATTTTCTGTGTTCCTGGGCACGCACAAATTTCTGAGCATCTCTACCACAAAGAAAAATTATGAGTGTTAGTTATTGCAATCCACGAGGGTCTGCATATCAAGTTGATCAAACATTTGCTTTAGGGGAATGCTTTGTCAGCTATTTACATATGGTATTCAGAGAAGTTTCTGAAAGTCATCCAGAAACTTTGTTGTAGATGAAAGTAAACGTAACTAATGATAAATTGAAATTATAATTATTCATTTGTGTTCTTAAAGGAAATGAAGACAACTTTTCTTTAGATTGCATTCACAGTTTAATAAAAAAGTTTATCCATATTTCAGGAGGCAATATGGAGTTATTTATATGCAAATACATTTATTATTAAATTTGGGCAGCTACCAATCCATTCAGGAGCTGTTTTTAAATTATAAATATGTCTTTCATGAAATAAAGAGAAATTTGTGTCTGTGCACTCCCATTTCCATTAGCCATTGATTTAGTCTATTTACTGTGAGTTCCAAGAGAGAACATCAACTTAAATAGCTTAATTTAGTTAAATTCTCCTAAAACAAGGTAAAATTGCTCATTTAAGGGGAAAAGAGAAGTATTTCTCTGAGTTTTATAGCCCATGTAAGAGTTTCAAAGTTTGTTGCTCTGAAATATATTTCCCGCTGTGAATCAATAATGCAGTAGCCAGTTAGGATGATCACAATTGTTCATTTCCTGTGTATTTCCCACTGGATATGTTCCAAGTCTTATTCTTGTTGCTGTCTATTCCAGATGGATTTGAAATATTTAATGAGTTCCCTTCATCGTGATGGAGTTGCATTCCGTTGATTACATTTCATTCTAACAAAATCCACTAAATTATTTGCTTTAACAATTTACGCTAAGCAGTTTTAATTAACAAATTAATAGAGGTATGAGAGACAATATTTTTAGTAGTCTAGGAAGAGTTTTTGAAATATATCCACATATCTTGCTGGAAAAGAATTTGCCCTCCTTGCCTGGCGTTATTCCCTACCAGTTCTATGATTCACTAGATTGAATAGTGGACCCTTTTTCCCATTTGGGAATATAAACCTCTCATTTTAGCTTTGGCTTTTTGCTGAGCAGGGTTGTCAGGGAAGCTTGGACTGAGATTCTGCAAGAATTGCCACCAATGCCTGTTTCCTCAGGACGAATCTTCAGTCCTGTTGGTCCTGAATTTGTCACTGGTGTTGATGTGTTAGATCCCTCACTTGTACAATTCAGCTGAGGATCTGGTCTAAGGATCTTTCCAGGACATGTAGATTCAGGGTAATAGATTCTTGTCTGGGGCTGAACCAGATAGGTGGTTAAAAGCAAGGCATTATTTAAAAAAATAAAGACATTTAAAATCACCATCTAAATGATGAGATGAGAAAGGATTGTGAATTCTGGCAGGCTGAACATAAAATGACAATAAAAGTGGCCGAAAAAGAGTGTGAAGAAAATTTGCGAAAAGCATTAAGTCAGTAATAAACCCACTTTTAAAAGAAAACCGAACTAGGAAGTACCTGAGGGAAAAAAAATTTGATTTCACATATACAGTGATAAACTTTGATCTGACTATGACTTCTCAAGAAGGAAATCATGGCGTCGTAAAAGAAAATTTCGTGAAAACATTATCTCAGTATTCAGAAAGGGCAAAGAAGACCAAGTGATTGAGTTATGATGCATACAAAAGCCAGGTTATCATGGCACAAGTATTAAAAAAATCTGGTAAAATATTTCTTTTTCCTCTCTTAAAGCATTTATTGAGCTGTAAGATGAATACTTCGCTCAAATATATATCCTCTCTTATTTTCGACCTAAGAGAAATTATGTTTTGCTTCCTAGTAGTTTGAATTTGTAATGTTCTCTTTTTGCAGGGAAAGCCAGGATCTCCCGGGTCCCCAGGGATGCCAGGGGAACCTGTAAGTACGGATTTGAGTTCTGGACTGTTATGATAATACACAAATATTTCAAATACCGAATGCAAGATTTTACACGCAAATTTATATGTGTGTTTTCTTGTTTCTTAGGGTGAAAGAGGACCTATAGGAGATATAGGCTTCCCTGGGCCAGAAGGGCCACAAGGAAAACCAGTAAGCAATTTTATACTGAATGTATATGTTCATTACAAAAGGATGCTTCTTAGTTTATCAGAAGTTAAAAGAAATGAGATTACATCCTGCTTTATGCTAGGCTAGGTAACATCTGAAGAACACCTAGAGCTACAGTGCTCAATATTAACCATCCAGTCAAGAATTCGTGGTATTATGATGTTTTAATAGTTAATGAGATGTTACCTTTGAAGGTCTTATGAGGGTCCTTTGGATCCTGTTGACATAAAGGATCCTCTCATAGTTTTTCAGAAGGAGAATATTAACTCAGACACTCAACACACTCTGTAAAGGATGGGGTGACAAAATGCATTCTCGATTTCAGTTTAAATAGAGAAGCGTGTGCTTCATGACTCTGAATAAACTTTGTAACTCTTCTGTATACAGGTGATGCAACACTGCGGCTGAAACATTTACTGTTCACTTAGGATATGTCTAGTCTGACCTCTTTATTTAATAAAAGTGTGACAGCAGTGTAGTCAGCACTGTCTGAGCTGGTTTAAAATAACCTGGTTTGTATTCCAGAAGTGGTTCAGCTAGGGTAGCACAGAACTCATTATCTCCCCCTAAGCTTGGTGTTTCAGGGACAAGTGTGAGAAGCAGACCATTTCAGTTTGTTAGCACATCTCCACATTACGCTTCTGTCTTGAAAGAAGAGACAATTTCTGTAACTTCAGCAGCAAATTGGCCCAAGGTGCCTAATCTGTGCAAAACCCCACTTTGCAGTATGAAAGGGAAGGAAATGTTCCTGGTGTCTTTGCTCATGCAAATCCTTCTTTCTCACTCAGCGAAACCGCAGCGAGTTTGCTGCATGTGCAGATTCATGTATATCCTAGTAAATTAAACAGTCCCAGATCATTTATCTTGCAGTTATCTGGTGCAATTGTTAATGTACTCTCTGACATTATTTTGGCCCATGCCAACTAGCACTCTCTGAGACCATGCCACGTTCCAGTTTGGGGGATAATGTGGGCCTAGGATGGTTTCCAGGAGGTGGTATGAATAAGACTACCCTCTTTTCGGAAGGAAAAGGCCCAGGAGGCTGAAGCTGTGCTGTGCCACAGGTCCTAAGGACCAAGGAACAGATCTGGCCACTCCCTATTAAGGTGTAATCTCTGTCACAGCAGAGGTCTAATAGGGCTAATACCTAGAATAAGAGAAAACTCTTCTATGGTTGTATAATGGCTGGCTGGGACTGGGAAGTGCATGTACAGGTCCATGTTCCACATGCTTGCAGAATTCCCATGTAACTTGTCATTTAAAGTTGCGTGCTCATTAAAGTTCATGCACATCTTGATGATGAAGATTTTTATATTTTTGTTGCACTGCTCTCAGCTCAAATGTAATGGGTTTGCAGTTCAGTATGGCCTTGAGCTCTCTTGATTCACCTGCTTCAAAACTATTTTTCTACCTAGACTTCAGTAAAGCTTTTGACACCATTTCCCACGGCATTCTTCTGGAGAAACTGGCTGCTTGTGACTTGGATGGGCATACGCTTCACTGGGTTAAAAACTGGCTGGAAGACCAGGCCCAAAGAGTTATGGCGAATAGAGTTAAATCCAGTTGGTGGCCGGCCACAAGTGGTGCTCCCCAGGGCTCAATATTGGGGCCAATTTTCTTTAATATCTTTATCAATGATCTGGACGAGGGGATCAAGTGCACCCTCAGTAAGTTTGCAGATAACACCAAGTTGGGCAGGAGTGTTGACCTGCTTGAGGGTAGGAAGACTCTCCGGAGAGATCTGGACAGGCTGGATCAATGGGCCAAGGCCAATGGGATGAGGTTCAAGAAGGCCAAGTGCTGGGTCCTGTACTTGGGTCACAACAACCCCATGCAGCACTGCTGGCTTGGGGAACAGTGGCTGGAAAGCTGCCTGGTGGAAAAGGACCTAGGGGTGTTGATCGACAGCTGGCTGAATATGAGCCAGCAGTGTGCCCAGGTGGCCAAGAAGGCCGATGGCATCCTGGCTTGTATCAGGACTAGTGTGGTCAGCAGTACTGGGGGGATGTACTTGGCCCTGTACTTGGCATTGGTGAGGCCTCACCTCGAATACTGTGTTCAGTTTTGGGCCCCTCACTACAAGAAAGACATTGAGGTGCTCAGTGTGTCCAAAGGGCAACGAAGCTGAAGGGTCTCAAGCACAAGTCTTATGAGGAGCAGCTGAGGCAACTGGAGTTGTTTAGCCTGGAGAAAAGGAGACTGAGGGGAGACCTTATCACTCTCTCCAACTACCTGAAAGGAGGTTCTAGTGAGGTGGGGGTCAGTCTCTACTCCTAAGTAGCAGGCGATAGGACAAGAGGAAATAGCCTGAAGTTGCACCAGGGGAGGTTTAGGATGGATATTAGGAAAAATTTCTTCACCAAAAGGGTTGTCAAGCATCAGAACAGGCTGCCCAGGGAAGTGGTTGAGTTGCTATCCCTGGAGGTATTTAAAAGACAGGTAGACATGGTGCTGAGGGACATGGTTTAGTGGTAACTTGGCAGTGTTAGGTTAACAGTTGGACTTAATGATCTTAAAGATCTCTTCCAACCAAAATGATTCTATGATTCTATTTGTGAGTATTTCAGTATTTTAACCACACGAACTACTGCCTCCACAGCTTCAGAACATGTACTGATACCAGCACTAAACTTTGAGCTTTACCCTTTATATTTTTAAAGTGCTTATACCTAACCATAATTATTTAGAAGATGTTTGTTTTTCTTGTAGGGAATCAATGGAAAAGATGGATTGCCAGGTCCTCCGGTAGGAAAACATGCTTTTGCGTACTAGTGTATTTTATTCTTCACAGATTCTATAGCTGTTAATCCTAGGCAATTGCTGTCAGTTCTGCTAACAGATGAATGTACAACAAAGCCTTTAACTGATACGTTTATCTTTTTTCAAAAACAATTTTTCAGGGTGCTGTGGGGAGACCAGGAGACCGAGGGCCCAAAGGAGAACGTGTAAGTCCCTTGTTTTAATAACTTTTTTTCCTTTTAGTGAGCATCTAAGCACCTCATTAACGCATATTTCACAGGCAAAACCAAGCAATTAATTTTCTGTGAACTTCAAGCAGTCTTTTAGACAACTAAGAGGTTTAGTCCTAGGCACCACTTGAAGGAATTAGAATTGAATTGGCTTCTGCATTTAGAGGAAAAACGCATTTTATAGACTTTTTAACACAGTCAGCCTGGACAGTGTAAGTTGATCAATAGGATGAAAATTAGAAAGTAGCTAATCCCTTTGTGATGCTGTCAGGCTTAGCAAGAGCTATAAAGCTTTCCTGGGAGCTTTGTATGTCACAAACACAAATCACGTTTTTTATAAAACAAGCTTGTTACACTTAGGCAGCGGGAATGCCAGTGCAATACCTTACTGCTTGCCAAAATGTTTAGACAGTTCTGCTCATGGTAATGAGATCATGGCAGATGGGAATCATCACAGGAGGTGAGAGGTGATCATTATTTTGCTAGAGAAAACAAAATCCTAGCGCATACCCTGCTTCTCTTATAATTTTATTAAAGCCGTGATGTCCTAACATGATTTATACCATATTTATTTGATGAAACAGAATAGCACCTCCCTGTGTAACTTGGAAAAGGAAATGCTGCTTGATGACACAGGGCACACGAGGTTTTCACCATTGTTACAATAATTGTCCCTTACAGGAATTACCGGTTTGCAATGTTCTGTTCCTGCCTTTAAGGGCACAAATAAAATGTAAGAACCTTCTTCTTGTACCACCTACTGTGTACTGCATTACATGGCTCAGCCTTGACCTTCTTAGTGACAACCTGTTTGAATGCCCTGTAAATAGTACTGTACACATACAACCAGAGTAAGAGGCTGGACCTTTAAGTGCATGACCTTAAAACATACTGACCCCGCCTAATGCTACATCCTTGAAAGAATTTACCAGGTTTGGGCAGCACTGTTTGCAACTGGCCAGGCTATGCAGCACCAGAGAGCTTAAGTAGTGCTGAACTACACGTTATGCTGAGAAGCTAGCATTCATTTATACCAATCTGTTCCTTTTGGCAGGGAGGAAAATGTTAAAAAAATCTGTGAGAGACAGAAAGCCTTAGAGCTTTTCATCAAAGCAAAACTTGGGAGGTTTTAGGGTAAAAGAAGAGAGTGTATTCATTGCAATCTCATTGGTCACAGAGTACATACATACACACATGTACATGTAGCTATAGATGGATGTATGCTTGCTCTCAGAGAGGTCGCAGATGCCTGAATCTGCTCTTACTTCTGGGATCACTGGCAAACATGTCACAATCTAGCTCTGTCTGTACAGAGTTAAAAAAAAAGTATAAATACATGTATATAAAAGAAATATATAGATACATGTTAAAAAATAAATGAATTTCCAGTAGTATTTCTGTCTCGAGTGATAATCAAAATCTCTCACAACCTTTTAAACTAGAAAAGTTATAAATATGCCCAGTGCAGTATCTGAATACAATTTTCAGAAAGCTGTCAGGTGTTCCTTACAATTCTGCAGGAAAAGAAAAAGGTTGTTCATAACAAGGGGAGATCTGCCTAAGAAATAACTATGAAGAGTACACAGCAGAAGTCTGCGTCTCGGATAAGAGATCAGTGGGGGAGTTGGAGTTGATTGATTTTTTTTTTTATTTTTTTTTTATCCTCTGGATCAGGTATTACAGCCCTGCATCTGTGAGAGAGATTGCAATGATTACACAAAATAACACAAAGTCAAGGTTTACTTGCAGCCATTATTATTATTATTGCTGTACAGCATACTCCTTCAGTTTGAGAGCAGCTGTTGCAGTTATAGAGAAGAGAAGCATCAAAATTGGAAGGGCAGAACAAAACTCTTGAGGTTTTCATGTCTAATATAAGTATAGCCTTGTAGAATCCATTTTAAGAAGGGAGAGGTCACCTGGGCTGAAATAATCTTATACATCCGTTGAGTGACTAAATATTACTGTTACTACTTTATAAACTGAGGGACAAACCAGTTGAAAACATGTGGTTTATACCAATCAGAAATACTCCTTTCAAGTCATTTCAACAACAGATTAATGTACTGGTGGCTGGCTCATTTATTGCTATTATTCGCGTACCTTGATCACAGAGCGGGAGCCTGCTGGACTAGAACATATAGAAACGCAGGCAAAAAAATGGCTCTTTCTGCATATAATTTGGTACAAGGTTAAATGCAAGAGAGGGGAGAACACTAGAAAGGAGGAGGACTGCATAAATCAGCACAGTAGGCAGAGATTGCAAAATGTAAATGTCCTACTCTGGTTTTTGTACAATTCATAGTGAAGGAGAGTTTAAAGAGGAATCTTGAGGAAGATATGACCTATTTTTATGGATTTTACAAGGAGCTTCTTCCAAACACAAAGAAAACACTAGAGGCAGTTAAAAATGCTTGTTTGAAAAGTAGCTGTAGTATTTGATCTACCTCCTGCACGTTGGCAGCCTGTAAAACGGGAATAGCTTACAAGAAAAGCAATTCCAGGATCAGCTTCACACGGCCATAGCACCATGGTCTTAGAGAAACCTGTGGTTTTCTTTATTTCTAGTAGAATACCTATCCATACCTACTCTGCAGGGTTATAAACCTGAGAAATTATATATGTATATTTATGCCTTAAATCTGTTTTTAATGAAGGTTTCTTGTAAGTACAGCAATATTCAGGCAGCTTTTTTTATATATGTGGGTGCATGCATGTGTGTGTGGTCTCATTTGAAAGCACTATCAGACAAAATGGTGTGTTCAGTGGCACCCTACACTGGACTTCAATCTCCAAAATAGTGAGTAAACGAAAAATTATATTAAAGGCTATACCTCTTTTAAGTTTTGCAATAACATATGGTAGAACAGGAGTTGTTCTTCAATTTTATAATGTTTCAGGTTGCTATGGGTGAACTAGGAGATGGAGGTTGGATGCAAAAACTTTGTTAAGGCCGGGAAAGAGGCTCTTCCCTGCAGACTACAAAAGTTCTGCTTCTCAGTCAGAATCCTTCCTCTGCCCTGAATTTCTCGAGGTGTTGCAATACACATCCTGATACAATAGCTATATGCAGGACAGAACACTTTTTCCTATAAATCTTAAAACTCATAGAAACCTGAAAAGGTATGCCTCTTCCATCAGAACATTACCCTTCCAGTTACCCCAATGCACATACGGTCCCTTTCCTGCTCCCATCAACTGCTGAAGATTTGAGACTCCTTTGACGAGGGTTACAGATGCCTTTTGAGTGTCTCATCATATCTTGTCCTTTTTCTACTGAATAGCTAAACTAGCTGTGTATTTGTTAGAAACCATTTATATGCTGCATATTTAGAGTTTTGCCCAAAATATTAATGCCCAGAAACTAAAACAGGAAATCAGGCGTCCGCAGTATTGGCAGGATAGGTCTTTTAAGAGAAACACAATAAATGTAATCGCACTGCGATTGTTTCCAAGTCACACTGACTTCCCTGACTATGTGATCATGGTAGCAGTTTGACGGGTTGTATTGGGTTTATGTGGCAAGGTGTTGGCAACAAGGGGGCTGCAGGGGTGGCCTCTGTGAGAAGATACAAAGAGCTGCCCCCATGTTGGCCACAGCCAATTCCATCTGGCTCCAAGATGGACCCGTTACTGGCCAAAGCTGAGCCCATCAGCGACATTGGTACTGCCTGTGTGACAGAAAGGGTAAAACATGCTGGGAGAGAGGAGTGAGAAAATGTAAGAGAAACAGCTATGCAGACAGCAAGGTCGGTGAAGAAGGAGGGGAGGCTCCAGGTGCTGGAGCAGAGATTCCCCTGGAGCCTGTGGAGAAAATCATGGTGAAGCAGTCTGTTCTCCTGCAGTCCATAAAGGTTAGTGGTGGAGCGGCTATTAATCCTACAGCTCATGGAAGACCCCATGCTGGAGCAGGTGGATGTGCCCTGAAGGAAGCTGCAGCCCATGGAGAGCCCACACTGGAGCAGGCTCCTGGCAGGACCTGCAGCCCATGGAGAGGAGCCCACACAGGAGCAGATTTTCAGGCAGGCACTCTGTCCCATGGGGGACCCACACTGGAGCAATCCATTCTGAAGAACTGGAGCAATCCATTCTGAAGAACTGCAGCACTGGAGCAGTTCATGGACTGTATCACATGGGAAGGACCCCATGCTGCTGCAGGAGAATAATGTGAGAAGGAAGGGGCAGCAGAGACGAAGTATTAAGGACTGACTGCAACCCCCATTCCACATCCCCCTGCACCACTCCGGGGGAAGAGGTAGAAGAGTGAGGAGTGAAGTTGAGCCTGGGAAGAAATGGGGTGGGCCGAGGGGAAGGTCTCACTATCCTGGGCTATTATTAATTCTCAATAAATTAAATTAATCTTCCCCAATTTCAGTCTGTTTTCCCCTGATGGTAATTGGTGAGTGATCTCCCTGTCCTTATCTTGACTCACAAGCTTTTCATCTCATTTTCTCACCCTGTCTGTTGAGGAAGGAGAGTGAGAGAGTGGTTGGGTGGGTACTTGGCAGGCAGACAAGGTCAACCCACCACAGAGGTTAAGATTACAGGTGTGAGATGACAAGGTCTCAGATTTTGACACTTGGGTATTTTTCTTGTGGTAGACTTTCAGAGTTCAGAGCCTCTGCACTTCTGCTGAGGGAAATTTAAGCTCCAATTGGGAATGCATTATTGTTTCAGCTAATGCAATAAAACATCACAAGTTACAGTGGTCTTTGTAGTGAAGCTTAATTATAGTCAGTAATAAGCTCTAACTCACTGGAAATCATACAGATTAGAGGACAGCTAGGTGATAAAAATGTTATACAACCTCCTACTTCCATCCTTACCTTTCTTGCTTTCTTTTTCAATCTTTACATGTCATGTAAATATGACTTAAGAATATAACTACACTTTTATTGGTTTATCAGTCAATGATGTTTCAGATCTGAATACAGTTTACCAGCAGTTTGCCGTAGATTAAGAATGTAATTAATTCCATTCATTCACCCCTCGTAAATGTAGATTCTGGATTTATCTAGCAACGATGTAGTCAATTCTTGGTGCTGTTTGCTGCTTATGGTGGAGCCTAACATCAGCTTAAGTGATGCAGCAAGGGCAGTCAGTGACCCTGAAGAACTGTCAGCTGTTCACTAACAATCTGAACGTGTGACTTGCCGCACTCTGCTCCACGGCTGTAGTTCAGTGAACTAATAGCTAGTATATTAATACATTAAGTCATTCTAAAAGATTTAAGTGCTCACAAATAAATTTAAATGCCATCTCGACCCATGATGGAAGCTGTTGCTGGCCAAAACACTGACCTTTGATTTTTGTTGTTTGCAAGGAGTTCACTAGTTATAAATGGGATTGTGTACCTGTTGTTTCTTTGATTAACTGAAATTTTGTGTATATGCAGAAATAAAATATTAGGGAAAGTTACAGAAAAAAGGCCTGATGCCTTGTGCCTGGAGGAACACGAGCACCTAAATTCTACCTATGTCGTATTTGACACTTCTAGGACTATAAACTTTCTGCACCCAAGTTCTGTCCTTGAATAGTGGGTTACAGAGTCAAGCTTTTTTCTTTTTTTTTTGTCATTGACTTCAACATTAAAAGTGTAACAGACCAGAACCTTACTTTCTGTGTTTTCAGAGACGAGGGTTAGCCTGTAAAATCACCTTCCCTGCGTGACTCATAAAATCTATTTCTGAACAGGGAAGAAGTTTCTCTTTAGCATTCTTGGGTGACTTTTCCTAGTTTGTTCCACTGTGTGCAATGGTTTTCTTCATGCTTTTATTTTACACAGGGAGATCAGGGTATTCCAGGGGACAAAGGTCCACAAGGAGAACGAGGGAAACCTGGCCCATCAGGAGAAAAGGGGGATTTGGGTCCTGTTGGGCCACCAGGAGACAGAGGCTATCCAGGATCACCAGGTCATCAGGGTCCCCCAGGTTCACCAGGACCTCCAGGGTTTCCGGTAAGAAAATGCCTTGATTGCTTGTGAAGTCATGAAGGTAGGACGTGCTGAGCAGTGGAAATTCGACCAAGCAATACCACAGTATCAGAAAAACGAAGATAACTGAGATAATTTCAGCATTCAGTTAATAGAAGTGGAAAAAATATACCCAGGTGATCAAGCAGTTACTTTTTTTTTTATTTTTTTTAAATATGTGCTATGGATAAACTTTATTTATTCAGCTTCTGCAAAATTGATATGTCTACTCAATACTGTTAATTTTCAAGTTTTTCATAAACTTAGGAGCTAAAGTCTAAATGTTTGCAAATGAGAAAGAAAAGGAGGCACACAAAAATTATTCTCAATGTAAGAGAAATCAGCATTTTAAAAAACAAACTGAATGCTTCCTATCAGTTGTACATGCCTTGGTTTGTCTCCACATGTGCACATGCACACACACATGTTGTAGGTTCTTTTTAATTAGTAAGAGGCCCTCAATCAGGTAGGGTAAAGCTCTAAAAACCTTTTCTAGTCAAGTTATTGGTCCTGCGATGCAGTTATATTTCGTTGGCTGCATCAAAACAGTTAGTCCTTAAAGGGGCTGAGAAGTTGGGAAATACTACGCAAAACATAAGTAAAGCACAGTGGTGACACTGGACATCCTTACTGTCTTACCTAAATTAATTTCAAAACACCTAATGTGCTGATCATCCTGACAGCTGGGAGTGCCTCGTCCACTGTATGGTATTAGTGGTCTTTACAATATTATAATGTGTTTGCAATAAAGTGGCCTTTGCAGTTAAGTGAGTGACACAAATATATTAAAATATTTAATTTTTCATGAAAGCTTTACACACTTGATGCTAAATTTCAGCATTTTTTTTTATTTTTTAGTGTCATAAACTGTCCTCTGTATGTTTCTTCTGATACCTATCACCTTTTTGTTTCCTTATCAGGTTGATCCAGTTTCACTTGAAGAAATAAAAAAATATATCAAACAAGAGGTTCTTAAGGTTTTTGAAGGTAAGAAAATGAAGTATTATACAATGCAATGTAAATCTTAAATTCTATTCTAAATGTTTTAGATCCCTATAACCTTTATGTACATTTCTTTACGTTATCTAACTTACATTGGACTTAATAGCTGCTCAGTAGCTATGCTTAAATGTTGTTTAAGTCTACCTAACATAATGATGTTCAAACAATTATAAAGTAAAATATCTGTTGAACAGAGTATTTCCTTATGTAAAAGATTAACATTAAACGGTAGTTCGCTCCAAATCATAATAGCAAACATGTATGTATCCTTGTCGATACATATGTATCTGCAATAACATATGATACATACATGTATCTACAATGTATGGTAAAGCATTGAAGATTTATTAAGCGGAGACAATAGAAATATCTAATTATTTTGGCTGCTTAGTGGATGACTATCTAAATGAGAGAAAGGCTTGACAGCTTTCAGTCACGCGGGTCTGAATTGCTGTGTATTTTCAGCAAACATCCCCACTGAGCTCCAAAGCTCCCTTGCAGACCACCAACTTCTGGCACAGTTTTAGGCAAGTACCAGATTCAGCCAAGGCCTTTGTACTATGTAACCTTTCTTAGGTGTGTCCTTACTCTGAAAAGGAAATATTTTTGTTCCCCAGCATTTTCTTAGTCAGGGTTGAAAAGCTGTGACTCAGGTAGGTGTCTGAAGCAAGCTTCTGCTAGCACACCTCTTAACAGTAGCTTCTTTTATGTTTGCGACGTGCTTAGCTATTTTGTCATTAATATTTGTGGATCCAAAACCTGTTAACTTTAAGGGATAAAAGAAATGGTATAAAGTTTGAGACTTTAAACTATTGAGGCATTTTTTTTCCACTTTATAATAAGGCTATCATTTTTTGTATTTTCACCCTTCCCCAGACTGCTACCCCTTAGGACTCCAACCTACTATGTATTTCAGGAGCAGTTTGTTGGCTGAAGTTACCTCCTTTTCCCATTCAAATGGAATGGTAACAAGTGTTTAGTCTATTCATAAGAAGAAAGTATTAAAAGGTGTCCCGCTGACAGGGAATATTGGGTTTTGTCTTTATAGCTATTCCGTTTTCTACACCTCACTAATATTCCCACAGATCTTCGATTTTTGGCTTTGTTTCACTTTGCATATTTTCTATCACCTTGCTTATTTTTTGTTTGATGCCCACTCTTTTCTTTCATTTTTTTCTTAAATCTTAAAACTCCACCGCAGTAAATACCAGCTAAATTGTGGAATGCTTAGTTTAGTTTTTTAATATGGTGTAAATGAGACAGATTCAAGGTTAGTACCTATTTTGTCTACCTTTAAGGAACACTGAAATGTTACCAAATGCCCCTTATTCCACCAGCATGAACAGTTCAGGCTTAAATCTCTGCCATTAATAATGTTTGCTGAGCACTTATAGGTTTTTTCACAACTGTGGGTTTCAGCACATTCCAAGAACTCTTTGCACTATTTAAGCTCAACTTTGCAACTTAATACGAGTTACAAACATATAAGGTAGCCCTTCACAGGGGTGTTGGGTATTAATTCTTCCATGTTCGTGTATTTTAAGTATTTCCATGCCAGGAGTCAGAAGTCATTTGAAATATTGAAATACATTAGTAAAAGAGAGTAGTAGTGGAAACTTTAGTACAACTTTGTTCAGATTATTTCAAAGGGTAAAGACTTAGACATGAGTCTGAGTTGGAACTGAAGACCTCAGTACTTATGGGGAGCATTTAATACCTTGACATTTAGAAGGTTTAAACACCTTATTTCCAGGAACTTACTTTAGCTGGGCCTTTGGGATTTATTTATTTTCCCATATTTTTCTAGCAGATTTCTTACCCACTTTTTCTTGTGCCCTTTGTTAATGAAGAAAGGATGGCTCAGTTTGTATCCCAGCTGAAGTTGCCTGCTGCGATGCTTGCCTCCCAAGCTCATGGAAGACCAGGGCCTCCAGGAAAAGATGGGTTGCCAGGGCCACCAGGAAAGGATGGTTTGCCAGGGCCACCAGGAGAACGTGGAATTCAAGGTAGGAATTCCAAAAAATGTTCCTATTAATTGTATCTTGAAATATTTATACACTTGCTAATAATTATTAAATAAGCCAGGATTACCTGTCTAGCTTCCTAATGATTAACTTTTAAAACTGTACTTATGTTTTTCCAGACTAGATCTGAATATTAACCCATAGTAAATGTGTGGATTTTACTGATTAAAAACTCCTAATCGGTGCATTTTATTCTAATAAATGATGAAGTTAATTACTGACAGATATCTAAAGCTGACAGATATCTAGGCTACTGTAGCAGTTATTTTTTTCTCCAAAATAGTTTAACAAAGTAGAAAACCAATGCCAGCACTCTAATGTAACTATTTAGATCCTGTTCCATATTGAGAGACCGTCTTATTTAAGTAACAAATTTTGATCTCCAAGTCTGAGTGCTCTCAGCTCTGATCCTGAGACAACACAGGAGAGAAAAAACTGAAGGCAAATAGTGTTCTTTAAGAAGCAGTGAAAACTGAAATATTACCACATGAATCCTTCTTACAGTGAAGTAATCTATTTTTACAAATCAGTTTCAGAGTTTTCAGCTTTTCACTATAACCCACAAGGTAATTTGTACATTGCACTGCATTTGGACAGCGTAGGACTCTCATTCCACTGAACTGTCTTTTGCTGCAAAAGCATTGTAGCTGGGCTCTACTGCAGAGTCAGCCTGTCAGAAATTAAAACAAAGAGGAGAACAGAATAAAAGGAAAAAAGAATTTATCAATAAATAATATTTTGTGGGTAATATGTAATTTGCAGTTTATCTGTAGGGAGTTCTTTATTATCTTTTGTTAGTTTGGTCTGCTCTGGAGTCAGAGCAAGTCAGACTGGAATGAAGAACATGAGAGCAAAGCTGAAGATGTGTGGATCCTAAAGCTATCAGAAGAATAAAGACTTACTAACACTGATAAGAGCAAACCCCTGACAGAAGCTTGAAAAATGTGATGAGCTCAGAATAAGAAGAACAAGAATAAAGGATCAAGGAAAACAATAAAAGGCTTAGAATCTTACAGCACTGACTTCATCATTACCTAAATATTCAGATCACTGTAAACAGTCAACTTCAATGATGATGTATGTGGTGGTTAGTCTCAGATGCTTCTGGGATGCGGAACGTTGTACTAGGCTTCATTTCCAGCTAGCGAGCATCAAGCGTAAACATGATAGCTATGCTTGAAAAAAGAAAAATAAAGCTGCTTTTTCATGCCTTATGCTTAAGTAAAAGTAGTGCCCTGTGTATGCAGGATTTCCATTTATTTTGTGGATATGCTCAATACTCTTTTTTGATTAGTAAAAGTTAAGCTAAGTGAGAAGCATTTAGTTCTCTGATACATCAAAACATGTATAAAATTATACTTCCAAGGAAAGAAAAACAAAAATTTGTCTTGCCTCCTTTTTACACCTTGGAGTAAGAGATAGTACCATGAGAGAAGCACACTTACAAATGCCATTCATGCCTTTCCCAGTTGTGCCTGTGCGTGTTATTGTTTTGTGCCAACAGTAAAAAGAAATTCAAATCTCTGAGCAGACTGAAAAGTGTCCTTCCATATTCCATCTTATTTTCAGCCATAAAAGACATGGTGGACATGACCTCTTAGAGAAGCATGTTACGTGCATGTGTCACTGAGACCATCAAGGTAGCATGCTGTGTGCACGTCTGCCCAAGTCATAATACGCATTTGATATTGACTGCCAGATATTCCTTATTATATTTATCAATTGGTTGTAGCCCGGATTGCCAGCTCCAGGGTTTTGTTCAAGTTTTGCTGTGTGGATTAATACACACCTAGGCTGGCAGAGCGAGTTAGTCCCTTGTCCCATACAGCCAACGAAAAGAATCGGATACTTTTGGAGAGCAATTGACAGGACTTCTTCAAGCACCTCCAGAGCAGTTTGCGATGCTGCACGCTGAGCAGAGATCCTGCTAGAGCTAGCCAGCAGGAAGGGCACGTGTCACCACGTGTCCAAGGAGGTACTTGCAGCTTTGCAAGTACCTCCGTACACCTCAAGTGCGATGCCAGTTCCCCCGGGAAGTGGCGTGGCTTGACCTGGCTGGATTCCACCAGAACATCCTTCTGCACAGCAAACCTATAGGTAGGAGTTAGTCCCAGAAGCAGAAAACATAGATGCTAAGTCTTGAAAATGTAGACATGGTCTTCAAAAAGTGTATTTAAGGAACTGCTAGACTCTTGGGAATAGAGTCAATCATTTCTAATGAGGTCCAGAATGTTACCTGCTGGCCTTCAGCAAGGTTGTTCATACTCAGGCACTTCCCAGATACAAATAATTTTAACTTTATATGGTAGTCTTAGTAAAAATATAGCACGCAAACAAAAAACAATGGAGTTGCAACATAAATGATGAAATGTGCAATTTGCATTTAAATAGACTTCATATAATAGTGATTGGAAGATTTTTATATAGAGATATTCCTTCATTTAAAAAATAACCTATGGCATATGCATCAGCAAGCTGATACTGTGAGGCAGTGTTACCAGTGAGGTGCACAGCATCTGTTTAAGGGGGAGCAGAGGAACTTGTTTGCTCTGTATGTGTTTTAAAGGACGCAAATGTCTTGTAGAGAAACAGGAAGTTTATTGCAAGACTTTATGACAAGGCATAGCAATGTCATCCACTTGCAGTCAGCCAGCTTGTCATGTGTTAGAGGATCTAGCTCAATTAACTCCACTGACTTAACTGGATTTTTAAAAATATAATAGAAAGTGAATTTTGGGCTTTAGAACAAATTCACCTTGGGATATTATCCTTTACGTTAATATGACTATTGATTTTTTTCTCAATAGGCAAAAGAAGGTGTCATCTTAGTTAACTTCACTGTTTCTATCAAATTATAGGTCCTCGTAACTCATGATAGCCTGCAGGAATCAAACATCACAGCTCAGGGAAGAAAAATACCATGTAATGAATAGTCAAAAGTCCTTATCTTTATTGCAGATCTCTGTTGTAAAATGTATATCTCTTACTATAATTATTACTTTGCATGGTGGAAGCATCTAGAAACCTTGGCTGACATCAGGAACCCATTGTAATGGATGTTGTCCAGACACAGCAACTCCTCTGAAATAGCTGCACTGGTTTTAAGCGTTACCTCCTGTAAACTGTTCTTTGCTCTTAGCACCCTTCCTGTTGCTTTGCAGTTGTTTGTTTTAAGAACGCAGAGTATTTGCACAGTAAAGCACAGTGGATACTTCAGTGTCATTGTTCCCTGTCGTGGTAATGTGTTTGCCTCATATTTGTGTTATAGAACCTCAGATTTCTCTAGATACTTGACATGCTAGTTTCAGGTGCTGCATTATCCATGCGAATGGAAGAAGGTCTCCATGATATAGGTGGAATACCTTTTGGAGCTATTTAAATTAGAACTTTTTACCTCCAAGTTCATAGACATGAACTTGTGTCATTTCCGAGTAGAGCTGAGGGTGTTGCGGTAGCGATGCTTCTGACCGAGATGGTTGTGGAGACACCAAACCAAGAGCTGTATTTCAGCTATCACCACTCGTCTATGAGCAGAAGAAAGCTTATCCATTTGAACACATACTTGCTACATACTGCTACCAAGTGTTTACCATACTACCCACATTGGGTACATGTTTACATACCACAACTTTTGGGTTGCAGGAATTACAAGGAAACTTCTGGAACCTGCTTTGCTAAAGCAGTCGCCTTTTGAATTAAGCAGGTACCTCTTACTGGAATTGTGATTCTACCAGTAAAAACAGACAGCAACTTATATGTGCCTATAAATCAAAATCTGATTGAAGCGTATGGTAATATTTTCCTTTGTGTATGAGTTTGTCATGTTAAGCTCAGGGAGAAGGTGATATTATCCTTTAGAAGTGTAATCATGGTCCTACTTCTGAGCAAAATATACCTCATTAAAAATCAGATATTTTCCTGCTACAATTACACGTTACATTGTTCCGATTGTTTACATATAGGCCTGTTTACTAATATGCTTACACCCTGTTAAATAAAGCCTTATTTTTAGAAAAGATACTTGGGAATTTTTGTATTAAACTTTAGTGTCAACAGAACGTACCTGCCACTGTGTACAAATTACACCTTTGCGTGCGTATTCAGATACAGCCGGTAATGGTTTACTCTGCCCTGGATCATACATTTGCATTGGCAGGCTGCTCTTTGTGCTATTGTGGGGTTTTTTCCTTATTGTCTTGGATTCCAGTGATGTTTACAGAACCTTTCTGTCAATCTCGGTCCCATTTCAACTATAATGTCTTGGATACCTACAGTAATGGTTACCATGGAGCTTGTAAATGTGACATATCATAAATGTGATTTCTCTCTTTTCCCCATAACTAAAGAAATGCAAAACAAGTGATTAGTGGCAGCACTACTTTGTAAAATTACAATTAACTGGGTTTGTAGTGAGAAATGTACTGTAACTATCTATTGTAAACTAAGAAACATAGAGATATATATAATAAATAGGAAATGTGATAGAGCCTGTGGTTGTGTGATTGAGCTTCTCAAGCAGTAGCAACTACTATGCATTACACAAGATTTTCAAAGCCAACCAAATTGATGTAGTTATAAATACTACCATGGTCATTAAAGAGCAAAATGAAGATTCATAACTGAATACAAACACCTGCATATTCCCTTTTCTGAGTCTTTATAGCTTGTGTGCATGTATGCTTTGTACAATTTTGCTTAACACAACTCAGTGACCAGAATGCGTGATTAATAGTAAGTTTGTTTCTCTGTGAGCTTTTAAACAGTTGATTTCCTTTTGTTATGTTATGCATGTCACTCTGCATGCAGTTTCTAATGGTTTTGCCTCACTGTAATTGCCTTGTTGGGGTGCTGAGAGAAGAGTATGATAATTGATGCTCTGTTTTGAAACCTAGAATGATTGCAACAGACTTTCTACCAAAGTGTATAATGAGCTTGTGTTTAATGGAAAGCTTGAATACTCTGTGTACCATTCCTGCTGCATTGTGTCTGTTGTAACAACCCTGAATCGGTACCCACAGCACTTACAGTTGTCCTGTAAAGTACCAGTGTTGTCATAGACCACAGTACACTGACAAGACAACCTTTGCCATCCCTCTGCCAGTGCCCATTAATCTTCATGAGACTTCAGGTGGATTGATACCACTATGCTGACTGCTCAACAGTGACTCTTCTCTTTTAATTCAAGTTACAGCTCTTCACAAAAGGAAGTTTACTGTATGGCATACATGACTCTGGAAATATACTGGTCGTTGGAGCAGAACAAATTTAATTCCAAATGTGATCAGAAGTTGGCAAATTAATCTTCAACATATGTCCCATTACATGCCAACATCTGAGGTTTGGGGAGGGAAAAAGGTTTCCTTATAATCCCTTTTAAAGTAAGGGGTTGTGGCAGGTGTCACGCTTGTTCCTTTAAAAATACCTTCATCCCCTGTCCTACATAGATTACATGGTCTAAACAGAAAAGCTTCATTTTTAGATGGATTTTTGACTTGAAATATTAAACAAAACGTTATACTGATGCCTACGAGTCCTCTGCTCTAAAACAGCCAGAGTGTTTCCAACTAATAATTTTTTTTACAAAGAGTTTAAGGAAAAAGAAACAGGCTGGGCATGAGTTGCAGCAGTTGAGAAGATGGAAACTATTTAGATAAATACAAAGCTATGGCCTGCAAAGAAAACTGACAGAAATATTCAAAGTATAATTAGTAAACACACCCGGTTAACAGTATGCAGGCACTGGAGCTTTGCATGCTAGAAGCCATAATCTGCATAAGCTCTGAAGACTCCTCATTTCACGTGAGGGCAACTCTGTAACGCTGGAGCAGGAGTGGGTCTTCTCTCACATGTAGGGGAGTACCTGGGCATACAACTTCCAGTTTACAGTCTAAAAAAGTGCAGACATAAGGATTTATGTAGAGCAGAGAGGGTGAAGTCTTGCTCGGTTTGTGGGCTATCAGAGAAGGGCTGGTCAGACTCCAGATGTCCATTGGGTTGGTGCTTTACATCACTTCATCAAACAGGTAACACTGGAGCAGAATACACATTTGGTTCTTTATTAGAGGAACTTCAGGAAGGTAACTTAAAATCTGGGGGAAAGGTCCAGCTAGCAAACAAAGCGAGAGTCCTCTGGGAGAGGATGCAGTGGTTACTACTAGAAATCCTCGTATTTTCCAGAAGGAACATATAAATATAAGAACTGTCTCAGAAAAAGAAGTAAGCATGTGTTTTTCCAATTACATTTGTCTTGATAATTTCACGTCACCAAGCTATACAGAAGATTGCTGTTTATAATAAGAGGACACTCTTATTTTCATATCTTTATTCTGTATAGGTTATAGAGGACAGAAAGGGGAAAGAGGCGAGCCTGGAATTGGACTCCCCGGTAACCCTGGACCACCCGGCCCTGCAGGTACAAGTCTCCAGATTTATTTCTGCTATTGTTATTTATGAACTAACAGGCCTTTCTCCTGGTTCTTACGAGCTTGGTCGTAGTGTGAGGTCAGACCCACCTGCCTTCTCGCGGAGGAGCTGGCGCGCAGCTGAGTGTCGGTGATGAAACGCGGGGCACTGCACGCACTCTGGCGAGGACTCTGCTAATTCTAGCTTTGTTTTACCAGCTACTGGCCTGCCGGGCCCACCGGGGACGCCAGGCTCACCCGGACCGCAGGGGCCACCTGGACCCAACGGAAGATGCAATCCATCAGATTGCTATTATATATCACAGACTCGGTCACGCTCCAGCGGGAAATAAAAACCCTCTGCTGGAGACACTTGGGTTCACAGTCACTTTCACTCCTCTCAATTAGTTAATTTAATCTTCAAAATACTTGGTGCATTTTTTTTCCCCTCGACACTGCATGGTATATAGGTAATTTATAAGGCACAGAAGTGAGCCTTTTTCTACGTTATTTGCAGTGTCGTAATTATGAAATGATGACATATATTTTCCAGAGTGCATTCCATGTGTTATGTTTCTTGTATTTATTTTGCTTAGAGGAAAAAAATAGGCCCAAATAGTTTTCATAAGCTTCTTTCTTCAAACAAAAAATATTTTATTATAACTTGAGACTGTATGTATGCCTCAGTATATAAGTTGGCTTTATTTTTCTTGGTGGTGGTGAAGTTTAAGTGGAGAAAATGCATTTCTGAAGTTTTAAAGTGTACGCGTTCGTGGCGAGTGCAGGACCTGAGCTGGAGCACTGGGAACTCTGTTTAGACTAAATGTTCACATCCCTTGAGGAGGCTCCGGCACACCTTCTGAACTGAGTCTGTGTCGTGCACCACGAACACTACCCACCATTTCAGTCACTTCCTAGATGTCGAAGAAGGAAACGAAGATGTGTCTATGATCTCCCTAACCCCATCCAACATTTAGCTTCAGGCTGCCTGAAAATTCACCAGGCATGGCCCCAAGAAGCGTCTCTCCTGACTGGATGGTTGTCCCAACTGAGGGCTTGTATGTTGGTTTAGTCATGGTTGCATATACTCTAGATATTAAACTTCTAGGGGCTGGCGGTGGTATTCCTAGCTGAGAACTGGCACGTCTTCTAACTGTTACATGGACTTAGTAAGTGTAGTATCACTGCCTGTAACCAACCTGCCATCATGTCTGCTTCCAGCAAAGATGACCTCTTGCTTTAGAGCAGAGGTGGTGGGTACACAGTGAGACAGTCAAAGAAGGAACTTCACAAGCCTCTAATCTTACGGATGGCACAGTTTTCCTCTTCCTCCTGCAATAATCGTGTGCCAAAATAAACTTGAGAAGAACATGGAAACAGTGGAATGCAAAACTCACAGTTCCTAATAACTGGTTGCAAAAAATTGAGCTCAAGAGAAATCCAGAAAAATTACGAAACCCTCCTTGGAAGGGGTACTACAGAGAGCACGACTGCATGCAGTTCACAGGCATTGAGTAAATCCTACAGGACCAGACGTTGCCAATAAAGAACAAAACAGAACAAAGTGTAAACCCTACAGATCTCAAAGGGTTGAGGAAAAGAAAAGATGGAGAAAATCAATTGTACAGAAGCTGATTCTGAAAAAGAGGGAGGAGGTTGGCTGAAGTTTCACTCACGATTATTAGGAAAGAGATGATCCTAGATTAGTCCTAAGGAATTTGCTACAGTGCCATAGAAAGTGAAGGTGCTATTGAGAGAACATGGACAGCTATAATAACCCACAACCTCAAAACAAACCCATAGTACAAAAGCAGCAGTGAAGACTCTTGCCCCCCCATTAGGAAGCCAGTCGTTCTCTCCCACTTCAGGCTGGTAAGTGGTTTTGGTGATCTCCATGCTTGGGCAGTACTGAGCCGCCAAGGAAGCGTTCCCAAATTGGAAGTGCTGGGTTCCAGAAAAGCTGTTGTAAGACATTAATCTGGCTGACTTCTGGGTTTTGCTTAAAAACAGTAAGGAATGAATGGTGGGAGTCTTTTAAAACAACAAGATACATCATTGGCATTTGTTCTGACTAGAACTGCTAGCACTTGCACCCAGACGGGAGCAAGAAGTAAGAGAGTTAACCCAGGGAGCTGGGGAGCACAGGCAACCCTTAGCCACAGTTTCTGAGAGAGAAAGCATACCCTAATAGCAACCTCAGAGTGCCACTGAATGTGCTAATCAGTTAGGCATTTTGAGGGAAAAAGGTGCTTGGCACAAGAGCGCTGATTAAGTAAACACAGAGATCAAAGGCAGAGGGTAAACCCCTGGGACAGGAGAGAGCAGCAGGGAGGGGGATGGCAGAAACCTGTGGCGTACCATGAAACCATCCCCTGAAGGGAACCTGTGAGCTGTAATATGCCCGGCAGCTGGGGACCCCTTGGGAGGGTCAGGGTGCTTCGCCTGTCCCTCGTGAGGATGGGGATGGACGGGTCAAAGCCCGCAGGCAAACCAGAGTCCTCACGCCTCCTTTGTTGCTCATCCCTTGCTGTCCCTCAGAGGCAATGACTGCCCCTTCTCTAGGCCAGCACGTCCTCCACTCTGGGGGCGGTGGGCACCCATCCCGCCGGGGTGAAGGTGCATTTGGAACACGTGGTCCTGCCTGTGCTTAGCTCAAAATGCGCTGTTCCCGTTCCAGGCCTCCGGTGCCCATGGAGCACATCTTGGTTTGCTCTGCAGCATTGGCCACCTTTCCAGATCTGGTCCTTAGAGTGCCGTAGCTGTGCGAGCGCTGGGACACCAGCGAGGCAGCTTGAAACCGAGCGCTTGGCTGTCCCGAGGCACCTGCTGCTCTCCGGGCCACAGGTCTGCCAGCCCAGCGAGTAAAGCCAGGGGCCTTCCGCCAATGTATATATCAGTGTATATACACCAGCGGAGGAACGGGCCCCACATACTGTTTTCCATTCAGTCAAACGAACTGCTGGTCAGGTATCTTGCATGAACATTTTTTTCATTGATTTCTTTTTACTTCTTTAGTAATTCCAATATATGTAAAAATCTAAATATTTTTTTACTTCCTAAGTTAATTTTAAACTTCATTTTCTGTGATAATATCGAAAAGGGTGCTGCCTTGTAAAGGATATCTGCGTGACCGAGAGGTTTCCAAGCAGCTCCCGTCCTGGAAGGCTGTACATAGACTATTGCGCCGCGTTAGTGGTATGTGTATATTTTGGGGCTTTTAGCTAGCTGAAACCGAGCATCTGTTATTTGCTGGATTAAATTGCTGTATGTTAATTTACTTGAACTTACCAGAAAGCAGAACACTTTTTATATTTGAAGAAGTTTATTTTTTCATCTATGTTTCCTACAGATGCCTTTTTCTTTTTATAGGCTCAAATCTAAAGGTCTTTTAAAATGTATTTCAACACTTTGAATTGATTTGCAGCTAACTTTGGTAATTATCTTGTTGCATTATTTTGTATTTTGCTAAAAGCCCACTTTAATTTTCTCACGTGAGAAAACGGGTATTTTGTTATATGGGCTACCTTGATACCTTTTTAAAGATGCCGTGTTCTTCACTGGGGTAGAATAGAGTTAATCCCAGCTTAACTTTACTTCACACTGTGTTGCTCCTGCTCTGCATTTGTAGAATTGAAAGCAGAATGTAGCTGGAAACGTGCTTCCGCGTGGTTTTCTGGTTTGGCCCCTGAAATTGCTTTGCAGTTTCAGACTGATGTTGTCTTGCGTTTTGGGAAGAGGGCCAGGGAGGGCTAAGGGGTACTAATCTATTTTGCGATTTGCTTTATCAGTTTCGTATCTGTTTTGCGCAGTCTGTGCTGCAGTAAGCATTGCAAGGAACTAAACAGGGAGGATTATTTTTTTCCAGTAGCAGAAGGTTTTTTTCTCATTTGGGAATGTTTACGTACAACAGGACTTTGAACTGAAATATCTTTGACAAAATGTTTTAAATCTTTCTTAAAAGCTCTCTAAGCTTTGTTCTAGTTCAGGGTCAGCCTGTTATATTTTATGGCAAATTGCTTTATCACCGACTAAGAGCGTGTTTGGATTTTCTTCAAATACCTGGGTACAGACTACTCAGTTTGCCTAAAGAATAAATAAGCTTGGTAAGAGGGGAACTTTTCTGAGGCTGCAGCATCCCTCCTTTTGTCCACACGGTGGAGTTCAAAACATCTTTTCAGTGCAAAGGATAAAGCCCAGGCTGAACTCACTGGGCAGCGCAAGAAGCGACCCAGTGCTGTGTAGACTCACAGCACAAGAGTCAGTGTTTCTGATTTTGTTCTTGAGCCTGACGGTTTTGGGTTGGTTTTTTTTTCTAAAATCCGTTTAGTTTTGCATGGTAGTATTTGCAGAAATACTGCCTTTCCTGGATAATTATTTTCAGGTAATATTGCTTAAATTTTGTGTTTTGTATATATACACTTTATAGAAGAACATGCAGTAGCAGGACATCCCGCTTTCGGGCATCATTTATGTCCACTGTAATGACGTTTGTCTCTAGGGGAGCAGGAAGACCGCTGCGGTTAATAAAAATTACAGCAGCATACTTCGTACAATCAAGTAACAGTGCAGCCTACTTAGTCATCTTTTAAGAACCAATATTTTTGTCTTAAACTGGATTTGGTTTCAATGCTAAAAGAGCACTGTGATATGCCAACAGGATTGATTGTATCATCCATCCTCCCCTTATGTTTTAAGATTGTCGATTATGACAGATGTTAGATATGCACAGCTTTGTTAAATAAGCATACTTTTTAAATTAATGGATAATCACAAAATATTTTGGCCCGTCTTCGTTTTCACAAGGGTGAAATACTATTTTTCATGTCAGTGTACGCTCAATTTCTTTTCTTCTTTTTCTGTAATGTTTACATAAAAGTCATGTAAAAACCTCACGGGCTAAACTAGCATTTTATAATCTTGTTTCTCCAAATATACTACGTAAAGCCACCCCCTAACCTTGCCTTTTACCAGTGCAGTAGAACCACTTCTCTAACATGACATGTTAGAACATGAGAAGTATCTCAGGAATCAAAACGATGTTGGGTTGGGGGTGGGGGTTTATCGTGTTTTAGATTCTGGATGTACTGAGTCATATAAATTTTTCTTGTTACATCCACTACAACTAGATTGTACTGGATGGATGTTTAAATCCATCTGCATACATGTAGGTGGGTGGAGGCCATGGAGAGCAAGTTTAACCATGACCTTGCCTTGGTTGGTGTTTAAGTGGAAAACTCAAGCTTCACGATACCTTAAGGAAATGTAGTTTTCAAATATTGATTGCTAGCAAACATTACAGATTCTAGACCAAAATAAGTTTGTAGCTAAAAGAATGTAGTCTACACGTCTGTTAGCAGTTTTACCTCCGAGTCTGCTGTTTCGCAAATACAAATACATTTAATTATTTACTGAAGTTTCAATGTAAATATATTCTGTCTCCAGTCAATATATTTGAAGGATTTTCAATGACATACCTTATTTTATTATTTTCTCTCATTTCTGAATGATATGCAGCTGTCACTGAATGAATCACAGTATGTGCTGACTGGTTGCTTCTTTCTTTCATTATATTTTTGGTTTGCAACGTTTAAGGTTCGGTTCAATGGAAATGTATTAAGTGGATAGAAGATTGCTCTTTACATTATTATGTGGCCATTTACATCTGAAATAGGATTCCAGATGGAATGGAAGCCTTTCACATACTTTCTGTTTGTGACTCTGTCAGAAATGACAACCTTTCCTTCCATGTCAAATCACGAGAGGGAGGATGCAACTCCGAACAAAAGGCACAAAGCCAGCGGAGCAAGCCCCGGGGAGCATTCAGCACTGGAGCCGCAAGGCTGGGCTGGCTGAATGCAGAGGGGGGTTGCACACCACACACGCGTGCACACACACACATGCATAAAAATTATAGAAGTTAATCTAATCTCTGTATCAGATGCAGAGAACTTTCCTGTCTGAATATGACATAATCACTTTTATTCAAGAAACTGATTTACTGAACTGTCTAACCTCACGTAACTTTAGATTTTTTCATTGTTCTTTTGCTGCCTAACTCTCCCAGGATAAAAAACCAGAACTCTTACGTCAATGGCATTGTAAAGGATGCCAGGTAATAATTTGACCACTAACTTGATTTTCTTTCTCCAAATTTAATAGTGGCTTCAGCAAGCTTGATTGATATATTTGTCTAAAGCTGCCACAGTTTACCAGTCCTTTTGAATGCATACACAGCAAGCAAAACAGAACAGTAAAACAAAACACTGAGGGGAGGGGAATAAAGCCGAAGCTGTAACAAATCAGAAGGGAATGACGTGCCCTCCAAAATAAAGACGTCTCCTCTTTACCTGTGGTCTGTGAGCAGAGGAGATGCAGTGACTGCATTTTAAGTGTAAAGGAACCAGAAACTACACGGCCAAATAACAGTACAGTGATGAGCAAGTCAAGCAAGCACATTTCACCCAGTTACCTAAGCAATTTAAAAATATTTGCAAAAATGCAGCGTGTGTTTGTACCTGGAGCACAACTGCTAGGCTCTGCTAGGAGGAACCAACACTGTTGTCTCTGAAACTAAGGGACTCAGTTTTGTTCCCTCTGTCCTTCAAGTAACCTTGAAAGTACCGTCTGTTGACAGTTTCCCTTCTTGAAGGAATTTGGTTGTAGATCTGTTTGGCTCTGGGTGAACTCAGATCATGACTAAGGTGTTCAGGGAAGGAAAATCTAGTGTAAACTTCCCCAGCCTTGCTTTTTTGCCTCATTTAGGAGCTCCAAATTGTGCCCTAGAGCTCCTTTGGCTAGAGCAAGACTTTGGCCTTTGTGAAATATTCGTAAGAGTTTTTTGGTAGCAGTTCATACTAGGTTGCTTGAACCCAGTGATGGCTGTGACAGAAAACATATATAAACTCTCTCTCTCTCTCTCTCTATATATATATATATATAAACTGTAGATGCATAACATATAGATAGATATCTTAGCACAGTATTTGGCAGCAGTGTTACTCACACTTGTTAGTAGCCTAGTAGGGAAAGCATTGCAGTTGCCATTATAAGATACCAGATTGGATTGTGAAGAACTGGTTATCATTTTGAGGACAGTTGTTAAACATCTTTCCCTTGGTTCCTGCCTACGCCTTTTCTTTTATGACGTTGAACCAGAAAGAGACGAGAACAAGGTTTACGTGGGACTTCCCCGAGATCCCAGGAGCATCTGGTTAGAATGGGCAGCATGCTGTCAGTGGCTTGTGAAACCTCTCAAGCTCTTTGCTTTGTGCCTTCTAAATATATGAATTTAAACTAGCACTATTTTCTTCTGCATCACCAGAGCTCGTGCACCTTTCTTTTAAAATTCATAATTCTGTCTTTATTTTCCAAATCTTTATTTACTTGAATGTGCTGTTACTAAAAATTCAGTTCCTGGTATTTAGTGGTACATGGTCTATCCTTCTTCAGATAAATTTTTTCCACTCTTGCACATTTGGAATTGGTAAATACTTAGATTAACCAATGTGTCCCATACTGACTTATAATGGGCCTGGGGATTTGTTCTTCAGGTCTGTATTTTAAGCTAAAACTCACGAGTCAGCTTGAAGGCAGAAAATCTGTCACAAGCTTAAACTATCCACTTATACAGATTCTGCATTGAATTGACCCTCAGTGTTGAATTTGTTTGATTGTAACAATTCTTATTTGGTTTTTGCATATGAATGTTTTCTCTCCTACATGAGTTTCTTTCCATTATGGAATTTTATGCATTTTTCAGACTATATTTTTTAAAGCACTTCACATTTGTATTTAAATGTTGGGGTTTTTTGCTTCTTTTGATTCATTATGTTTATGCATTACATATGGAAAATAATATTTTCATTCTGTTACCAGATGGTTTTTTTTCTTTTTAACACTTTTACACACTTTATAGTCAAAATAAAAGTTTGCTGGTGAAACTACAGTTTGTCATTATCACTAACGTTTTATTTGTCACAGTACGTAAGGAGTACTTTTGAGGACTATGCCCTAAAATCAGTAAAAACTGACCTAATTCTAAAACTCTGGAGATCACCTTTATGTGTGAACAAGCTAATCACCTTGTATGCAATTGTCTGGATTTGTTTCTTAGGAATGAAATTGTTTGCATTCATCTATTCTGATGACTTCTTGTAATATTAACGTAGGAACGTTGGCTATGAGAGAGTTTGGCCAAACTGGAGGCACAAAAAAACCCCTTCTGTCTCAAGCTTTGCCCAGAGTCTCTGGGAAGGATGGCAGATTTCTTTCTATTTTCTCCTGCCATCTTTTCCCTGAAATCTCACCCAGTGCTGCTTCTGTGAAACTAAACAGAGCAGTAGACGCTTGCAGATAAGACTTACTTGTGAAGATTCAACCTCTTATATTTTATCATTTAAAATACTGGGCTGTGCAAGGGACACAAAGAGATTACCAAAATTAATCCCATTTAACCTGCTCTCAAAATTCAGTAATAAATGTGCAAATATACTTTCATTTAGTAGGCAGCTTTATCAGATGTTTTTCTCCCAAGTGATCTCTAGGCATTTTCCGTCAACACAGGAGGTGCCAGAGAAGCAGCTCTTAGATGCAGCTAGAGCATCAGGTTTGGTTTGGGGGCAGCTTATCTATTATTATTTTCAATAATTCCTTTTAGAGTATATATTATACTAGTACCTTTCCCTTTAGTGTTGTCTTGAACATTACATGCAAAATAGCTCAAATGATTGTGTTATTTCTTTATATTCTCACATGGCATACAGTCAGCTATTTTGAACATAAACAGACAATTAAGGGCTAGGGAAAAAAATTGATGCTTAAAGCAAGTGTGCCAAAGTTTGTATTTGAAAATTTGGATGACTAATAGCAAAATGAAAGGAAATGTCATAGGACGGTTTCATTGTTGTCTTTGAGAGAGAATACACTTCAGAGAAGGTAAAGTCAAAACCACAAATAGTTTAATTTATAGAGAGAAACAAAATATCCACATTGCACGTTTTCCTCTAAAAATTGAGTTTGTCTAAAAAGGCAACTTGGGATATCTAGTGGCTGTCTTCTAGCTGTTCTGTTTATCAGTACTGAATGTAACCATACATACAAAAACATATAGGAGGTTAAAACATTGTTTATTTGTTTTTTATACAAACACTGATGTTACTTCAAAATCTGTAATCTCTACTATAAAACTTCTATATTTGTGGGACTTAAAATTCCCTTGACAGTGGCTACTAGCCTTTTATTTTAATTTCACATAGAAGGAGGCAAGCTGAAATAGGCTTCATACAAAATTATGAATGCAACACAAATTGGAGTGGAAAATGAAGAGGTTATTCCACATGGCTTATTCAGGAGAACCCAGTGATCATACTTCTACAGAGATTCACAGCATAAAAGTTGTCGGGGTGGCAGGTTTTCATAAGAACAGCCTCCCACCTGTGTTTCTACAATTGCAATGAAGAGCTGAGCGAGGCTTAGCATACCCTGTACAGCACATACGTAGAACGAAATGACTGTGCATGAAATGATGTCATCTGCTTGGGATTGCTCTGGAGTTTATTTTACAAGTATAAAAGAATAGCTACAACTGAAGTAAATAAACTATTCCTTTTTTATTTGATGCCTGAAGACACATTATTTCACTGTACATCATACATAGGAATTAAGTAGGGGAGGAGGAGAAATCACAGAAATTCTTTATTAAAAAAACAAAAACCAAAACCCGCCCCCCCCCAAAAAAAAATAAATTGCCTTTTTTCCCCCCAAAAAGGAAAAGGAGCCAGAAGGCATCGCCTGTGTATTTCTCTAAGCACCATTGTTCCAGCTTGTGTTGTTAAGTACACCTTTAGAAAGAATGTGCAACCAGTGTTAAAAATGCCTTACTGAAACCTTGGTTGAAAGGTTTCTCCCTGTTTGTATTTCTCCTTCATTCCTTATTTTTTCTCAGCTGTCTGTGCAGGAAGTAAATTGATGCCGACACTTCATGGCACTTGCATTGCCCATTCACGGCCCTTTCATGTTCTTATCAACTCTCTGTCCCGCCTGCATTCTGCAAGATGACGGCTCGCAGTATCCAGGAGGGCCGGGAGGGCCAGGAGGACCAGGAACCCCAGGCTGACCTGCCACCCCAGGGAGACCTCGTTCACCATCACGGCCTTCCCTGCCGTAGCTGGGTTTGCCTGGTTCACCTGGAAAAGTGGATGCAGGTCTAAAAATTGGCAGCATATGACTTGCTTAGTATACATGTAGCTTTACTCAACATCCTGTTCTTAAAAGATGTACGAAGATGGCTTTTTACTGCTCTCAGTGGATTCCTCAGAGAGGTGTCTACTTAGAAGGACAGTTTTCCTCTAATAGACAACCAGGCTGTCTTTCCACATCTACAGTAATCAAATTTCAGGCCCAACTCTCTCCAGTTATACTGGAGCAGATCTGCTATAAAAACCTAGGCAGTATAACTGACTGCAGCACTGCAGACAACCCTGTTGGTGATGTGTACGAAGGCGTAGATGCTACTCACTACTTCAGATTTATGTTAGCACTCTAGAAAGAGACATATCAAGAATTTATTTTTATTCTCCACTCAGGTGTGTCGGGGAAATAGCTGCATAGAGAGGAACTGCTGAGCACTAAATTATCTTTTTAATTCTAAATGTTCAGTAAAGCGATGAAATACAGTGATTTTAGTAAGCCTCTTCCTATGATAAACTTCTAAAGAAGATGACTCCGAGTTTCACAGACGTCCTAGGTATCAGTATATACTCAACTGATTTTTTTTTCTCCTTTTTACAAAAATAACATATTTTAGTAGTTTCTGTCTATGTATACACACAGAAACTTGCTATAGAGAGATACTGATGGAAAGAACATGCTTATTTTCCTTCACTGGCCACTAGAGGCCAGTCGTGCTGCATTTATGAACAAGAATCTGTCCTGGACCTCTATTATGTAACACTGCAATTAATTACCACAAAAATAAAGCAGAATTGTACTTTGAATGTCGAAAATTACGAATGGACATTTTGAAGATCACTGTGGTTGCCAGTGAGATAATCTAGGTTTTGTTACCTTTTTTGTTTGTTTTATGTTTGCGTGTTTTTTTAATGTAAAAAAGAGGCAATTTTATATATATTTCTCTGTGTGTGAGATTGTCCTTTCTTTTTTTTTTAATGTTTTGTATCAATTTTTCCTAATCTTTCTACACTGAGTTAAATGGGGTGGTAGCTCTTTGGTAAAAGAGCTTTTAATTCTGATTTGTGACTGTATCACTACCTCTGAAGTAAAAATTACGAAGTACTGTTATTTGGAAGTTTACCTTATTGGACACATTTTATCTTTTCAAGGCAGCTTGAGGTATCAGTTGTGAATAAATTTTTACTCTCATCTTTATTCTCACCCTTTTATATTTACCTGGAAGACCTCTTGGTCCGGGGTAACCTTTCAGTCCTCTGCCTGGAAATCCTCTTTCTCCTCTTTCTCCTGGTTCACCTAAAGCAAATTCATGAAACAGTAGTTACAGCCTGCTTGGAGTATTATTTTCAGTAAGTTCCCATTCAGAGGTGAACAGCTAAGAAGCAGAGAATTCAGGTGGATGTATAGATTCTTAGCATCTTTGAATGATGTCCTGATACGTCCTTGTAAGAGGTTTGGCTTTTTCTCATCCATTTGAGTTATGCTCAGAAGTAGACATGTTGGAGGGGAAAAAACCCCACTTGGGGCTGGACAGTAAGTACTAGATGACATATGCCATTGCCTATATAACAGAAATAAACCAAACTCACAAAACTACACAGGCTATTTTGGAATAGAGACTGAGGGTACTGGCAAATGGCTTTTGCAAGACCACATGAACTCCGCGAATAAGTAAAATTCTCAAGTGCTGGTCCTTGAGACACCTAGTGCAGAGAAGAAAAGAGAAGCTGGCTTGCACACATTACAGTATTCTGTTGACATCCACATAAGACATTCATAAAAGTAAAACAAAGGACTTTGTTCTCGTGTACTGGTATTATGGAGACTTTTCATTTGTGGGTGCCCAGCTTTTCTTCAAACTCATATGTTGCTCCAAACAAGAATTATCTTAGTAAAAGGAAGCTTTTTGTTGTTGTTTTAGTTGTAAAGTTCAAATTATGTTCACTGTATATGTTTCATAACAGTACATATATCTACCACTTGTGAATATCCTATGTAAACTCTTGATTTTTTTTTTTTTTTGCCGCAAGTCAAAAGTCGCAAGTATATGCCTAATAATACTTCCATACTTTCTTGTACTGCAGTGAGGAGAGCTGGAACAGACTGATAAGTTCGGTGCTTGCCTAGAAATGGCACAGTAGAAAATGAGGAAGCTATGTGTAAAGGAACACAGGAGTCAGTACAAAAGTCCACATTTCAATAAAAGGTGCACACAGCGTGCTAGAGGAGAAATCTTACCTCTGCACTTCAGACTGCCAAATCAACATGGAGATTCAGCCTGTCTTTGTGAATGCAGCTACTGGAAGCACCCATGTCAGGTTACCCATATATACTTCTGCTATTTCCAGCTACTGAACACTTTGGAATAGTGTTTACTGCTGGTTACCCCAAGCTTCTCCAACTTCTTATTTATGATTCCGCCCTCCTTCACTACCCCAGATTGCTCATTAAAGTCACTATAACCTCCTTCCTTGAGCCAGCTCTTTTTGACTCAGCTGTTGTTGATGCTGTTAGAATCACTGTACCTTTGTATCTTCTGCTCTATCTCATGGTTACACATTCTTGTGTTTCTCTTTCCTCTTTATGATGCTCTTCTAAACCATTCTCAACATCCGCCTCCTTTTCCCTTTCATCTCCATGTCCTAGGTACCCTTTTCCTCTCACTCCCATCTCAGAAAACTCCCCAAATGCATGGGGAAAGTCAGTTCATCTCTGTGACCTCTGTGGAACTCTGGTAACTACCAGGAACTCAGAGTGAAGCACTGAGATTTTTTTTTCAGGATGCCTGCCATGCACCATCATGATAGCACTTGCACATGAGAGCATTCACCACTTCACTTGTATCTATAATTGTATTTCAAGGTTTACTGTTAGGTAACTTGGAATTTGATGACAATTATGATAGGAAACAGCATTTTGCTTGTTTGGGGTTTTTTTATGCTCTGTAGATTTATTTTTTTTAATATTAACACAGTGCAGCCTGCTGCGTGCCAAATGAAATTCAGCATATCAGATCACCTGTGTATCTCCATTTTTTTTTGTTGCTTCTGCAAATACAGATGACATTACCTTAAATGAGAACAGTAACAGAGCTCCAGCAGCAATGCTGTTAAGGTTTGCTTTGTTTGTATTCTATTCCTTCTCTCAAAGGTTTTCCCAATTTTACTTTCAGATAAAACTTGAGACAAAAGCAAATGCTCTAATCCAGCGACAGAACAGCTTTGTGCAGAAATACAATTTTTAAATAAAACCCTCCTTCAAGAAAACAAATCGAAACCACTGCTGAATAGAAACTAATACATACATAGTGGTCATAAGACTTTGCAGAAAATTCTACTGTGTAATCCTTTGGAGGAATATAAACCCTCTCAGTCAGGAACAAAAGAGATTAACTTAGATCAAAGTTGTTTTGTCAAGTGTAAGGTAAGTCGATTTTATTATGGATTTGTTCTTGCTAAAGAATCAATAGATTGTGGTACAGGGTGCAGTGATGTTAAATGGCTTAAGTATTATACCCAAGTAAGAGTCAGATTGTTATCAGTCACTTGTAATGTGAGAAACTGGATAGATTTAGTAAAGTAGGCTAGAGATTAGTGAACGAATCTGATTGTTCATGTTATCTTCTGGGACCGTCAGTTTCACTGAAGTGAGGGTCACAACCAGACTGAGTGGAGGACAGACAGAACCACTGCTGGAATTTTTCAGCATAGGAAAGACACAAACCTCAAAAGTCCATGAGAGGGAAAATTAATATTAGGAAACTGACTCATCTGCTTACTACTAGTTCAAGGCAGATGCCTATCCTTCCTCATATTGTGTGATTTGATGACAAAAAACAGATTTATAAACATGTCTTGCTGAGTCCAGGCCAATGTGTCCTTTAATCACTGGGGCAACTGAGGGAACAGTTACAGGGAATAGCTTAGGTTCCTAATTCAGGTTCTTTTTCACATGTGAACAATGTACATCTACAACCAATGGACAGGAAAAAAAAAAAAACCCACCCACAAAGAGCTGGACTAGTCAACAACTGAAAGCCAGTTACAGAATTTCTTACCTTTAGGACCTTTACGACCAATCTCACCAGGGGGACCTTTAAGGCCAGGCAAGCCACGGGGTCCAAGCTGTCCTGGGAAACCATTCTCACCAGCAGGCCCTGGAGCACCTGGTGGCCCCGGTCGGCCAGGAAGACCTGGAGCACCAAATTCTGGCCTCCTAAGACTGGCTGCCAGCTGAGCTAGTTGTTCTGCAACGAACAGGAGGACAGAATTAAGCAGTAAGTGGACCTGAATGGAGAGATTTCCATGTTCACTAAAGAACATGTATTCTCTGCTACAGAAACAGCACCTTCCTTATGTACAATGCTATATACAAAGTTTGTTACATATACAATATTATCTTGGTACTACTAAAGGGAAACATAGGCATGCTGTGAAGCTGGTCGCTGTGAAGCCCACATTTTAAACATTTAATGTCTGCGAACTGAAAGGACTTAAATGTATATAGTTTATTTAGAAACATCCTTACAATTTCCTATGTCATTTAAGTTTCAACCATATAGTAAGAAAACTTACTCATGCAATTGCTGCCTCTTAAAAGAGCAAATAGCTTACTTTACTACTTGTTAATCCTTATTACGATAGGTCTTTGCAAGAAGAACAACTGAAAAGTATGAGGGCAGTCATCTACACTAACCTGCAAAGTATGTGCAGGCCTTCTTTTTCAGAGGAAATAAACCCTCAAATTGGTGCTCGTGAGCTCGTTTGATAAGTAATTGAACATTTTATGTTGATCTTTTCTTAAGGTAAATCAGCAGCAGCTTTGCTCTTCGTTAGGCATAGGTTCAGCCTGCCATTCCTTGGAATCGTCTAAGCTAGCTATTCCCTTTTCCTCATCCCTCTTTCAGGCCACTGCTGCAACAGCATGAAAGCAGACCTCTCTTTCCTTAACATTTCTATCCTAGACTTCAAATCCATCTTCCAAGCATGCCTTAGAAATACCTTTCTCTGGGTACAGCCACCTAAAACTCCATATGACATTTGCTATGAAGTCTGCCTGACTTGGCAAGACTAGTTATTTTCTCTCCATGACCAAGAAAAATTAAGAAGGGGGGGGGTGGGGGTGTAAAGGATCTGAAATAAAACAGGAACTACGGCTATGAGGAAGACTGGGGATAGCAATCTGCGGGCGAAGTCTGCTCAGGACATGACCTTCAGCTGTCTTGAAGCTGACAAGGTTCTGGGGGGACACTTGCATTGATTTTTTTTTTTTATTTTTTTTTTTAAAGCATGACAGTATTGACAATTACAGGGGCTCTCAAGAGTGATGCAATGAAGACAGTCTACATTTTTCCCATACCCTTCTCTTCACTGCTAATTCTGATGGTTATGAATAAATTCAAGCATCATATCCGATTTCACTATAATCCTCCTCAATATTAGTGTCTTTCAAGAGACCACTTTAAAAGGCCTTTTTATCCTATTTATGGAAAGTTTTAAAAAAAAAAAATACCCTGTTGGGCAGTATCAAGAACAGTGATGACTACTGAGAATTTTTAGATTAAATCATGAGCTGCAATTTCATTCTGGTAAACTCTTAACATTACAAAGGCATAATATCCCAAAGGGCACCTTCAATAGAAAGTACCAAAAAGTCTCTTTTGTGCTTACAGGGCAGCATAAATTTTTAAACTCAGTAAATCCCATGCACCCAACTGTATTAGAAAAGTTGAAGACTTCTGTGTGTGTCAAGAAGAACGAAGCAAATATAATTAGGGTTTTGAACATCTGCCTACTGCTTTCATTTTATGGTATATTATCTACACAAAGCCTCCCTCTGCACTCCTCTTTTTTTTACCTATTTTGCACATAGTTTGTTTGCTGTAATCTAATAGTGTACAAATGGTAAAACAAGCTTTCAGTGAAGCTGTGTACTTTTACATAAGTAAACATAGCAAGTGATTTCTACAAAAAATATCTATTTTTCATAAAAACACTCCAGTCTGTCATCTGGTTACTATAGTAATAGTGTAGAATCAACAGGTAGTTCAATGAGGCTGCAATGTATATATAAAATAAGGGAGTTCTTTCTCATATTCTCTCATATTGTGTCCACCTTCACATGTGGGAAGATTTTCTGCCAGGTTCCCTGCTGAGGCCATGATATTTGTTCTGGATAAGAGTGGGAAAATCTTGGTTGCCTCCACAGCAGTAGATTATCCCGATTTCAATGCACAAGAAACATCAAATACTTTTTAGCATATTTACCTTGCATGACTCTCATGCAAACCTGCTTAATGTGCTGATCGGTTGGTTCTTTTCCCTAGGATTAAAAAAAAAATAGTTTAAAAAACAGTTGATATCACAGTACATTTTATAAGTGTGCCTGATGGGAAAAATGCTGGCCTGTCAATAAAAAGATGTTCCAGTCCCTGCAAGTGCAACTATTCCAGCTGAAGTCAATTTGACTAGCAAGGTAGACGCTATGTGTGATACACCCGTGTTTCAAACATGGTATGTGCGCACTACAGGAGTGGGACGGATGTAAGAAAATGGAACTGAACTGAAAGCTAAGGACCCAAGGACCTAACTGTATACAACACTAAGATTTCTCTGGTGCACAAATGTGTCTGTTGTGAGGTACACTGTATTTCAAATGCTATTGTGGCATTTGAGTTTTGCAAGCATACGCATCTCCTGACGCAAGAAGTAGTGTGAGTAACAGCTAAGTTTTCAAAAGATGCCTATCACATGAAACCAGTACTTACAGCTGGACCTTGGCTGCCAGGCAGACCTGGGGCACCCTGTTGACCCTGCAAGCCTCGCGGTCCAGGTGAGCCTCGTGGTCCTTCCATCCCAGGCAGACCCCGACTTCCCTCGGGGCCACGGGAACCAGAGTCGCCAGGATTACCAATCTGACAATGAAAGAGAGGAATTTCAACAGACTGCTATAGTAGTGTTAGACTCATTCTGACATACCAAAATGGTGACAGGAGCTATTCACAAATGCAAAGCAATGAACGCTAGGATGTAGAGAACAGCTTCTTTTTTAAATAAGTGACCAGAGTCAGTAGTTGTGTGATTTATAAAATTACAAAGAGGTCTCTATTACTCACTTAAAGGGGAGAAGTGGAAAAATAAGATATTCTATCAAAAGAGGCAAATCGGCATCCATAGGGACATGCACAAGACATTGGGGTTTTTTGTCAAGGAACAGATCTCCTATACTTGGTTTCTACTTCTGCCCTCATGCATGTCACGTGCAATTTTTCTAGACATCAAGTGCTCCTTAAGTTACACAAATTCCAGCTCCCTGCTTGCTCCAAATGCTTTTCAAGCTTTTTGTACAGAGTACCACAATATGAGCCTGTATAATGTAGCTCCAGGCTACTTCAGAATACACATTTCTGCTTTGTTTACATCTGTCAGAGACAGAGCTTTCTGCACACAGGTTCTAGTGCCTACACTCGAGTTTGCTGGCACAGGGGAGGGAACATCCTCACACAAACATGCTGACAAAGTGCCTGAACAGATGCATTGCCAGCTTCACTCAAGGAAGGGGTAGAAAGAGCTATTTTACTGGTAAAGCTTCCTGACCCCTGGGGAGTGAAAGGATTGATATGGTTACATCAATATGTCCACTTACGTACATTTAATAAATTAAGCTATAGCTTCTGCTCCAGTAAATTTTCTAAAAGTGGTTAAATATCATGCAGAGTGAGACCTATGCCAAAAGGCACATCTGAGTTACTTTCAATACAAGTTATTTTACTACTATTAATCAACAGTAATACTAACAAAGAAAAAGAATAACCAAAACCAAAACAAACCGCCAAAAACACAACAAAAACCAAAACCAAAACAAATTTATGACTTCCCAAAGCTACTGGGAGAAGAAAAAAAAAAACCAACACCTACAGAAAGAGATGCTCAACATGGAAATTACTCAACTATGATATCAGTTACAACCACAAGATGGAGCCACTTCAGTTCCATCTAGGCTGCATCTCAAACAGCTAATTGCTGTCCCTGTCAGAAGAAAATCCGAAGAACATGCTTCAATAGATATATTAAGAAGATAGCAAAATTCCCTTCGTGGACTCTACAACCAGGAAGCCATCATTCCTTTCTTGCCCAGCTTGATGATTTATCAGGTTCTCTGATGAATTACTCATCCCTGTGTATGTACTCACTAGGACGACAAGCACTCTACGGTCTCATCAAGAGAAGAGGATTTTAAAAATCTAGGGGGATAAAACTACAGATTTCTTCTCTGCTTCACCTCTTCTTCATGTGCTTCCCGTAAGATCTTGATAAGCAGTACACACTGTCTAGCCTGCATTTGCTTAGCTTCAAAGTCACACCGGCTACTGAAGACACAAGCATAGCTCTTTTTGTTACATTCAACCTCAGTTCCCTGTAGGCAGAACTGTTGATACGTTACTATCATAGCCCAAACTGTCAGCTGCTCTAACAGTCCCACTCTTTGGTGATCCTGAAATAAAAGAATGTGTTCAGCTCTCAAATTCTTTTTTTTTATGTGACATACAAGCTTCTGCTTACCTTCCACATCAAAGGTATCATTTTGTTATTTAAAAAAAAAAAAAATTATTCTGGGCCAGAAATATGTCTGCTTTCACAGATATCACAGTCCTGCTGCCAGCTTTTTCACAGTGTAAAGACTACAGGCTGCATGCAGCCACTGCACTGAGCCTCGTTTCTATACAACACCTACTGTACAAAGAGTGCATTCATTTCCTTTACAAAAAAAAAAACAAAAAAAAAACAACCAAACAAAAACTAGTTGGCCAGAAAACTGCTGTTGAATAATGCTTCTCTTTTATGGAGCTTAGAATTCAGCATGTAAATTCCTTTCCAAAATTAATTCATTTTAATATTAACTGTATTCAAAATTTAAACAGAAGAAATGCTGTTGGAACTCACTCAATTTAACTGTGATGAAGAGCTCAGCTCACTATTTGTATTTTCTTTCTTAAATCAGAAACCCATCTATCTGATCTACTAGATCTCTGTATTTCTGAAACAGTGCTATTCATTATACTTACAGCTCCCTTTGCTCCTGGTAATCCCATATCACCCTAAGCAAAAATAAGACAAACCGTATTAGAAGCGAGTATCCATTATCACAGTCATTACAAACGCAGTAAACTTGACATGATTTTTATCACTATAAAAAAAAGCTCACATATTTAGTTTATTTATGCAAAATTGCACCTCAAATGAATTACAATTCATTTGGAAATAAACATTAAATTTCAGATTTTTTTGGTAAAATTCCTTTCTCAAAAACATTTCTGTAAGGTACAAATAAGAAAGCATGTTTATTATAATTGGGTTTGTATTGCTTATCTTAGAATTAGACATGTGGCTCTAACCTCTGAAACCACAGTTACAGCACAGGACAATCTTAGCAGATTGCTTGGAAACCTTTAGAGGAAGCATTATTTAATCAAGATTTTCTAGTTTGACAGAATTATGGATATTTTACAGTGCTGTGTTAGCCCTGACAAAACTGCAACAGAAACCAGGCAAGTGTCTACCCAATGTGCTATGAAGAAACCAAACCCCTAGAAGCTCCTGTTCTCAGCAGTCTGGCTCCTGGCTTGAACAACCCTGAGATCCCTCCATCACTCGACTGAAAATAGTAGTCCAACTATTCAGAAGTTTTTAGTTTTCCCTTTGAATTGAGAAAAAAAAAAATGTTTCAAAATCTTGTAATCACCTATGAAATAGATTAACTCATCTTCTTCGGTGTTTTCATATCACTCTTGGAGAAATTTCTGAAAATCGTATTTTCCCAGTTCCTACATGTCATTGGTGAAATAATTGGTTTCTAAAGGTCAGAAAGGCTACTTTGTCTGTTAATGAATATGTCATAAGTGAAGTAGAAGTAACAACTGTTATCAGTTTGAAAACAGACTAACTGGCAGCACATTTAAACAACCCATCATATTGCTTCCTGGGAATCTGTATAGTGATGGTAAAGCTGCATTACTGGGCACCTAGCTCACTAAGGCTATTAATTAACAGAATTATTATTTCATAATTGCAGAGTATAGGAAAAAACTCTTCATTTCCAGCACACAACCTGGGTACTGTTTTTTAAATAGGGAACAGTTTACTTCCTTTTGCAAGAGGTAGTTCTGGGTTTGCTGGATGGGGCCCCATAGGAGCCACTGGATTAGTGCATTTCTTTTTCTGTAGGAAAACAAATCCTCTTTACCCAAGGACACATGACCCAGGCATTACCCATGTGAATTTACAACATGCCCCACTCCTGTGGTGTACACATCTTCCTCCAGCAGTATCACAGTGCCATAGCCTCTTCCCAGACCATTCTCCCTTTCCCTAACAGCTAGTTGCTACATCTTATTTCCAAAGACAAAAGCAATACAAAATATTTCCATCAATCCTGAGTTATTAAGGATATTGATTATCCATGCTCCTGTTTCACCTGAATTAAACTACCTCCTCACCCTCACTGCCTCAAACACCAAGAATTTATGTGTGTATGTGTATGCTTATATATATACACACATACAAATGCTCAGTGTATCTGTACATATGTATGTATCTATCTATCTGTACACGCACACTCCCTTCAAGGCAGCCTGTACTGTATTATACACCTAACAGAATATGCGTGTTGCAGAGTGCTTTCAAAACAGCAGGAATGACATGACTCAGCTAATAGAACCGCTGGGCTCTGCAATGCCCAGTTAGTATAAAACTGAAATGTGACTTTCAAAGATCAAACCATATGCTGGAAGCACTCCAACAATACTTTAAAGTTTTAATTTATGACAACAAAGTATTAGATCGGATGAAGAGAAAACAACGCCTTACTAAGTCACCCTTTTCTCCTCCATCTCCTTCTGCTCCAGGTGCACCCTATATCAAAAAAAGACATACTATCAGCCTTCAGATTTAGTCAATGTAGTACTGCACCATTTTGTAATGTGACTTGAAAGTACCATGACCTGTAACGTGACTTACTTGTTCACCCTTAGGTCCTGGTTCACCCACTGAACCCTAAAAGGTTAAAGATAAAAAAAAAAAAAAAACATAAACAAAACCAAAAAACAAACATTTCAGAATTTGAAACTGCAGGTTCAAAAGTATATTAAATTATCTTCAATCCTTCCTACCATCTATTATTAATGCAAGAGACCTTTAAACCCGCAAATTTTTAAGAACGACAATGAAAGCACTCAAATCTTACTATATAATTAAGGTGATAGGCTGAAGGCAAGTAATAGCATGGAAAATATAATCCACTGCCACACCACATGGTACAGATTCTGTCTGTCAAACAGTAGTTCTCCCCTTTACATGTCAGATGCTTTTGCAGCTGCTACAACTCTGCTCTGCAAATTGGTTAGAAGTCATAAGTAAAAAATCCAGTAAGTGTATCACTTCTTCTAGCCCTGTTAAGTATTCTGTATTGCTGTAGGCCATACCAGCCCTGCTAATGTGAGATAAGCACACCAAGACATCCACAAATTCAGCCACAATCTGTCTTGCTTGCTGTTTAATTCTCAATGTTTTTTAGCAGAACTGTCTCCAGAATTTTGATCATGACAGTCAGAGCTGAATGGCTTGTTTCTTAAAGTGGATATTCCTTTAAAAAAAAAAAATATCATGTTACATCTTAGAATCCTGTAACAAAACACACCTGTGTGGACAGGCAGGAACCAAAGAATAATAAATTAATGACCTGATTCATTTCAAACATACGTAATTCATTTCTACAGTAAAAGTATTTTATTTGTAGAACAGTGTATTATTTAAGAAAAATCTTAGTATTTGTGGTCTGTTAGAAAACCAGTCACAGCATCCTTAAATGTTCTTTGCAGTCTGTGCACATTCAAACATACACATTCCAAAAGAACTATAATGGTGCATATAAAAATTTTCTAAAACAGACTGAGACACAGCATTTTTCTCTCTCATTTCAGGGACAGGCACACAAACCGGTGTAACATCTACAATTTATTCAGATTTGTTCTCACGTTCCTGAGGATGAAGAGCCAATACCAAATTATCCACAAAGCTAAGCAATGGAAATCGCAGACCTATTTAACATTCCAACTTTTTCAAACAACACTGGAACTATTTTGTCTGAAGTGCTACAAAAATCTTGCCTTATTAAGGTTTTCTAATTACTCACACAAAAAGACAATGATTTCCAATCTAACATCATTTTGGGAGTTCTCCACTTACCCTTCTTTAGAGCAACAAAACTGCTAATAGATAAGGTTGAGATGGGAGAAGCTTTTGCTTTTGAGAAACTTGGCCTGTAATATTTGTATTAGCAAACATAAAAATCACAGCTGAAACTATCTGAATCTATTCTGCATTAAGTCCCGAAATTTCAATGGAGACAATAGGATAAGATATCAAATATCCACTTTTTTGACATACCAATTATCTATTTGTAAAAATCCCTCTCAAACCATACCCAGGAACTGTCTGGGAAACTGCTAGTCAGCATCAGCCAAAACTGTACCAGGGGCTACACTAACTAACAGTATAAAGGATCGTGTTCCAGTGCCAAGGTCTGGGTCTTGCCCTGATGCTTTTAATTTACTAATATAGACAGAACCAGACTGTCTGAAACCAATCCAAAATGCACGAATCAGAAACAGTATAAGTGGGGAACGCTGGGGTTTGGCCATTCTCTGTAACATATCTGCATAACTACTCTGTAGGATTCACTAAAGAATGATCCATTGTTGTAACATTGTTTTGTATTGCTATCTCTGCTATAGTATGTCAGGTGTGAGGTAGATGCACTTGACTCCTTGACCAAACTATTGGCAGTTTGTTTCAGGCTCCAAAAGAAGTAAAGGCCATAGACAGGCCAAGAACTTCTCTACGTCCAACCTGTTCTCTGAAAATCCTCAAGGGAACACGGTGAGCATTGATGCACACGGGCTTGGAAACTGCAACACCAACCATGCAATTCTTCCAAGACTCATGTGTCAAGCAACAAAGGAAGTTGTGGTACAAGGAGTCTCATGCATGCCTTTTCCATCACACGTGACTACGAGCCAATCACTTTATTCCATAAATATAACAGCCTGAGTGAGCCTTTTTTGAGCTAAGCAGTTGGCTGATGGCAGTGATCGCCCCTTGAGCTGGGACACCTCTCAAGGTTACTCCTCAAGGCTGAGACACCCCCCTTACCAACTGCAGATCTTTGGTAAGTGACTGACATCATGCATAACCTTGTATTACAGCGCACTGAGATTTTGTGTTGGTAACTTTGAAGCGTCATTATATCTTCTGCAGTAAGTAAGAGTGAACCTTGCCATCGAACTTTGTTAAGCCTCACTTTTACAACATCTTACTTCAATAAAATCACTTTTGCTGATATCTTTGGTGGTCGTTCTTTAAGCAGTCTACACCTGCCCCACAACAAATTGGCATAGTTGACAGGATGGCAAGTAGTATTATCAGTTACTTACACAGGCACGGAATAAGTCCGAGTCCCAAATTGTCAGAAGAATGAGACCATTGGCATGACTGGGGTGCCATTGAAGGACAATTAAAATTAGCAAGAATTTGGTGCAGAAGCAGTTAGAGGAAGAAAAGGAGAAAAAAACCAGAAATTGGGAGAAAAGGTCAACATGATGATGCTCATGAGGGCTCCTCATTCCCCTAACCCCATGCAAGTTAGGAAACTAATCGTGTCCCTAGAGGATTGGGATGGTGATACTTGGGGTGATCCTGATGACTGTGATGAGGGAAACGGTGACCCACTGTTCCCCTCAGACTTCCCTGAATATGAGGTTAGACCCATCATTAAAACAGAACACTCTGAAGGACCTCAGGGTATTGCTCCACAATACACTACATGAACCACTCCATGGGATCTGTGGCAACTGGCAAACTTACAAGAGAAATACAGCAGAAAGCCAGGTGGCCCTGTTGGAGCGAGTCCAGACAAGGGCCACGAAGATGATCAGAGAGCTGGAGCACCTCTCCTATGAAGACAGGCTGAGATAGTTGGGGTTGTTTAGCCTGGAGAAGAGAAGGCTCTGGGAAGACATTATAGCAGCCTTCCAGTACCTAAAGGGGGCCTACAGAAAAGACGTGGAAGGACTCTTTATCAGGGAGTGTAGTGATAGGATGAGGGGTAATGGTTTTAAATTGGAAGAGGGTAGATTTAGATTAGATATTAGGAAGAAATTCCTTACTGTGAGGGTGGTAAGACACTGGAACAGGTTGCCCAGAGAAGTTGAGGATGCCCTATCCCTGGAGGTGTTCAAGGCCAGGTTGGATGGGGTTTTGAGCAACCTGATCACTAGATGTCCCTGGCCATGGCAGGGGGATTGGAACTAGATGATCTTTTAAGGTCCCTTCCAACCCAAACCATTCTATGATTCTATGAAACTGAATATTCATGGCACATCTGCCTGAGTGACAGTGACCAAATAACGTTAAGTGGAGATAAAGCAAACTGTTATTGGGGTCCAGGAGCTTTATTAAACCTAGGACCCGACCTGGTGAATGAATCCCATTCTACCACCCATAGGGTAGCTTATTTGGCTGGGAGAATAGCTGCCTTGGAACGAGGTGAACCTTCTATAATTTCCATCAGTTTCCTAAGCGAGCTCTCCACTGCTGTCACAAAAGCTGCCTGCATACAAGCTATGCACACACAGGGAGAAGCTGGTGATACCCCGATATCCACCATGGTAGATTATGCAATATTAAAACCACTAAATGAAGGAGGCACTTGTATTTTGATTCAAGTTGGACCTCGACAACAACTGGTGACATTACTAATAGATACGGGAGTACGAATTTCAATACTAACACAACAGGATACCAAGAAGCTGGGGGTGTGACCCCAGACAGTAAAGAGTTAAAGCCACTGGGGTGAATGGAGAGACTGTTATATGCCAAACTGTGAAAATTAATTTATAGCTCCCTGGTGCTTAAAAAGCACACTGAAAATATTTTGGGTTTCAATGTTTTGACCAGACAAAACTGGCACTTGCCAGATGGTAGTATGCGGTCCTTCAGTTCAAGTACTGACCCCAACACTGGTAGAAATTGGGAGGCTACAGAATGTGTACTATGGATGTTGTTTACCTGGACCCTACTAAAGCTTTTGACACCTTTTCCCACAGCATTCTCCTGGAGAAACTGGCTGCTCATGGCTTGGATGGGCATTCGCTTCGTTGGGTAAAAAACTGGCTGGATGGCCAGGCCCACAGAGTGGTGGTGAATGTAGGTAAATTGCGTTGGTGGCTGGTCACAAGTGGTGTTCCCCAGGGCTCGGTATTACAGAATCATAGAATCACTGGGGTTGGAAGGGACCTCTAGAGATCATCTAGTCCAACCCCCCTGCCAGAGCAGGAACACCTAGAGCAGGTTGCACAGGATGGCGGTCCAGGCAGGTTTTGAAGGTCTCCAGAGTCGGAGACTCCACCACCTCTCTGGGCAGCCCGTTGCAGTGCTCTGCCAGCCTCAAAGGAAAGAATTTCCTCCCCATGTTTAGATGGAACTTCCTATGGTCAAGTTTGTGCCCATTACCTCTTGTCCTATCACTGAGCAACACTGAAAAAAGACTGGTGCCATCCTCCCGGCACCCTCCCTTTAAGTGTTTGTAAGCATCGATGAGATCCCCCCCTCAGTCTTCTCTTCTCCAGGCTAAAAAGACCCAAGTGCCTCAGCCTTTCCTCAAAAGAAAGATGTTCCAGCCCCCTAATCATCTTTGGAGCCCTCTGCTGTACCCTCTCCAGCAGGTCCCTGTCCTTCTTGAACCAGGGAGCCCAGAACTGGACACAGGACTCCAGGTGCAGCCTCACCAGGGCAAAGTAAAGGGGGAGGATAACCTCCCGCGACCTGCTTGCCACATACCACTTGATGCACCCCAGGATGCCATTGGCCTTCTTGGCCACAAGGGCACATTGCTGGCTCGTGGTCAACTTCTTGTCCACCAGGATTCCCAGGTCCCTTTCCACAGAGCTGCTTTCCAGCAGGTCAGCCCCTAACCTGTCCTGGTGCATGGGGTTATTCCTCCCCAAGTGCAGGACCCTACACTTGCCCTTGTTGAACTCCATGAGGTTCCTCTCTGCCCAACTCTCCAGCCTGTCCAGGCCACGCTGAATGGCAGCATAGCCTTCCAGTGTGTCAGCCACCCTTCCCAGCTTTGTGTCATCAGCAAACTTGCTGATGGTACGCTCTGTCCCTTCATCCAGGTCATTGATGAATATGTTGAACAGGACTGGACCCAGGACTGACCCCTGGGGAACACCACTTGTTACATGCCTCCAACTAGACTCTGTGCCACTAATCACAAACACCTGAGCTGCCAGCCAGTTTTCAATCCACCCCACCATCCACTCATCCAACCCACACTTCCTAAGCTTGCCTATGAAGATGATGTGGGAGACAGTGTTGAAAGCCTTGCTGAAGTCAAGGTAGACAACATCCACTGCCCTCCCCTCATCTATTCCTCCAGTCACGCCATCGTAGAAGGCTATCAGATTAGTCAGACATGACTTCCCCGTGGTGAATTCATGTTGGCTACTTCTGATAACCTCCTTTTCCTCCAGATGCTTTGAGATGACACCCAGAAGGAGCTGTTCCATCATCTTTCCAGGGATAGAGGTGAGGCTGACTGGCCTGTAGTTTCCCAGGTCTTCCTTCTTGCCCTTTTTGAAGACTGGAGTGACATTGACTTTCCTCCAGTCCTCAAGTATTGGGGCTGGTTCTCTTTAATATCTTTATCAACAACCTGGATGAGGGGATCGAGTGCACCCTCAGTAAGTTTGCAGATGACACCAAGTTAGGCAGGAGTGTCAACCTGCTTGAGGGTAGAATGGCTCTACAGAGGGATCTGGACAGGCTGGATCAGTGGACCGAGGTCAGTGATATGAAGTTCAACAAGGTCAAGAGCCGGGTGCTGCACTTAAGTCACAACAACCCAACACAGTGCTACAGGCCTGAGGAAGAGTGGCTGGAAAGCTGCCTGGCAGAAAAGGACCTGGGGGTGTTGGTCAACAGCTGGCTGAATATGAGCCAGCAGCATGCCCAGGTGGCCAAGAAGGCCAGCAGTATCCTGGCTTGTATCAGGAATACTGTAGCAAGCAGGACTACGAAAGTGATCGTTCCCCTGTACTCAGCACTGGTGAGGCCCCACTTCGAATACTGTGTTCAGTTTTGGGCCCCTCACAACAAGAAAGACATTGAGGTGCTGGACCATGTCCAGAGAAGGGCAACAAAGCTGGTGATGGGTCTAGAGCACAAGTCTTATGAGGAGTGGCTGAGGGAACTGGGGTTGTTTAGTCTGGAGAAAAGCAGGCTGAGCGGAGACCTTATCGCACATGGGCTTGGAAACTGGAACACTGACCATGAAAAGCAGGTGGTTCTCCCAAGATTCATTTGTCAAGCAACAAAGGAAGTTGTGGTACAAGGAGTCTCATGCATGCCTTTTCCATCACACGTGACTACGAGCCAATCACTTTATTCCATAAATATAACAGCCTGAGTGAGCCTTTTTTGAGCTAAGCAGTTGGCTGATGGCAGTGATCGCCCCTTGAGCTGGGACACCTCTCAAGGTTACTCCTCAAGGCTGAGACACCCCCCTTACCAACTGCAGATCTTTGGTAAGTGACTGACATCATGCATAACCTTGTATCACAGCGCACTGAGATTTTGTGTTGGTAACTTTGATTTTGTGTTGGTAACTTTGAAGAGTCATTGTATCTTCTGCAGTAAGAGTGAACCTTGCCATCGAACTTTGTTAAGCCTCACTTTTACAACATCTTACTTCAATAAAATCACTTTTGCTGATATCTTTGGTGGTGGTTCTTTGAGCAGTCAAAATTGCCCACATATGATAAGGTGCCAGCAGATAGTACCCAATATCTAACAGCTTTGGGATCAAGAATGTCTACTGAAATACGTTTTTTGTGAATTCTACTTGGCTTCTGGTTGCTGTTTATATCAGCTCTTATTATGCACATATGGGCTTCACAACAGAACTTTATAGGAACGCTGTGTACCAAACCATGAAGTTTTGAAATCAGGAAGGGAAGAAAGGTTACTCCAGTCTGGAACTTATTGATACCAGTGGTTGACCCAAAGACTAGAGTTAACAGGCTACAGTCATCCTCATTTCCAAATCCTGACAAGGACATTCGGCTCTTTGTAAGACAGACGCAGTTGCAAGTTAAGCAGAGTAGAGAAAGGACAGAGTGGCACCATGCTCTGCAAGCTTGTGACTTGGAATACATACTGCAGATCAGTGCTACTGGCAACACTGCAGCCACGTTAAGCCTGCCCCAGAAAATTCACTCCAGACTTTATGCGACTGAAGGAAAAAAAATGAATCAAGGATACAAGTGGATCCAGTTGACACTTGTCTCAAACCAGGAAAGCTAAAAAGCAATCTCAGGATGAGGTAATTGCTAGCATAGCTTTTTGGACTTCAAGGTATTTGCAGAGGGCATTAAAGGATTTGAAAAAAGCTCCAGGCATAAGATACTGTCATCTGCCAGTTATATAAACAGAAACCTCCTGAGTACAGCCTGAATCTCACTGGGTCTGTTTACAGCACCTACATTCTGCTCTTATCCTACAGGTCCAGACCCTTTATAGAGTAAATTAGGAAAATCAGACATCTTTGGAGCCTTTGGTCAGCACTGCAACAAATACTAGTTATTTTCCTTCCAGATATGATTTCCCAGGTGCCTTCAATCTCCCTCTGGAGAAGTCTAAAGTATGAATCATTAACAATCTAATAAAAAGAGACTGCTTTATGTTAATACTTACTTTTGACTAGAAACATACATTCCTGATCTCAGCAGTAAAAAAAAAAACAAAAAACAAAAAACCACAAACAAACAAAAAATCCCAAACAAAACCAAACGCACTAGAAATACCTCAACAACAACAAACACTGTCTTAGAAACTTGTTTTTAAGTACCTGAGCAGCTTTTAAAAACTGCCAAAACCAACTGCAAGCCGTATCTAGCCACCCCATGAAGTATACTGGGAGCATACCAAGGGCAGGATTCCTCTATTCAACTGAAGACGTCTACAGTAGTGATACTTATGTCTCACTAACAGTTCTATACTTCTTTGACTGTCAGTGGAAAGTAAGAGTGCAATTCAAAAGTGCAATTCATTTAATACTGAAGCAGATGTCTCAAGTAAGAAGGATGAAACACAGTGCAGAACTGACTGTTTCCATAACAAAGGTGTCTGAAGTTTAGTGAGTAAATTCCATCCCCTGTAGCCTCCTATAAGCAAGAGAAATATCTTTTTTTTTTTTTTTATATATATAATCTTCACTGACATTTATTCAGCAAAGCAAGATATCTTCTGCAGGTATGTGAGATCCCCAGGGCCCAGTTCTTCCTTCCTAACAAAATACTAGAAGAGGTACTTATATCCTGTAATTGTGTGTGTATGCATAGGTGTCTCAATAGCTGCATTAGCCTGGGCATTTCCATAGCAGGTCCTAAGACATACGTAAAAGGCATTGTATCTACTGTAGACCAGGGCTGAAGTTCCAAAGCTCCTCAGTGACCAGAGACCCTGCCTCATAATTTCAGATCTGGCTGAGTCAATGATTTGCTGTATGATTTAGGCCTTCAAATTATTCAAACTCCAAAACAAAGGAAATATTCACACCAGTAATCTTATTTCAGTCTCTTAAGTAACACTGTCAAGACTTTTCCTGTATATTTGATGAACTACAAGTAGTTAATGGGCACCTAGAGTACCGCTTTCAAGCAGTTAACAGATCTGCGTACAAAACAAGAAACCAGACATTAATTCATGTAAAAACTGCAAACAATGCTCAAATTATTGCATTTACTCCTGACATCAAACTGCAGTCTGTATGTATGAGTGCATTTCTTACCCGGTCACCCTTACCACCAGGTAGGCCTGGAGGACCTGGCAGTCCAGGAAGTCCAATATCGCCCTGGGGACCCTGTGAAAACAAGTCAAGGGTGTAAACTTACGCAGCTTGTTTTAGAGTGAACAACTAAAGGTCATACCCTGACAAGCAGATGGGGCAGAATCTTATTCCCAGAACACTCCTAACTTGATGAAAGAGGATTATCTGATGAAAATAGAGCTGATCCAAAATACAGCCCTTTAAACAGTGGCTTATTATGATTTTATTGCTGACAAACACAAGAGAAACAGCTTACAGGGCTTTCCACCCTCTAGTCCCTCAACGACAGCCTGGTTCTCCTAAAAATGCTTCCTATGATCTTGCGCTCTATGATTTGCGCATTCCTCTGTAACAGCAGGCTCTTTCAGCCAAACCTCCCCAGCTATGCTTCTGACTGTTACTGTGTAAATACTGCTGGAGCACTGGTAAAAGGTGGCATTCATAATCTGCTCCATTCATTAGTTTCACACAGCTGCTAGCAGAAGGCCAGTCTTTCACCGCTCCTGTTCCCCGAGTACACACAGCCCACACAGGAGTATGCAACCCAACTTTGCACATCACAGGATTTATGGTTTTTTAAACAGAAAAAGTCCCACACATCTCCATATACTTTAAAACAGCATTTGCTAATATTAGCACAGTCATAGAGAACTGAAAAAGAAATTCAACAATCACTCATTTCAATCTTATTTTCAGTTCCCTGCATGGATAAATGGGTAAGTGTAGTTCCAAATGATACCACAGCTTCTTCAAAGTAAATATAAGCACTGAATATGGAAATAAACTGCTTACCCATTTCCCTGGTAAACCTGGAGGACCCGCAGGACCTGGCTCCCCTCTGCTGCCCTTATAGGAAACAGAATGACATCATTACTTCCTGAAATATTTCCTGTGAACAGGGATTAAAGTATGATTTTTTTTTCTTAATGTTTAGTGAATTACACTACTTAGCAGTTGGCTTTAATCAAGACTTCTGTTTATTAGTGCAAAAATATCACATGCATTAAGAACAGTGAAACTTACTGAAAAATGTAAACATTTTTAATTACAATGGCATACAGTATTTAGTTGCCATTAAATAATTCAGCTAATTCATTCTGCTGAGTCATTATGCACAATCAAGTCCCCTTCATGGGATCGCACCTGAGAGTTACCTGTAACAAACACATTTACTTCACTAAGACAACTCTGATGCACATGTTTAGCTTTAGGCTTTTGCTTAGTTTCATCAACTGAACCCTCACATGACCACATACTTTGAAGCATGATCCCACATGAACAATGGGTAAATGTGAAAAGTGCATGCAGAAGTCATGCTTAACAAACTCACTTAGGTTAAAAAACAGTCTAGACTGTTATAGGGAAGGGTACCTTTGAAAAATCCCTATTTATAATAGTGATAAGTATAAATACACTTTTTACTGGATTTTTGCTTTATAGCTTCACTTCAGATATGTTTACCCATTCAGATCATCATATTCACCATATTCATTAGTGTTATAATTCCATCTCTTAATGCAGTCGTTTGAATATATACTCTAGGTAAACCTGTCATTCAGTCAAATTTTCAAAGATTTTAAACAATTTTCAAACTAAAGTACCTTTCTCAAAAGGGTTTTGTCTCTTATGATTAAACCTTTCAGAACAGCTCAATAAGTTTTATACATTGTCAACTGTACAGATATACACCTGTACAGATAAATTCAAACACTGTCCCAACACAAGCCTAAGTCTTACTTGAGACACTTTTCTTACTTCCACTGCATGAATCCTTAAGGAGTGCTTGCTATAAAAGTATGACACAGCATTTAAGATCATAAAATATCAAGAATTGAAGTTATTAGATATCTAAGTAGATAACCTGTTATACACAACTTAGAAAATATGGATAAAGGCAGACCTAAGCGTTTTAGCACTGTATACAATGGATAATTTTAAATACATATATTTCCTTCGTAATAAGAAAAATATTATGAAATATTTTGACATACTCATTAGTAAAAGGAGATGGCAGACATGGCCTTTTACACCAGGTCATAAATGCAATGACAACTTCTCACACAAGCTTAGGAAAACTAACTCTACAATTCAAAAAATAATTAGGTATCCTGGAGAGATCAGAGAACCAAACATAAACAGACTTCTTCATTCATTTCCTTCAAAATATCCTATGGTGTTAAAATCACTATCCTTTTAAAGCACTTTGTATGTTTTCTGAAGCTTTTTTATGTTAAAAAAAAAAAAGAAAAAAAGCCCCCCAACTTTCATCTTACAACGCAGAAGATGAATTAACCTTTTTGAAAATTTGTTATTTAATCACATAATTCAGTACTACATCTCTGACCTGGAATACTACTACACTACTGATGCAGGACAGAGAACGATTAGAATTATGATCAGTATTAGAAACTCATCTCCCCGTGTATGTCATGACCTTCATGTCTGATTGCTATACAGCTGTAAAACAAAAGCAATGTCATCTTCCATAGAGTTAAAAATCATATAATAAACCTCTTAAGCACATCAAAGGTTCTGCTGGTCATACAGAATGCAAGAAAAATCTTTCATTTGATTTGAAACGCAAAAAATTCTTTTATCAAATATACACTACAGGCACTTTTTCAAACACCAATGTTTTTCTAAGGTGGTAAAAAAAGGTGGTTAGTATACAGAAGACTGGAATACAAAAGGATAGTATTTCCTGTAAACACTGACATTATGTCTGTAAGGACAGATTACTTCAAACTAAGGGCCACCACTGCAAGATCTGCAGGAGCTGTGTTTTAGCAAGTAAGAGGGGAACTGCAACCCAAAGAACAACCAGGAATCCCATTGGCCCATGGAATAACTTAAAAGACTGTAAAGCTTCCTCCAAGTTACACCTGACTGAAATGTCCCTGGGATAGGATTTACATTGGGCTAGTTACTCTTGGTTCCCTTCATAGGGGATGAAGAAAAAAAAAAAAAAAGACATCTCGAAATATCCTCATGTAAACATTTAAAATACATCACGAGTCACGTTCTAGAAGCATCCACGTTTTCCCCACAGCCTGTAAGAGCATTTCTGTAATAACTCGTCCAGGTGTTGACATCTGTACTTGCTCAGATGAAACCTTCCTCTGTGCTCTAAGTTACTCATAGGCAATAATCAGAACAGAAGGCAGTTTGGCCATGTCCTCAGCCTACCTTTCTTACACAGCAGCCCTACATATAACAGAGCCCATAGTTGCAAGCCACTCACAAATCAATGCACACGTTGCACTGGTTTTAACAAAAAAAAAAAAAAAAAAAAAAAAAAAAAAAAGGAAAGAAAAAAACAAGAAGAAGATTTGGAATTAAACAAAGGAGGTTTTGAAGTATTACTTTCGTATAACTATATCCTCTCCCAGACTAGCACGCACCGGAGGGTGACATTTCGGTTACATCCACTCCCCTGGGCCTGTCCCCTGGCTTAGAGCACATACCACACAAGTGGGTGGCGTGCAGTTTTCATTGCTCCTTTGTCCCAAAGCTGGAGGCATCTTTTTGTTTTAACGGCACATTGTGCTCCTTGACAAGACAGAGCTAATGCCCTGAGCGGGATTCTATTCACACAGTAGCGGTGGATTAGAGATTTGATTTTCCTTTTTAACGAATCAGTATAGCAGATGGAATTGGGAAAAGAAAGTGCATGCACTACAGGGATTTCGCAGAGCTTCCCAGATCCCTGCCGCATAGGGGATAGCACTAACGGGCAGATATATGCAGGCCAAGAAATTATGAATACTGCCTCCAATTTTTTATTTCCCCTTTCAGAGCAGAGAGACCCCACATGGCCCCCAGCTGCCAGTGTTCGTAGTAGCAGAGGCAAGTTCACTGGCGTTCTAGCTTTAATGCCTGATGGGTTCCTGTTGCTGTTATTGCCTACCATATCCAAAAATGAAGTCACCACGTGGCTAGGGTGTAATGGGTGCATTTTTTCTGCCCAGAGCTTTCTGACACAGCTAGGTTACAGCCACAACCTGCACCTCTACTTAAGGTGCTAGTACAACTGTGTGAACAGATGCTGTACCTACTTCTATAACTCATCTTGGTCACCAAGTTGAGGTAAGGGCTAAACACCTAATATGACCTCAACCTCAACTGAGACTGCTTGCCTGGCACGTGTAACAGCAAACACACCTCCGCAGCACCCCTTCTGCTGAGAGTCCCAGAGGGACCAAGGATCTGAGACAGGAAGGTTGTGCACTGCTCATTTCCATGCTAGGAGGATATCCATTTGGGCATTCAGTGAAGGAAATTTGGGATGGCACTGCAACCACCCAATCAGAACAGTCACAAACAGCGTGAAAGTGAATTAACTTAGGTAAACTCTCCATATCTCTGGTGCATAGCTTGACAAGAGACAGTATGTAGAAACAGATCCCCTTCCTTTCTCCATTAAGCCACGATTTTTCTCCCCACTTACACAAAAAATTCAAAGGAAACTGCCAACTGCTGTAGCATAACATATTGACAATATTTTCACTTCTTGGCCCTTGATATCCACTCACCATTATGAGCTATTTAACAACTGAAGGGAAAGGGAGATGCTGCAGTTTTCTCTACAACAGCTGCATCTTCTCTTTGTCCTGATCAGCCTTATACTGGTTTCTTATAGCTGAGTAGCATCAGGAGGGCATTATCAGCAGCAAAGCCACAAACCCACCCGAAAGTCACTGCATAGGTTGTTTCTTTTCACTGAGCAAAATATATCTCACTGCAGTTCTTTTTTATTAATGCATTTTGAAGCCTTTCTGTGCAGTATGCTTGACACTTAGTCAAGTGTCCTTTGCACTGACTGCTGCTGTAAGTTACTTCTTTGGAACAAAATTTGTCTCTTTCAGAGAAATAATTGGAAGAGGGAGACAGAGGGTGACCTTAACACCACAAGTTCCCCTGTATTTTGTGCAACAGGATGGGGGATGTCACTCCAAGGGTTCAGACAGCGGGCAAGGTCCCCCTCTTCATTCCTGGTAGTATCTAAGGGCCAACAGAGAATTAAACTTTATCTGTGAAATTGTGCAAGGTAAAATAAAGAGGTCCATTTCCCCCAGAACAGTGAACCTGGAGTGCTGTAGCAGACCCAGGTGGTACTGCTCCCTCCCTCTTGGACCACCATGCGCTTCCCTCCAAGCAAGAGGCAAGACATAACCCTGAGTCAGTTCCTGCTTTCTCCCTGCCGGCCACGGGCAGCTGCCAGCTTCTCCCGGCAGCACTGCCCTTCTCCCTGGGCACTGCCTTTGCTGCACTGGTGGATGTGTAGGTGGGGACTCCGCTCCTTATCCACTCCATACCTTGCTTTCTCCTTGCCTATCCAGCTTGGAGGCATAGGAAGCAGCAGTTTTGCAGGCAAACTTTCCTTTCCCATCAACAAGTGAAACAACGGAGACCATGATTAACCCAGCAAAGGGAGAGGAACTGATTTATGCTCTTTTATTTCACTGTCAAACCAGTCAGGAGGATGTGTTACACCCTGAATTTTTGTACAGACAGAAGGAGAAAATTCATAGCAGCATTCAGAGTCTTTGTCTCTCACTCCCGCCTCTCCCTTTTTCTATTACTTTTCTGCTGGAGACTGAGTTTTGTTCCAGACAAGTAACCTATGGCAGTAGACTCAGCCAAGAGGGCACTGGGTTGGAATGTATTGCACAGACAATGAAAGAATGAGGTGGTGGGGGGGGGAAGATGTGCAGAAAATTACAGCAAGAAGGAAAAGAGACCTCCAGAAGTACAACCCGAATATTTCAGCTCTGTTTCAGCAGCTGTCTCAGAAGACTCTGTTAAAGCAAGAATTTCTGTGCTGCAACTTGTTACCTGAAAAATAAATAGCGAACAAGAACAGGAAGCAAAGTGCTCAGAGTGGTTTATCTGAATGAAACAGTGACTTTTTTATGGATACAGAATTTCAGATTAACAAGGAGATGCTTCTGACATGTTTTAGGAGCGGCTCTAGGGACTTTCTGGACGCACACATTTTCAGAGGTGTGTGTGTTTAAGTGCAGCCCCATCAGATCATATACAGAGAGATGCATTTCACATCAGCCAGAGGGGGAAAAACCGAGAGGCCACTTCTGCACTTGCTTTGTGCTTTGGGTTGCCCTTGCTGTTGTCTGTAGTTCTCCAGAGCTGGATTGAAAGTGCTTATTCAAAACAACATAATCACTGTGACGGATGGCCATTTCCAGTATTCACATAAATGCTTTCTTAACTCATATCCAATAGGTAATGCTGGAGGAAAAAAACATGACAGGTCTTAACGTAACAAGCATTTAAGTACGTGTGTAAACATTTGGTTGATTTATGCTGAGAAACAAGCAACTTTTGGGAGTGTGTCTTTTCCAACAAGTACACAAATTCTTTGAGACTTTTTTTTTCTCTGTCTGCACTTCTGATAGCTTTTTATATGGCCAAAAATAAACCAGAGGATGGTCTCCTTCATTTCAAACTGGAAGAGACTAAGGATGTTGTAGTATCTTGTGACTAGAAATCCCAGGCTGAGTTTCCCAAGCAGTTCTCCTTCCTCTTCATTTCTGAATATTAAAGGGAAAATCAAGACTCCTTTTGACTGGGGGGAAATGCATATACTGGTTGCGTTGCAAAATAAAATATACACTTGCATGAAAATGTAATTTTTTTCCCCTGTCATCCGTGTTCTGGTGAGAAGCAATGAAGTACATACCAGAGATGACAAGACTATATCACTCCTCATCCTCTTGCTGTAAATAGCCTCCAATTATTATTATCTCAGACCTTCAGCCCAGCTCTCTAATGAAAAGGTTTTGCTTTAGCAAATTCAGAGTGGCCTTGTAGGAGTGTTTATTATGAAAAGCTTCAGGAGCAAAGAAAGGATTCGGCAAAGGACTTGCTTGGGTCAGAACTGCTTTATGCAATTCCCATGCTAGTGCGCATAACGTATAGCCAGTGCAAACATCAGTCTTACAGATGCTGTTGATGCCTCTGCTCGGTGAGCGCTGGAGTCACTGGTGAGGGGTAAAGCAGCTGCAGCTCTCTTGGTCCCTCTGCCCCGGGGAGCTGCAGCTGTCTTCAAGGAGATGAAGACAGTGGCTGGTGCTTTCACACAGAAAGGCATCTGCTCATCGAAAAGGGAAGGCAGCTCGGAGGACGTGATAATCACAGCCCATCACTGATGCAGATAACAACCTTTCTCAGTCATCTCCCTGACAGTGTATCTTTTTCTGCCTCATTGGAGGCTGGGGCGGGGAATCGGGATTGTTATTCATATATCCAACCTGGGTTCTTTTTTCAAACAGGATTCCAGATGGCCAACAATTTTGATTCAGGTGAACAGCTCATTTAGCAGTATTGGGCTGAGGATTCAGTGATTTCAAGAGCAAACGGCAACTCAGAAGCAAAAAAACATAAGGGGGGGAAGCCATAAAATATTGAAATAGTGATGGATGTGCACCTGAGTCTTGTCTCAGAAAAAGGCTCATGAATTTTAAGGGTCTTCAGACCTACCTAGAGGAAACCTTTACTCACCATACAACTGCATGTACATATGAATTTAAAAAGAACTGGAACAGGCTTTCTAGAATATTTTAGGACAATAAAATGTTTTTTCATAATACATCTGTCATGCAAAATGTCAAATACAGTTTGCAGAGAAAATCAAGCAGGAGCCAAAGAGGAAAAGAAGGTCTGAAGGTGAAGGAGCAAGTACCACTGAGGAGTGACAGAATGTCAGAGAGCAGGGCTCTCCATGCCCCTGGTTGTTTATTTATTTTTATAGCTGGTAACTGTATATTGCAGCAGTGATTTATTTATATATTTATTTGTTTAAAACCTTAGATTTACCAAGAAATAAATGACCCTGAAGTTGTTTATTGGAAACTTCCCTCCTCCTCAAGTTGGATGTTTCACTACTTATACTGTGTCCTTGGTGGAGCAGAGAGAGGCATGTAAGGAACACCTGAGCTCAGAGAGCCACCTTCTTTTGCAGAAGTAGTTCCTGCACATAAAGATTTGCAGATTCAGGTTCTTCATTTTATTCTTGAGGTTCAAGGCACAAATATTCTCACTTGACTTTGTTATTCAGCAAGCAATTTAGGCAGATCTTCTTTGGCAATGGGACCAGGATTTGCTGAGGTCATCTGTCCAGACACCTATGTTCCACCCCAGCAGGACTCACTAGGCAGAAGGAAGAAACCCACTGCTGGAGAGCTGCAAAGACCTCTCCTGGTTTTCACAGCTGTGTATTTAATCGCAGAATAGCCACACTGGGGTTCAGAATCTTTCCCCACTATAGATTTATACCAGTAAATATGTAGATTTTTTCCCTCTGATGTTGTTACTTTTAATTAATACCTATATGGGAGCAGAATGTAACCCAGCATGATCATTTCCAGGAAGGGCAAGTATTAGCGAAGCTCCTAACTCTTGGATGAACTCTTCTTTTTGCATCATTCTGTTATGAAATGGGGTCTCTGAAAAGGTTTATTAGCCTAGATTTAGACTGAGCTGGTTTCATAGTAATGGGTCCCTCTTCACATCAGCTGTCTTCTCAGAGGGCAAAGGCAATTAGAAAGCAGTGGAAAAGAAACACTATTGTATTTACACTCTTAATAGCATTGGCTTGATGCCCTGTGAAATCTGCTTTGAGGATGGCTATTAAAAATGCAAGAGTGATTGACAAAAGAGTGAAGAGTCTCACTTTCAGGTCACGGGTTTGCCCTCCTGCTGGCATGCCAGTGACCAAAGCTCATCACCTGGCTGGCTGTGCCAGTCCCTGTGGTCACGTCTCCGCTAAAGAAGATTTCCCTCTGGGTCCCCCTGTGAGACACAGCAGTGGGTTGGTGTGGGGAAGCCTGAACTGTCCCAGGGGCAGGAGGAGCAGCAATTTGGCAGCAATCCTAGAGACATGGGTAAACGGAGAAACTACTATAAAGTCCTCCCCTGACCCAAAAGTAGGTATTTTTATGTACTGCAAGGCTACCCGCTCACTGGCTGTGAAAAAAGGGAAAGAAAACCTTGAGTCAGTGCATTCTTGTGAATTAGTTTAAGATCTTGGTTTTGTAGTCTCAGATAGTTCAGTATGGCTCCTGGTTTCAATACGGCTTTTCAGTAATAATTTCCAACAAATATTTCCAGCATGAATAATGCCCAGGGCACGGGAGTAACATTTATTTGGTACGGAGGGAATCAGTTCAATCAATCATTTCCATAGCATGAAGGTAGAACATGTCTGAAAAGAAAAAAAGATAGCAATGTCCCAGTAAAGAATACTAATCCCATAATTAAACAGAACAAATTAATCCCGAGGACAAAGAAATATTCAAAGGTCAACCTATTGTTATGTGTGCCTAGGAACTTTCCTCTCATTCTGATAAAAATAAAAAGTATGTGGTTTGTAAGTATCTGTTACTTTTCAGAGAAAAAAAGAAAATCTGGAATTTTTTTCTCCTTTTGACTTTGCGTCATTGTTTTGGTTTTGACATAAATACAAAACAATGCATCAAAAATTACTACAAATGCAGGCAATCTTAAAAGATCAATAAACAGTTCAGTGGATCTGAGACAGAGCAGTCTCCCAACCTTCCAAAATAGCATCCTAATGTTCTATATTAATTAAATACAGATTTTCAAAAGACAGTTAACAGAGCAAGTACAACCCAGCAGGTTGGGAATGTTGATTTCTCTTCCTTAATTGCATTGTGAAGCCACCTCCACAGATAAGAGAATAACAAATTAGCATGGAGGGCAAAAGAACATAGAGATGACACAAATCAATAACAAAAAATGAGATAGGGAATAAGACAGCAATGGGGAGGAAGCTGTGCTGACTTTTCCTCCTCTCCATCATCCACTTGCAGAGACCTGGCCCAGAAGCCCTCCGGGGTCCCAGTGACATCCAGCAGCCACTCGCCCTGTGCCACCACATCATCCCTAAGCCTGCGGTGCCCACAGATGTTCTCATTTAGCTATTGTTTATTACAATAGCTCCTTGTCTACCCACCCTTTGCCGTTTTCTCCCAGCTAAGGCATGGAACACGTGTTCTGAGAGTTCCTTGGCTTAAATTTAATTTTTGAGGCAATCAACTTCAACAGAGCTGCTGATTGCAGCAGGACAGGGATTAGCTCCTATGTGAACACCTAAAATAGCAATTCTCCACCTTCACAGTACCACTCCGTACATGCTGCATTCACTGCGGTCGTTGTTGGGGGAAAAAAGGACCGCTATTTTATTTTAGGTAACATCTCAATGAACAGGCTTTTTCAAGGGTTTTTTCCCCACAAACTTTGATATTTCTCTGAAAGTTCCTACAGAAATCAACATTCGAAACCTGTCACAGAGCTCTGATGCTTCTTTTAATCATCAGTCAAGCAGGAAGATGGCAACAGGATGCACTGTGTCATGTCTGTGTCATTGTAATACAAGGCTTCAAAGATGTGCTAAAACTACCTAAAAGTTTTCAGATTCAATTTGGATAAGCACTTTAAAATAATCTCACTGTTCAGCTAAAATCTTCCTAGTTGGACATACTTCAGGCACAGCCTTTGCCACAGGATTTCCATTTCAGACTCCCTGAAAGCACCTTGAGAAATGATAACTTCACAACTTTCTTCCTTGGGCCACTTGAAATGGGAAGTGCATAAAAATGAAAAGTGGTGGGAAAAGAATCAAACTTTTTTGGCATTTATCACAGTTTATGTCATTTTGAGGCATGGTAGAATTTTTAGGAGATTTCTTATTTTACTGGAAAATTTTTAACCCTCTCTTACACTGAGAATAGGCAGTGATTGCCTGGAAGTTTCTGAAATAACTGAAAAAAGAGCACCCAAAGTTCTTAAAAAAAAGGGAGTTTGATTAGACCTGAGAATTGCAGGCCTCTCTTTTCTGTAGTACTCTAGATTAATTCTGATGTAACAGCAATTTTTCTCCAGGCTGTGGTCAAGAGTAAAACTGAACTTCTAATCAGCATCTGTGATGTCCAAGTTACATTTGAAAGGTGGAAATGTGCAAAGAAAGGAAACAAAGAGGGAACAAGACACTTCTGCCTTTCCGTTTGGAGAAGGCGGCTAGCAAAGCCTGGCCAGTTGTGAGAGCTCATTCCTTCTTACAGCCGGTGTCCTCTGAGGTACAGGCAGAGACTTTACTGGCTGATCTAACCCACGCTTTTCTCTTAGGTATTCTAAATCATATAATCCTGCCAGGATATAAAAGTTAGGGCTACATCATCTTTCATAATCTTATCCAGAACTTACGCTGAACCCTCTGAGCCACCTAGGAGCTGGATATCCACATTAGCCTGCGGACTTAGTCCCAGTCGCCTGTGATGAGGGCTCATAGCTGAGGCTCGGTTCTGTGCTAATTGGAAACACGTGGCCAGCCTGGAGCACGTACACCACAAACCTCCGGCAGGCTGCAAACGGTGATGGCTTTGCTGGGGAGGGACTCTGGAGTGCCACAGCTCTCCCATCGACTCATACTCCTTTCTCTTTCCCTGGCTGGCTTTTCAGCTCTTCTCTGTGGCTTGATGTTTTCTGCTTCCCTCCCCTCTGCTTGGCTTGCTGGTGAAGCCAGCCTGGTGTGCAGGTGCTGCCAGTCCCGCCACGTCTGTGCACAGCAGCTGGCAAATCCTCTCAAACTGCTCCGCTGCAAATTTCCAGTCCACCTGCCCTTCTGCCTTCTCCAGCCACCTGGTCCATAAGCTGGTTTTGTTGTTTGTGGGCTTTGTTTTTTTTTTATTGGCAGGAAATCCACTATCCAAAACAGTGCTGGGCAAACCTGAGTCTCCAGCGCCTGTACAGCTGTGTTACAGGTCATAAAGAGAGGCACAAAACCATCATGCTGGACAAGCAATTTCTGTGAGACTCGCAGACTGTGCCTCAGGCTATGAAGAGAGGAGACAGAGGGGACAATAATTGTTGGTTGGCCAGGCAGGACACCCATTTCATTACTGCATTGGCAACCCCCCAAAGAAACACTGCACACAACCAACCCATCAATTCATATTTAAGCGGTACATGGAGAAGATAAATGAGCAAAGGCAGGAATATATGCAAACAGTTTCTTACTCCTACAGCAGTATCCTATTGCCCTGGGGTCTCAGCAGGTGTTGGCAGGTACTGTCCTCTCTCCTTTCCCATAAACATCTATGGAATGTAAACAGAAAGACATCTGTGAAAGGGTTTCTCAGAAGTTTTTGAAATGCTCTGCTAATAATATGTTGAGAATTTTGGTCTCATGGCACTAGATCAGACACAAACAGTAACGACTCTGTTGAGTTATGCTGTGCAAGAGGCTAGTGAGGACATTGTAGTCCCCATCCTCCAGGCGATTAGAGTATCCTTCTTGAAAAACTACCATCTGGCAATGCCTGATAAAACTCAGCCAGGACATAGTGGAGTGTACCAGTGGGGAACCAGACCCAGAAGACCAGAAAACTGCCAAGGAGGAGCAGACATTCATTGCTGAGGGTCTATGAGCTATTCATGTGCATGCCCGTGTGCTCTTTACCCTTTGAGGTTCTTTGTCAGCGTCTCTCGATTCCTAAGATAACAGGAATGTTCTCATGTATAGGACACAGCACTGTTGTGTTAGTCTAAGCACAACGCGTCAAATACTCTGGAGAATTCAAACACATGTCTTGCTAGACACCTTTCTGACACTTCCATATTGACCACCCAAGCAGCACTGAAAAATATGTGCCCTTTTTTTTAATTCCATGACTGTGAAAAAAAGAAATAACACAAATATAAAGTCCAAAAATGGATGAATTTGGCTGAGTCTGAGCAGATCTTGGATGCAAAGCTACCGGCCTCAGTTCATGGTTATGATTAAAATGCCAAGCAACGAACTGAAGTACTGCATTCAGGCTTGGAATATCCTTCTAAACTAAGACATGAGGAGTGATTTTGTTTGTCTGATCATCCCCCTCCACACCATCCTGAAGAGCTGGTTGCTGAACGCTCCCCTCCAGCACATGAGAACCAAAAGAGGGCCCTGTGAGACCCTTTGTGCAAAGCTCGTTTTGGTAGAGCAGTTTGAAAATGAAACTTCCTCCAAGTAAAAACATCCATAATTTCCTCCCAAATGCCTCCTCCTGAACCAAGGAATAAAAATTGCAAAATCAACAGAGGCATCTATTTTCCCTAAGGCGATGCACAGGAGCTGACCTAGCAAAAGCTTGTCTTTGTTTTGCTGCTACGGGTTTTTTGTTTTGATTTGCTTCTGTTTTGTTTCTAATGGTACCAATCTAGCTGTCCAAACTGTCTCTGTTCCCATAGAATAATAATCAACTTCCTAGTTCAACAGCTTTATGTCATGAATATTAAAAAGAATATCTGAATAACACAACTCACCAGCATTGTGTCTTATCCATTCTAACTTCATGAAAGAATTTAGAAAAGTTAAGATGTCGTCAAAATATTTTTAAAAGAGAGGAATGATGACAGAATTTGATGACACATAAACATATTAGCAATAGGAATACTAGTTTACAAATGTTAATATTCTTCTCTGGGAGGTGAGCTAATTTCTTAACTTTTCCTGGAACCAGCATAGTCTATACAACAAACTTAGAGCAATATGAGTTATAACACTTACCTTTCTTCTCTTTTATCTTATAGCTGCTTTAACAAGAACCTTTATCTTTCTTCTCTATTATCTTATAGCTGTTTTAACAAGAACCTTTTACCTTTTCATTCTGTACAATTTTAGTGAAAGTCTTAAATTAGCTGCTGCTTACCTGACAGGAAGGTATTATTCCCCTGTAGGTGTGATTTATACATTTAGGACAAATTGTGTGTTCAGTTTCATGCAGAACCCTTCAGATGCTGGGGACCACAAAAGATATATTACTGGAAGGTGAAGTACTTGTCATGACTGACAGTGCATCACCTGTATCCATGCACCATATGGGCCAGGACAGCATGGGATAGCCTTGGCTGTATCTACAAAGCTTGTGTTGCATATGGCCTTGAGAAGCCTTCTGTTAAACATTATTTGCAAAGCAAAATATTATTCATACCTCTTCATGGGTAGGTTGCGCCGTATTATACCACCAGTCGAGCTGTCAGCTTAGCTTCTGTGAGACAGGGCTGCCTAATTGGTATTTAGAGGATGTCAAGAGAACAGGAACAAGGGTAACAGGGTTTGATATGAACTTCTGCCACACTTGGATTGAAGGGATGATACAATAGCACCTGGAATACTCTTTCCCAAAGCTGAAGCAAGCTGTATTTACTGTGCATGTGTTGGTTCACTAACTCTGCTAGCAGTAAGGACAAAAGGAGGGGAGAGGAGCAAAGAGAGAGGGAGGCAGTGCTAGCCAAGGTGGGAAAAAGGGAGAGGGACCTGAGAAGAGAAGGGATATAGTGGGGGTCTCAGATGAAGCTTTAGAGATCATTTTTTGGGAGCTGCTTAAACATTTCCTTAATTGTGAGCACACCAGAAATCTAAACAGTCTTCAAAAAGTAAAAGCCAGCATTTATTAGACTGCAAATTGGAACCATTAACTTATATTAATATAGAAAAAAATCAAAAGAAGACAGAAAAGAAATAAATGGGTTCATTAAACAATGCCCCTCTCCCACCATGCTCCCACAGAGCAGGTCAGGTCTCTGCAGCTGGCTCTCAGTCCAGCAACTCAGCCGCTTTCTGGGTGCACATTTTTTGCTCTTTAATCCTTTCTCAAGAAGCCACCCTACCTTTGCATGCTCTGTACCTTCCAAGGGGCACAAACATCTCCCTCACCTGGTCAGTACCCTGTAACCTGGTTATTACCCCCCTAACCTGGAGGACAGTAGACACAGCAGGGCTATGAGAGTGGTTATCTGTACTGAATACACTCAGGCAATAAATACCCCAGAAGATCTGCTTCCTGTAAAGCACTGCAATGGTGAGAAGAAAGGAGGACACGTTAGCAGCAGTGAAGCTCAGTTAAATGGAGAATCGGACCCTAAGTTTTGCCTTAATTTTTTTCCTGCTAATGACAGTCAGCAAAAAACCATCCTTCCTACCCATTGGACTTGTGTATCTCTCCGATAAGGATGCTACCTACTCTGCGCCTATCTGCTTTCCTTTCTCTAAGCCCTTGTGCTGTTGTTTTTACTACTGCCAACATGAAACCACGACCCTGGAACTGGAGCTGCTGCTCTCTCCTTGCTGAAGTCAACATGCAGGGCAGGCTACACACAGCAAGGCCTGTCAAGCCTTCATTTAACATGATGGAGAGCCTTGCCAAGGAGAAACACTCTCTTATTCATCACCATGTTGCTAACATCTTGCACAGAGACTCAAAATGGCTGCTTGGCAAAAGATAAGATCTTGCTGGCATTTAACCTTCCCTCCTGGACTGAAGAAGAGGGAAACTGTGATTAAAAGCCACTACCTTGCTGTGTGCTGGGGACTGAGCTCTGCCCTGAAAAAGATGTCCGAGGAGCTGAGATACCAGAAGTTATCATGGCTTTGGTGTCCTTTGTACCTGCATTAAAAAACTGGGTATTGTGTTTTCCAAGTGTGTTACATTTTCTGCCTGCGCTATTAGCTTGGCAGCTTGCTGGGCCCAAGATCAGTTTGTCCACTGGGTCACTAGAGAGATCAAGAAACTTGTCCTAAGGTGACAGGGCAGGACAGCAAGCTGAGAAGCTGCCACATCCTGCCTAGCAGAGCAGGCTGCTTCTCCAGTGGCCAGGTAGCATCTGCAAAGCACTGGCCTGGGAGTGTATGTGAGCCCAGACATGAAGGGTTAAGTGAAGTGCTTGTTACCCTTCAACCCAACACAGGTGGAGAAAGGGAGGTGGGAGGTGAGGAGGGTGCTGGAGAAGGATTATAAGGCTCCAGGAGGGAAGAGAGCAAAGCTGTGCCTGCTCCAGCCCTGCTGGACCTTCTGTCTGTGGGTGCTGCCCCACCATATATCCCTGCTGCAAGCTGATCCCCACCTCAGGAGGGATGAGGTCAACTCTGCTTAAAACTGCAAGGTAGGATGCAAGGGGGTCATTACCGAGAATCTGACTGATGGTGTCTGTTATCCTGAGGTGATACAAGCTTAAACAAGCCCTCTGCTCATCAGTTCTCTGCGAACAAATGTGCTGGAGTATTTGTGAAGCACCTCTGTGGGTTGTGTGGGGAGGACTGGGCAGCTGGGCTGTCCCCTGAGGGATGCTGGGATGTGGAGGTAGCAACTGGACTGCTTTGGTGCCTAGTGGGTTAACTGGATGTAATAAAGGCCATCTGAGCAGATGGAGGAGAGTTTAAACCTGGGCTCTGAGCTGCTGTGTGGCTGGAGGGTGTTAATGATTTGCACCTGGTGTTGGTAGTTAGCAGTGCTGGGAGGCAGGTGGGTGTGCAGGGACCTCCTGCTCTGGTAGCAGTGAGTTTCTCTCCCCTTTTGCTGCAAGAAATGACTTTCTCAAAGGTTCCTAATCTCAGGGGGTGTGTGTGGTGGGGTAGAGGAGCTGGTTGGAGATGTTCTGAAGGAGTGGTTTTTACTTTATAAACATTAGTTTTGACAAAACCAAACCATCAGGTTATCCCAGGGTGTTCTCAGTGACTTTTCTACTGCTTTGTTTCAGTCATCTGCACTGGTTGTTTTATTCCCTATCACTTGGACTCCAGCAGTGGCATGGCATGAGCCATCCTGGTTTTTTCCAGCACTGCTGAAAAAAGACTTCATTGTCTCTTACATCAAACCAACCTCAAATTCCTAGTGACCAAAATCTCAACTGCAGCTCCCTTAGCAGCTACCAGGAAAGCTGCAGGTGACTTGTTTTGACTTGCTCTTTGCAGGTCCCTGAAGAGAAGCAGATGACAAGGCTAGTATCTCCTTAGACAGGGCTCTGGGCTTCCCCTCGAGGTAGCCTGCAGCTCATAGCCAAAGAGGTGAAAATAACCCAATGATGTACTCTGCTAGAGTTTTGCTTAGAAGGCAGCTGTGATTTCATGCTATTTAGGTAATAATGCAGCTTATAAGAGGGACCCTCTGTCCTCCTTTTCACCAGCTCCACTAGTCAGCTACCCATTCCCTTCCCTGTAATGGTTTTTGTACCTCGGCTGAGCTGTGAGACTGAAACTCCTGCTGGAAGGGCAGGGGGAAGGTTTGGAACATAAACAAGCATTGGCATCAGGATTAAGGAATATTTTTACATTAGTGTTGCTGCTTTGGATGATGTATTGTCAGATCACAGCCTTCAACCACACCCATGCAAGACCTGTTTACATCTCTCAGTTTTAGAGAAGCCAATAATTTAGTATGAGTTGGCAATAATTGTAGAGCACTGTAATGAGTCTCTCAAACTACAATGTAACTAGTCAGCTAATAGTTGCTGAAATCCCTTTCTATGTAATGCTGTAGATACCTTGGAGAGATGAAATAGATATTCTTTGTTCTTTATTAAAGTTTTATGGGAAGAGTTTTGTTCTTTGGCTCAAAGCCTGTTTTTTGTCATTCTGGGGAAAAATTTTCAAAACTGAAACTAAGTTTTTAAAGCTGTTTGTGCATCTTAAAAAGCACATTTTTTTCATGTTAACTTAAAGCTCTGGAAAATGAGTCCATTGTTCTCCTCTATTGAGCTGAGGAGAGTGGCCAAGGAGGGTTTTAAGTGTCCTACCCACAGTTCCTCTGGTGACATCATGCCTTGGTCACACTTTTTTAGGCTTTGGTGTTGTCATACTGCAGTATTGTACTGGTAAAGTTTCCCAGTGTAGTCTGGGAGCACATACTGGCTCAGAGCATGGGCTGAGCAAGCTCAAAGCCATGTTGGTTTAGGGTGATGCTGATTATTGTTAGTAGGGCTTGCTGTGTACCAGCTGGGTGCCATGGTAATGTCACTCCATGGTTTTGATTTGTGCTATAACCACTCCTGAGCTGGTGGAGACCCCAGGCCTGCCTGTAATCTACTTGCGTCATGTGGATGCAGTTTAAGACTCTCACTGCTCTTTATTGCTGATCTGATTTCTTACTTTAGTGAACTGCAATGTGCAGTTCTGCCACAAAAGCTTTGACCGCTCTATTATGGTTCTGCTCACTACAAAACTCTCTTCCACATAACTCCTCAAGCTGGCACCAACTAAGATGGTAAAAGTCAGTAGTAAAGACCCGGCTAAAAAGTTATTTCATTAGTGGAGTTAAGCCCAGAAATGAGAAGTTGGAGAAGAGCACCCAACTTTGAGGAGATCTTGCCTTCCAGAGCTCTGGGTGGGTGGGATTTCCACTGAGGCTTCTGTGATGCTGAGTTGCTTTTCCGGGTGATGCCACAGAGTGGCTTCCTTGACAGATGGTAATGAATTGATAGCTTAAAAGGGCTCTTTGCAAAAAAAAAAAAAAGACATGTAAAAATGTCCTCTGACTAATGGAGATGGAACTTCAGGTGCCACTGAAGTAGGTAGTGGATTCTACAGGCAAGTCTGTTACTTGGAGTTTGTGTAGAGAAACTGTCTGAGGACTGTTCTGGGCTACACACTGTGCCTGAACTGGTAGGGCGGTTTAGTAGGTGAGACTGGAGGAAGTGAGACCCTTTACTTAGGGAATGGATAGTCAGAAGAGTTGCTGCGGAGTTTTGTCATATTTGCATGTCCAATGTGTTGTCACAAGTTGATGGTTTATTAATTTTTCTTCCTGAGTTTTCCTCATTTTGAACCTTGATTCCCTGCTTTGAAAGACGGGGCATGTCACTTTATGCAGGCTACTCAGAAAACATTCTCTGGGATCCTCGGCCAGGGTTCAGCTATATGCCATTGTTCACTTTGAGAGTCCCTCTGGCTATTTGAACTTGGCCCTGATTGCTGTCAACAGCAATTGGCAAGAGGGTTTTATCTACAGCTGTAATCTGTTCCTTGTCACTAGAGCATTAGCAGACAGAGGGTTTCTCAATTCCTGCTTTGCATAAATGCTTTCTCAGAACTCCTGGAAGCACTTTTTTCCCTCTCGGTATTATTATTTAGGCAAAGTGTCTTTGCATACCCTTCCATGGAGATTGGAGCACTGATCTCTGCTAGGATTCACATAGGCCATGGTGGTAGGTAAATGTAATAAAAGCCCTAGAGCTTCCCAGAGGAAACTTGTGCTGCACGATGGATAGTAAATAAAAGGAAATCTGTTCAAAACTCTTCCCGGCTGAGAACTATTTACAGTGACTTTGCAATTTTGGCCTCTAACAAGATTTCTTCTGTTTCCCTACTTCTTTCCTCCTGCTTGCTGTGGATTCCTGCCCCAGCAAAAAGAGGATTGCTGAAGAGGATTTCCCAGCCCCTCAAACTGTAATAAGAGAAGCCAGAGCTCACCAGTGTCATGCCTTAAGTTGCCATAAGGTATACTCTGAAACAGAATACTTTAACCCCATACAAAAGTAAAGGGGCAAAACTGTTTATATTTCTAGGAAAAGGAACTGCAGCCCTCCTGCAATCAGTTCTATAATGCAGCTGCCTCTGGACAGAAGGCAGGAGCAGTGTAAGGTTCACTGGACATGGTTTGACTACATGGGACATCTTTCTTGTGTACTTCATTGTGAAATGTGTATTTGAAACTGTGTCAGGAATTCTGTGCTACACCTAGAGTATTTCTATCTCAGTGCAATGATTGAACAGCAATAACAAAATAAGAAGCAAAGCAGATGGCAGTACAGAAATAACCCTGGTTTATTCAGATGAGCCCAGAAGAATGAATATCCTGATGATTGGATGGTATGTGTTATTAAGCATATAGGTTAGTCACCACCCTGAGTATTTTGTCTGCTCAACAGAGTATGTAAACTTTTAAACATAGACCATTATTGTTGCAGTTATTTGTGTTGAAAGCATTCTGTTATAAATGGTTTAGCAACATCCATCAATAGGACTGAAATTGATGCAAGATTCTGTTGATGACTATGATTTAAAAGAGGCTGCACTTCATAGAGTAGCCTCAAAGCAATTCCTGGTTCTCTCTTGGTCTTTTTCTTCCTCCTTGAGGAAAATCTTTAGTTCTATTTGTATATTATGCTCAGATTATCATGCTGTAGAGTGATCACTTTTTGCAACTTCAAAATATATGTGTAAATTGGCTTGTCTGCTACCTGTACATTTTTTAAATGGCAAGGTTTTGAAATGTGAGCTTTTCTATTTGAAAAAAGAAGAAAAGGAAAATCCTGCAGCTAGTAATAGGAGAAAGTGTTCTAAGGTCAAGTATTTCTAGCAAAAATAACATGTGAATGAGTGTTACTCCATACACATGGTGTTTTTAAGTTTCTCTCTTAACACTGGGTAGTAGGTGACTTACTCCAAGTAATCCCAGAGTTCTTGGAAGTGTTCTTGCAGCAGAGAGACATGAAAGTAAGGCCTCTGGTAGGAATGGGTTTTTGTGGATGAAACTGAAAATAGAATGAAACTTAATTAAGAGCAGGTTTTCTACTATTTTGATCGGCCCATCTACTCTCTATGCTAGGTAAATCCTATATGAAATGAGCATGAAATCTAACCATGGCAGGAGCTGGTCACCTACAGGGGCTAAAGCCAACACTAGGCTATGGTTTTACTGGTCAAAACATCCAAGGCAGTATCAATTTGCATGGTTCTCTTACCACATCAATGCTTAGATGGGAATACCTTCTGTGAGCTCAGGTGTGACAAATGTTTGTGCAGCAGCACTGTGAACCAGAAAAAGGAAACTCTGGGGTTTTTTAAGGAAAAAAATGGGTTTGGTATCTTATTCTAGATTCATTCCTAATCTGGGTCACAGCATGATAATTCCTTCAGTAATACTGGCACAACTGGAGGGGCTGGCATGCTGGAAATGCATTGTAAGGAGTGAGCAATGGGTAATAAAGGAACAAGACTGACTTAGATAAGGGTTTGTTAGTCTGAGGTTTTAATTTTTAATAGTGGAACCTAAAAATTTGGCCTCTAAAAAAAAGTTTCCTGTGAAATGTGGATGTTACTTTGGCAGAATGTATCATTGCAAGGTTAATCCTAACTTGTTGCAAACACGCTGCTTTCTGGGTTCTTGTCAGTTAACAGGCAAAATCTGCTCTGTTACAGACAACCACAATGCAACATTGGTTGTTGTGTGGGTGTAACTGGGGGAGAGGGGAAGACTTGCCTCTTGTCTCTATGCAAATTGCAAAATCCACGTGTAGAATAATGTTGAGTCTGTGCCTCTGCATGGCTGTTTCCCTCATCTGTAACATCGAAGTGTCTTGTTCCTTTTTTGTGGTGATGTTCCTCTAACTCTGCCAAGCTTTACAATCTGAAAAGAATAAGAAACATTAGGAACTATTTGTCACTCAATAGGACTAATAACAACTGAAGAGAATGACTTGTTATTCACATACTTATTTAAGAGTAAAACACTGAGCAATTTGATAAGCTAATTCCTACAGGGGATAAAGAGCTGAAAACTTGAGCTTTTTGGAACTGAATTTTACTTTTAAATGTGATTTCACTACTGAGCAGTAGAGCTTTAAAGTACAGACCACTTTGCTCAATGATTTCAGCTTAGACTTTCTCAGTTTGTCATAATGCAAAGTTGTAATGGTAACACAGGCTGTAACAATCAAGTCAGACCTCAGTTACGTGTGTTACTATTGTCTCCAAACAATGCCTCTGAAAGCACAGGCTTCAGTGGGCTTGGTCAAGAGGAATTAGGTTAGAACTGTATGGATGCTATAGAGTAATTAGAAACTCTAGAATTCTATTCCCCCTCCCTCTTTTGGAGCATTGCTTTGCTGCCAAGGTTGCTTTGATTCAGTGTTTGGCCTGGGAGAAAACAGCTTCCCCTTGGGCATGGCAGATGGTGGGGAGGCACTGCTGGATTATCCTGGTTTGGTCCTCTCCTAAATGCCCAATGAGTGAAACTTCTTCCCCTCTGAATGGGGAGGAACCTGAAAAAGATCCTCTAGAAATGTCAGATTAAAAGCACCACTGCAGTCCTGCAAGGGCGTTTTGGGTTTCACAGGAAAAGTCCTAACAATACCACTTGAGTAAGAGTTTTTTGTTAACTTTGTACTGAAACTTTGTCTTTCATGGTGGGATTAAAAACCAAGCTTTTCTATAGCCGTATTCTCAATAAAGATAAGGAGCATATTGGGGGATGGATCTGCTTCATGTTTTTATAGTTGACTCATGCTTCAATTTGTTAGTGAAATAAAGTGACTGGGCTTCCCTGGGGTTAAGGCAATCTTGCAGTAGGAGTGTTCCAGGTACATGTTCACCAGCCAGGCAGGGCACTCCTCCTCTCTTTGAAAAGCAGTGTACATACCGTTGGTGCTGATGAGACAAAGAGAGTCAGTAGTTTTGTGGCTGCCTTTAGCTCTCCTCTGCCTCTTATGCATAGGTAGAGCAGCTAATGGCCACTGCTATTAAATTGAAGGAACTGGATGCCTCTAGACATGTGTGTATCTCTAGAAGATACAAGCTGTCACTACTGACTTTAACATTTAATCTTGCGTTGACATTTAAGGTTGAAATCAGCACTGAAGCTTCCAGTGAACTCATGGGTGCAAGTTTATATTTAGACTATACTTACAGAGGAGCCCTAAGGCTGCCCTCAATTCCAAACTCACCATCTCCATAGTCAAAGAACTGCGAGCATGTCCCCTGGCATAGCTGGAGGCCTCTTCTCAAAGCACAAAGGACCCCAAGGACTCAAAACATTCAGTGCTTTTTTTTATGCTGCTGATAGACTCCCTTCTGGCTGCTCCAGTGTTAGTATAAACAGATGAGCTAATCTGGGAGTATCAGGCTCTTTAGGAAGAATGTTGTCATCACTAAAGTATCATGCATTTTGTTAGCTTTAACCCCAGGCTCTGTCCATACCAGCAATATTGCCATTGTATTTCTGTCCCCTTCTGTTGTCAAAGTGCTGGTCAAACAAGAAAAGAGTTAGCATGGCAGCAGTTCAGCTAGGGAGATTTTCTGTTTAATCAGAGCCTCTGGGGACTGTTTACACACAAGGATCTTGTCCAGGCGTGGAGCATGCATGGCACTGACTGACTGTGTGGTGCTTTGGAAGGTACACTGAGCTTTGCTGTGTTGGATGGCTGTGCCGCCAAGTCGCTGCGCCATGAGCAGCCACTGGAGGACTTCGTTTTGCTGCCATCCAGCTCATTAGCTTTCAGTAGCTCACACATTATTTATACAAACTAAACCTGTGAAAACAAGACAGTATGTCAAAGTCAAATTACTTGGTGTGACTCTTCTTCAGCAGGAAAAGATGGGGCTACTGTACTCATTCATCTCCTTCTCGTTCACTGTAAAGTAACACAATTAGCAGTGAGAAAAGGCTGCCAATCCAGTGAATAATCTTAGAGATCTCTGAGCAGTTAAGCATGTTAATTAAATTGGCATTGCAGCAGGAGTTTGAGTTAGCAGACTACCGGCAATCTTTTGGTAGAGTGTTTCTTTCCCTACGCAGTGCTCAAAGACCCCCCAAGTCTCGACTGATTTGGCCAGATTCTTTGCTGCCTTCCAATGGCTTTTCATTTCAGGGAAGCTGTTCCTGATCTACACAACTCTGTAATCAGAAACAGGCATGCATTGCTTCAGCGTACTTCTTCCTCTTTATAGGCATTTGGGATACTGCATGGGATTTACTCTAGAATCTGTTTTTTCTAATGTATTTCCCCCTGTTTTGATAACTGTGTGATTCAATAGGTACAACTCAAACTTGGCAGATCTTTTGACACTGATCTTATGAGAACAACCATCTAGACTTCTTATCTCTGCATTAATAGCAACAGCAACGGTGCTATACAATGCTGAAGAGTCTCTGTGCTGCCGTCACAACAACTTTCTGTGTTCAACTCTGTTTACCTCCAGCTAAATAAAGATAGATGCCCTCTGGGATCTTGCTTTAAAAATATTGGTACTTGTGTTCTGTGTTTGCAGGAACTTATATCACTTACTCTTTGCCTTGAACAAACTAGAACATCTTATCTGGATGTACGCCTGTGTTCTGACTTATGGATGATAAATACATGTAACCATGATTCAGCAGTATAAATCAGAAATAGCTCGGTGGAGGTTAAAAGTGCAGTGCAATAACAAGAAATTCCAATGCAAGGAAAGAGGGGGTGAAAAGTAGTGAACTTTAAAGCTGTTCTCTATGGGCCTTACAATGTAACAGTCGTCTGTGAATGTTGACTTCAGTGGGTATTCATCGCAGTAACTAACTGATAGTGCCTTCCTTGTGTGACTGTTTGCAATAGGCCAGCATTAAGGCAGTGTGACTGCTTCTAAGACTTCTTTTGAAAAGTTAAGCCCTTGGGTTTGCCAGGTTTTCGGCAGCCTGTCCCTGCTTCTCTGCCTTGGCATTGCCACGTTTGCAAGCAGATTGATAATGTCCTCGCTAGTGACTGTCGGTGAGCATCTGATTATTGGGAGTGGAGAAGAGGTAGGCCTAATCACCGCACCCTAGGATGTTATGGCAAAACCCTTTAGAGGGAGATGTAACCTCTTCATGTGCAATTAAGACAATGCTTTGTCTATGGGTGTCTTGTCTGAGATGTCAGATGAATTCTCAGTATTAGATGGGGGAACAGAGCCGGGCACATGGTGCCTACAACTTCCACATAGGGGTCTGTCCTGCCCCTTCAGCATCCAAGGGCACCCCTTCTCCTGTCCCATTTTGAATGCTTTGCTTTAAAGGCTGCTGGAACTAGTTCACGGGGGGGAGGGGCAATCATTGTGCCTCTCTTCCTCTAAAATGGATCTGTAGGAGGTTGGATGTGCTGAACTAGTACATTTCTAAGGACAAAAACTCCTAATGTTTTTGAAGATTTTTTTTTTTTCCCCCTGTTACCATGTTGCCAAGCAACATTTTTACAGTATCAGCAGCTGGGGAAACTGAACTCTGAATGTCTGAAAATGGATTAAAGGAGAAGAAAGAAGGCACCTATGTTGTCTTTTGGCTGTACCCTTCCACTGCTGAGAAGGTGTACCCCTTGTTCCACCAGTAAACTCCTGAGTTATTAAAGTAGAACTTGGATTTATTCATTTTTATCTGTCTTTAAATGTATTAACACTGGAAAGCAATGCTGGATAGAGATTAAAGTCTTTGCTCTCTAGGTAATAGGTTCTTAAATAATAGGGTTGGGACACATCTGAAAGGTCCTTCAATCCTTTTTGCCATAGGAGGTCAGTTGCTGTTATCATGTCACTTGCAATGGGATGGTGGGGTTACACAAGAATCAAAGCTTCTACTTACAAATCTAGAGTGTGTTTGAACCTGTACTCAAAACCCCTCCCAGCCCCATGGCTGATAATAACTGTTTACTTATGCTGTGGAATTAAAGGAGGCTAAAAACTATGCAGTGCCTGACTCCTTCCCGTGCCACTGGCAGCAGAACCTGGTCTGACTTAATTATGATAGCCTGAGGCATGTGGTAGATTCCTGACACTGCTTTGGCATTTCTAGGGAAGACTTTGTCTTGTATCATTTGTATGGATAGGACACTGGGGACCCCAATGTACCGAATGCTGTTCGAACACACAGCAACAGAGACTTCTCGCTCTGCAGAGTTTAGTCAACCTTATTTCCAGACTTTTAAAAAAGTGCATATATTACCATAATATCTAGAGGTCAACAAAGTTCAGTCCCATTGGGCTAGCAGTGTGCCATTATATAGTAAAAGATGGTTTCTGCTCCAAGGAATTTATATTCAAAGGTGTTTCACAGTCAGCTCTCTGACTCTTCTCAGCTTCTGCTTAACTTTAATACTAGAATATTTTCTAATCAAGGTCTAAAATACATATTGAGATTCCATCTCAGGTGACCTTCTAACCACTCAAAAAACTAATGAGGATGGAAGAAAAGCTGAACTTTAGAGCTTCATATTTTGTTTTATAGTCTGAGTGATCTATGTTTGCTCCATGCAGGGCAAGGGGAATGCTGTCCCTCTTTGAGCAAATAAATTGAAAGTAATAGACTTTGAAAAGACACTTGGATCAACATAGATGATGGGTCTTTTTAGTCTTCTGATTAATAGGATGCAGCAGGCAGCCAAATAACCTTTAACAGATGGAAAGTAAGATGAAAAATATTCCCTGAATGGAATTTCTTAAAGGGTAGAAAAACCCTGCTTTTAAGTCATCATTGCAAAGACCCTTATGTTATAGCTGAAGGTGTCTAAATCCCAAAGCCACAGAAGAAATCTACTTAAGACACTGCACAGGGGCTGTCTGGTGAAACTTGTTTGGGTGGCATTATATACGCATTAAATATTTCCAGGACTTAAAGCCACTTCCCAGTCACTAAAAAAACCTAACTTTTCTTCTGGTGATTAAAAAAAAATTCACAATTATCTCTAGGAGCAGGATTATGTATAATAGAGCAGAAACAACTACTTCCTAGAAGAATTGCTTGAAGACATATCAAAAATAAAGAAACTATTTTCTTATAGCACTCTAGTGTCAGAAGCGGAGGCTGCTGTAAATGCAGCTAGTAGGGTCCATTACTATTTGACTAGGCAGATATGTTAAGCTTCCTGTAAAGCACATTAACCCTTTGTATTAGCAAGTGGTGTTAGGTCTGTGCAACCAAGCTCTGCAATAGACTTTCCTTTTGGTAACTTCTGGCAAGCTTGCAAGGAGAACTTGTTTCTCTTCTGATTTATTACTTATCCCTCTGGCAATGTTGCTTCTTCCAGCTCCATATTTCTTCCTTTCTCTTTCCTTAACTTCCAACTACATCCGAAAATGAAAAAAGTTCATCAAAATGACTAAGGATAACCTAACAGAACGCTTCCCACCTTGGGGAAGGAGAAAAGAGAAATAAACTGTTTCCCCTTTTGTTTTTGCAAAGACTTCAGAACCAGAAGTCTGACCTTCTCCACAACACTGAACAGAGTCTTTGTCCCTTTCTTCTCAACTTTCTGTGAACTGTTAACATATCCTTATTGCTGGGGGGCGTGGGGGTGGGGTGGCGGTGTTTGTGAGTGGGAGGGGGGGTAATAGGTTCCACAGGCTAGATTATGTCCTTTTTTAACTGTGAAATGCTCAAAGTACAAAGGCAATTTAAAACTTCCTAATGGGAGGTAGGTGAGAATTCCCTTAATATGTTACATTGTCCATGTCAGCGACTGTTGCTGAACCAGCCTGAGCCATAGACCTTTGCCTTATGGATGTCAGAGCAGCTCACCTTGTCTGTCCATAACTTGGGGAACAGAACATGGAACTTTAGTAGCAGGGTAGGATCATAACATAAGCAATATCCTCCTGTTTCTGAAGATTGCATGCACCAGTGATACATCGCTCCAGCCAAACTTTCTCCCTTCACTCACAATTCTTGCACCTCTTATGCTCTCCCTGTGTCACGTCTGGGTGGGTTCTGCCTTGGGAGTCCTTATGCCAGCTGGCCAGGGGAGGAGAAGGCTGTCCCACCAAATGGCAAACAGAGCTTATGCCTGATTTCCCAAGGTTTGAACCCTCCCCTGGACAAACTGTTGTATGAAAACATATCGCATCATTAAATGCTGCAGAGCTGTAAAGCTAGCATTGCTCCTTCAGAATCCAGCCATGGGTTTGCTCTAAATCATGAATATAATATATTCATGATTTAGTTAGCTTCTGTGGGGGACCATTGCCATTTGCCTCTTACTCCAAATGAGTATTGTTAATTGAATATTTGCTAATTTTTTTTTCCCAAATACAATGAAAATTAATCTTCTGCAAATATATCCAGTTTGGTAACTGAGGACTCTATCCAATGCCCATTAACATCAGTGGATTGCTGGATTTGGCAGGTGCTGAATAATACTGGGAAAGAGAACAATTTGTAAAAAAGGTTTCCATCTCAGATCTGACCTTCTGCAATAATTGCTTCATGGAATAGAATTCAGTATAGGGTATAAGTTTTTGTTAGACCTGTACTAAAAACTTCATTCATTACCCACTGTGTTTGCACATGTAATAAGTGTGCTGTCCACAGTGACTATATCTCTAACCTTGGAAGGTAAAAATTCATATTCAGAAATATGTCTGTGGGCACAGCAGAAACAGCTTCACAATATCTCATGACATAACAGTGATGTTACATCTCTTAGACCCGTAAAACCTGGTGAAAACTGGGCCAAGGTCTCATGCATTTTTTGGTGAGTCACCAGCTTTAGGATATGATGTTTCCGTTTTACATTTGACCTAGACTAGATCAAGGAAAACACCTCCCACTTATCCAGCTGGGCTGAAGTTGAAAGTCAAAATTTCTGTGCTAGAACATGGGAAACATGAATAAGGCATGAATGCAAGGTAGATACCAGTAGGTGAGGTCATGACCGTAAGCACAGATACAATACTTGAGCTAAGCAGGGTAGCTCCCCCAGCCCTCTTGGCTAAGCTTAATGCGGCAGATTTTTTTGGTGTAGAAAGATCTAGGATATTAGAGGTAAGTACAGTATATTGACAGAGTAAGATCATCCCAGACCTCTCGGGCTGGAGGCAGCTATACCTTGGTGTATGCCAAATTGTTTATGCTTGAAGCACTTCCCTGGTACATGAATGTGGTGTCGCACTACATCAATAAGCACTTCTGTAGCTGCTCGGGAAAGAAACATGAGGTGAGAGGCAAAGTTATGCCATGGATTAGAAATTGGGATCAATACTAGGATCAGTGGGGGATTTTAGTGGTGAGATTTCTAAACTATTTATCAACAGTCTGGAAAGCAGCTGAGGGATGAACTGGCAACATCTGCAGAGTGTATAAAGAAACACTGCAAACTAAATCGGATTTCCAACAGGGTAGCAAATGCTATCCCAGACTAGCTGAGCCTACTGCTAAATGTACCAACATATCTCCAGGTTGGAATGTGTTCACAGTTGACTTAGTGTTGAGATGCTGCAGGACCAGACAGCAAATAGAAATAACTGAAAGCAGAGCCAGGACTTTATAGGAGGGATGAGGGTGATGAGAGAGGGGAGAGGTGGGAGGTTGAAGGAAACTGTCCTGAATGAAATCTATTTGGTGGGCTTTTGGTCTGTTTGTCAGAACATCACAAAATGCATCTTGGGGATTTCCATATGAGAAAACTTACTGTAAATCCACTTTCAGGCCACTGTGGCTCTTTCTTCCTCAACTGGCTGTTCCATATAGCTGTGATTAATAATGGCCACAAATTATAATGCTGATTATCACAGGAATGAAGTAAGGACCTTTAATGGAAACAAATCAGCTTTTAATTGAGACTTGCTAGGATGGGGTGATACAGTTTATGTAGATATGAACTGTAGCAAATGATTCCAAAGACACATTTGCTGAGAATTAATTTTGTAACAGATGCGGAGGCCAAACCTGTGGTTGTAAACTGGAGATGAGCTGGCTCTGAGCATCTGGTACAGTTTTGCTGCATGCTCTGGGCTGAATCTCACCTATGCCTAACCTGCTCTTGTCTCCGCACCAGCAGGTGTCTGCAGGCATATTTGTACAAGTACAACCACTTGCCAGTGCTCGTCATGCAGATGTCAAAACTCCCTGAAATCCTAGAGTTGGCTGGTTAGGGTGTTAGGATCTAAGTTAATTTCATGCTTGTGGTCAAGGATGAAATAATCAAATTGCTGCTAAAGCTTTAAAAACAGTGTGACAGGACAGTCTCCTGCAGATCCCAGTTTTTCTCCTGTGTCCGTATCTGGAATATGGGCAATGTGTTGTGGTGACCTGTGTCTCACTACAGATGGCTGGTTGTCGTTTGCTGCTGGGGACAGCACCACTTCTCCCATTGTGACCAGCACAGATGGGTACAGAGCCATATGGGGAACCCCCTGCTCAACAGTCCTCACTCATGGCTAAGCAGGCTGCTGCTGAAGCATCCCTGGTTCCTACCAGCTCAGTAAGCAGGACTCTAATGGATTTCAGAAAATGCGAACATGTTAATACAGCTTCATTCCCACTCCCTTACTTGTATAACTCCAGTGACTGCAGTCCACATATTGTCAATAACAAATATAAATGATCAAAGACTTTTATCTATAGTGAAAACTTTATTTACTACGCGATCAATATGTGAAAACTCTGCCTCCTCTAGACAAGGCTTTCATTCTGCAAGCAATGTAGTGAGATTGTACTATTTTTCAGAGCTCTTAGGGAGCTCCCAGCAGAGCCAGAGCTATCAGATTTCCCCAGTCTGTTTAATGTAACTTTCACAATGCTTCTTGGAAGTGTGTTGTTAACTTCATTTGGCAGATGAGGAACTGAGGTAAATAAAGACCACACAACTCCTCCTGTGCAGAGGTCTAACATCCCTTTTCCCCAGCCCTTGAAGAGATGTTCCAGTGTGAAATTAGTCATCTAATTAGGAGTCACATTTAGCTGCAAGCATCCTCATATAAATCATTGCCTTCCTCTTCTGGAGTGATAGGGAGCAGATAATTTTGCACTTAGAAAGGTTTCCCTTTGTTTTGGATCAAATTTAGACTTGACAGTCATAAGAACAAACATCTTGATACTGGTTGTTCACAGTACTCTCATGCCATTACTCCATTCCTTGAGGTCATGAGCATGTGTTTAAGTCCCCCGTCCTTGTCCACAGCTATGTGCAGTAAGCCCCAACCTGATGGTGCTGTTTCTTGGCTTACGATGTTGTATAGTCTGCTTTGTGGTCCAGTTTTGGTTCCACTAAGTCCAGTGGGACATGGAAGAGGAGCTAGAATTGTGGGTTGCTGTGTAGGAGATCTAGGCCACCTAATGGGGCTGAGATTTTTTTTTTTACAGCCATAGTATCAGGCAAGAATTCACCTGCTGCAGAACTGCTTCTGAATTCAAGCTTTTCTTTAAGAAAAAGCAACAACACATTTCCTTAATTGTAAAGGCAACATGAAAATGTGAATAAAGGGCAGAGATTAACACAGCATCATCTATTGATTTTTGAGACAGTCAGAAGAAATAGTGTCAAGAGATAAGACCTTCGATTCAATACAAAGCAAGGTTGGTGGTTGCATCTAAACAGTAAGAATACTGTTTGACTGATCAGAAATGTACTCTTCACTGCACATCTTGGAGACCCTTGCTGCTGTGGATACCAGGAGTCTTGTTCGTTTTTCTATTGTCAAAATCAACTTCTCCCAGACAACCAAGAGTATATGTGTGCTATTATCTAGCATTGTTTTTACAGAGGGTCATTGCCTAAGAAAAGAATATATCTTCAGACCAGTGATTATAACCTTAATGTACAAGGTTTTGGCTGCACAAGTACTTTGTTCTGGTACAGATAAAAATAAATATCAAGCTAAACTAAATGGAGAAAAATGGTTGTAGGTATGACCCAATTATACTAATCAATTAGAAACATTGAGTGGGAAGGCTAGCCAGCATCTCTGGAGTATCGTTGATAAAGGTCTTGTATGTTTGAAAACTAGTCTATTTTTTCAACATATATCACTTGGTTTATTAAAAGGTATGACTTCTCCCTGGAAGTTTTACCTCTCTTATCCTTAGGCTATAATGATAGCATACTTTTTTCAACATTTATATTACTAAAAAGTACTTAGTATGCAGAGAACAGAAAATAAGGTATCATTGAATAAATTGAATCAACTATCCAAATAAGACTGGGCTACTGATGGATTTTTAACTATGTTTCATTTATTAAATCTCCCTATTTTAAATTTGCATGAAAGACTACTACAGACTCTTCCCATCTGCTGTAACAGTGTCACAGAATCCAGAGCTGGGAGCAGTTCCACTGAATTCTGGAATTTTGTTTCTAGTAATGGCATCTACCTGACATGCTCGCTCTTGGCCCATTTCTGTTCAGTGGAGCTGAAGTGCTTTTACCATCATCTATTTCAAACGCAAGACAAAAATGGTATCTGTTTTGGTGAATAAAAGAATTTTCTGCTCCACACTGCAAAAATGACACTTGTATTAGCTGCATTTAATATATGTTGATGGGATTAAAATGTGTCTTTATGAATAAAGTTTCCTGCTTAGGCAATGAAATGCTATATATGTAAGTGACAATATAGCTAAGTGCAGAAGGCAAGGGATTCGTTTTACTTGGTATGCATTGGGCTTAGCAGGAAGAATGCAATGATTTTAAGCTATTTTCACAAGGAAGCAGCTGCACAGTTTCACTTGGTTTGGTTTATGTATTCCAGTGGAAGTAGCAATTTCTACAGCAGCACATGTGTATATGTAAGTGTATATACTGGTTTTATTTTTGGATATATAACAGTATTTTATGAACCTAAAGGCAAAAAGACTTCCTTCGTACTTGTAGAATACTTTTTTCATATTCCTAAATTCATATTAAATAAAGCAATTTTCTGGCAGATATTTCTTAGAGCAAATCTGCTCAGGAGAATATTCAGATATCAAATGCAATGACAAAGCATTAAATCAAGTCTGTCTCGGACCTCAGTGTTGAGGTCCGAGTGCTGCACAAATGTGGGTGCCGAGAGAGGAGGAGCAAAATGGTATAATTTTATTCTTTTTCTGATACTTTCAGCATGTGTTAGGTCATGGCATGCAGAAGGGAGGTCGTCCTACCTAACTAGCTGGTGGTATACGGAAAGGGATTAAATACTGTGATCATGTCAGGAATACAGTACCATTCCAGCAAAGCTTTTTGCAGTACGTTATAACTTCCTACCTGTTATTGCTCTTCTACACCTGCAGTAGTCAGTGCAGGTGTAGAAATACATGTCATACCTGCTTAACAGAACTGTGAAAACAGGCTTTGCATTGAGATTTCACACTTCCATTTTGACCACTGCAAGTATATTCAGAAAACCTACTATTAAAAACAACACTGAAGATCTTGAGTAAGACTTGAATTTAAAAAAAAAAACCAAACAAACAACAAACCACCAAAACAAAACAAAACCACCCAGCAAACCCAAATCACAAAGCCACAGGCATTATTTGGATCAGCTTGGGTAAAGATTTCAATAGGATTTAAGTGCTTATGGTGCTTCTCAGATGTGTGAAGGATTAGTCAGCACCTGGTAAAATAAGCTCCATGATTTTTTCCACTCTATCTGAAAAATGCCTTTATTAAACATCATAGAAAAAACATTTTTTGCAAATATAAGTGACTTTGTTTTGCTTTTTATAGCTGTTCTTCAATAATATAGTTGTGCCAGGTGAGCATGGACATGCTGCTTTAGCATCTTTCCTGGAGTAATTGATTGCCCCTGCACCCACCCGATCTATGCCAACATAAACTCATATTTTGTTACTATTTCTTTTGCACAAAGCAAGTCGGACCCCTCTGCCTATCTCAGTATGGTTAGGCAAGGTATAAGTCATTTAGGGCCTCTGCAGGCTTGTGGCAGCAGATTAAAATTAAATGTTTGAAGCTGTTACCACCCTTATCCATCTGCCTTGCTTTCCTACCAGGTGCTGCTGCCCCCAGTGATGTACGAGCATCTCATGAATCAACTGCTGAACGACTGCAGTTCTTGGGCTGGTGCATTAAAGGAAAACAGAAGAGTCAGTTTTAACCTCACGCATAACAATATGACAATGTTAATTCAAACTGCAGAATCGCAAGCCAGTAGTCTACAAAACCTCCAAATTCAAACAAAAATTTTTAAGATTTAAAAAAACCCAAACCCACAAAAACTTCTTATTTGGATTCATGACACATTGCTATCTGCTTCCTTTTTAAAAGCACTGCATAAATACCTGTTATCCTGTGAGCTCCCTTTCCCTGCTGTTTCAGACAGGCTTTGAGTACTGATGCTGTATTTATTCAGGATAACATAATATGTTCTCTAGTGAATAATAAATTGACTTTTTCCCTTGTCCTTTTAGATCACTATGAATTTTTTAAAGGGGGAACAGTTTTCATTTCACTGCTCTTGCTGCAGCAATTTGCTGTCATTTCATGGGACTGAAGGGTAGTGAAAATGTCTTTTTAACAGACAGTACAATAATTAACACCACCAAAAGAAAATTAGCTAGAGCAGCTAGGTGGTGCAAAGTGAGCTGATGGGGTGGATTTCTGAAGTTGCCTAAACAGCTTTAGTGCTTCTATCCTTCTGTCAAGAATGACACAAGAGCAGCCTTTAACAAATGTTATCAGTCAGCTGTTACCTTTCAAAAAAATTCAACTAAGTGCTTATCAAAGCACTTAAATTTTATGCAGTTCCCCGGATGCTTTCTTTGCAGGGTTTGTGATGGGAGAATGAGTTGTCAGACATGTCTACAGTGTCCACCTCTCCAAACAGGAGAACTACTTTTTAATTGTCTCAATGCTAAAAGGCAAAAAAAAAAAAAAAAAAAAAATCCCCGAACACACTCAGATTTTGAAGATCCAGCTAGCCCTTGTGTAACACCAGTGTGGAGCTGAGGGCTCCTGTGGACAGCCTGCTGTATGCATTTTGGTGGCTGCCGGTCAGATCTGTCATCCTGTCTACTTATTAATGTGCCTTGGTAGCCTGTGCTAGCTGCTTCACAGGGAGTGATGAGAAACTTGCTTTTTTAGTTAATGTCTTCAGTTATCTTCACCTTCTCAAACTTCCTACATATGGATCAGCCAGAGGCTGCTTAAGTGTTGTTTAAAGCTTCTATTTTTGTTTAATAACTGGAATTCCCTGGAATGAAGGGAATTCTATGGGATTACTTTTATTGGTTAATAAGGCTCATCCTTTTAGCTACAAACTCTCCCAAACTGGCCCCAGAGATGCACAAACCTGCCTGCCAACTTCCTTCATAGCAGAGGGGCTGCCTGTGCCAGATGTTCAGAGCTCTGAAGTCAGGATCCCAGAGACAGTGAGATTGCTTTAAACACACATTAATAATACTTAATCTTTGGTCTTCTAAGCTCTGAAGTTTAATAGGGCCACATCTTTTTGCTACTCCTCCCCTAATTTAGGACTAAAAAAACCCGCAGTTTTGTTTTTATGAGCAGATGCTGAGACTGCATTTGAGATTCTGTATGAACTCGTAAGATGGAGCTTTGAAGGAGAAGCTCAGCTATCACGAGGTTGGTGATGTGATTTAGATTTGGCATATACAGAAGGCCAAATTGTAACAGGGCAGGAGAGATCAGTGTCCAGGCTTCGGTAAATTAAAGCCTGTAATAAGTACTATGCTGGGAAATGGGCTTAAGACTCGGATACTTGCAACACTTGTGCCTCACATTAAGAATTACACAGACAGAAATAGGACAAGAATCAGCTCTCCAACTCTCAGCCTAGTCCATGTCATATCTGAGTCTTTAGGTTCCTCTGTCATCTTTGCTTACTCAAACAGGAAAGCTAGGCAGTTGTTAACATGATCCCAGGATGCTAATCCTGACAAGACTTTTGCTGATCTACAGATGAATGTTTTGTGGTTTGGTTTTGGTTTGGTGTTGTGTTTTTTTTTTTTTTTTAAAGTATAACTACTCATTACAGTCCTGCTCCTCCCAGGGGAATTGCAGACTAAAAAGAAACTGTTCCAGAAAGACACAAAGGCATAGCTGGGGAAAGCATCACCTGTAAGATAATGCAGGACAGCCTCTCCTGCTTTCTCTAACATCCTGCCGTGAAAGGGCTATTTTGGAAACCCACCCTACAAGCCCTGGAAGAAAGCCTATCCGCTTCCCGAGCAAGTTATGTTCTTGGAGGTTGCTGATGTTCCCCTGCCTCAAGGAGGATGGCGATGGCCCTTGGGGAGCCTTGTGTCCTTTGGAACAGGTCCTGGAAAGTGCTCCAGTGAAGGATAGCTTTTGCTCGCGTTCCCCAGCATCTCATATTTTTCCCAGTAGGAGACAGCCTGTGCAGTCATTTACAGAAAGCCATGCTGCTCTATTTTTGCTGCTGGCTTTCAAAGGGCTGAGTGAGAGTATCCAAAAGGAGGAGAAAGATATTCCGAGCGGCCTCCTTCCATGTTACACCTGGCCTGAGTGCTGCTTGTGCCGCTGTTACCACAAATGTGTATCGTTCTCAGCACGAGGTCTGGTCCGTTCTCAGTGCCTGGGTGATGCATATGAATTTAGCTCCTGGGTCATGTCTGAAGTCACAAGAATAAAATCTCACCATCAGTTATGTTAAGCTGAGTTAATTTTTGGGAGGGGAGGTATGTTTGGGCTCTTTGCCTTTAGCAGCATTTGTACCCGTTTCCACAAGCTGGAAGCAGTGGTGCACCATGTTAAGGTGTCTGGAGTTTGTGGTGGATGCAGCCTGTGAGAAATTATTCCAGGTTAGCAAAAAGGGGAGCGAGTGTTACATAGGCAAGTTATTTTGACATCTCTTGTTTATACTAATTTGGATAGGCACAGATGGAAAAGCCTTTGGCTGGGCCTGCCAAGTTTATTCCAGTCCAAAGGAGGAGGGGGAGGAGGAGGAAAAGAGTAAGTAGCTCATTTCTGTTGTGAGATGCCATAGGGGAAGCTCTTGGGGGCTGTGGTGGCACAGTTTCTGTTTGGCCAGGCAGGGGATTAAAAGAAGGGAAGTGTGACTTGAAGCTGGCAGAGGAAATGGGAACAACTTCCCCACCCTTCCTCATGCGAGTGCAGGAGATCAGAGCAGACAGACTTCACTCTTTTTCTGGCACCCCCCTCCCCTCTAATTGCAGAATAAGCTGCTCCAGAAAAATGGGGCTATTTAGATAATGTCTTCCCCATGGCAAGGGAGAAATGAGGACAGCCAGACAAGCAGTACCTCGGGCATTGCCCTGCCTCAAAGCCAGGCCGGTGATGACTTGTGCTGCACTGCTGGAGCCCACTGGGCTTCGCAGGGGAAGCCTGCACAAAGCCCACACCTGACAGTGCGGAGAGTACCATGTCCACTTCCATTTTGGAGGGTTGCACGTGTCTCCGGATTTTTTGGTTTTGTTTTTTTATGGTGCTTTTTTTTTAAAAAAAAAAAAAAAAAAAAAACAAAAAAAAAACCCAAACACTAAGGGACTGGGAGTCCTGCTTTAACCCCCAAGCCTGATGGCACAGCCTGTGCTGGGTTTCCTGCTCCAGGCAGGCTGTTCTCACCAGGAGATGTAGTGTTTGGGCTTCTTGTGTACCTGCACGTATCTAATGGCATGATTCCCCCCTTGCATCTGTTTAGAAAAAGGTTTCTATTCTAGGAGGAAGGAGTGGAGGGGATACCCTGCACTGTATGGAATAAGCCTGGAGGTTTGTGAATGTGACACGTGAGCAGGAAATTCTCAAAGTTAAATGTTTCTGCAGTTGTGCTAGGAGAACAAGGCAAGATGCTTAGACCGTAAGGGGTACATAGATTAATCTACTGTTCTGTAGATCACTCTTGTACTGCAGAGAGGCAGCTCTGAAGATTTTTTTTTTTTTATATAGAAACAAATCTCCTTTGTGTAATGAAAATATCAATCAAGGACCAAATTTAGAGGTGGAGAGTAAGAGGGCCAAACTCATCTCCTGTGTAGATCCATGTAAGGGGAGTAGAAAAGGTAAAAGACACCCTGGAACAGACAGCTGTTATAGCAACCCAGGGAAAGTCGTGTCTGTGGGGCAGGTGGGTCTGCCTTGCTTATTTAAACCAACTCGAAGACGGCAATGTGCCCTCCATGTAGCAAATGGGGAGTCAGGCAGCCGAGTGTGACTCCGAGGCAAGCCCTATCCCGTCTCACAACCTCCCCAAGTGCCGTTCCTGTGCTTGGTGGTCCTGACCCCTGAGCAGCAGATGCTCTGCTGTCTGAGTACCTTTACTTGCACGTTGTCTCTGATTTCTTGCTTCATCTACAGGTAGCACAGAGACCAGTTCTCCGCAGCTTCCTTTTTACATATTTGAAGACTGTTTCCCATTAATCTTATCTCTTGATTAAGCAGCTTCAGATCCTTGAAGCTTCCTGCTCAGCTGCATTTGCCAAGCTATATGATACGCATTCAGCTGCCAGATGAGTCCTCTGTGTGTGAGCAGCTCAGCTGTAAAGAGAGCTGCTGTGTAAGCGTTATACCCATGTGCCACCAAAACCTTTTGTGACAGCAAGTGAAGGTGCTACATAGCAGAGAGATTGGGGCAGGTATTGAGGTAATTCAGGATTGTCACTTCTGAGACCTCTGCACCAGTTGCAGAGCTAGTACTCTAATGCTCAGGACTGACAAATGCAAGATAAGAAGGGGGTGAGGGGTACTGAATATTTCTTCTAGATGATGGGAATTACCATAGCCACATTGGGTAATAAAAATACCTGAAATGAGGAAGTGAATAGAGCTGGCCAAGAAAGTCTAGCCAAAGGTGGGTACAATGCTGCCCTTCGTTTGTGTTGAGAGACGTGTCTTGCTGGAGAGTATGCCCAGAGCCCTAACTGGAGGTTATAGTAAGGGACAATATGGTAAATGTCCACGTGGAAGTATCAGAATGGGAATAAGTCAACCAGAACCCATGACTGAGCTGTTAATGTCTTTCTCTGGTTTAGATTGATTCTAATAGCAAACATAAGTCAGTTGATTGTATTCAGTCTTTATTTATGATCAGTTCTGATTACACAAATTATGACAAATATGAATTAGTTTGTAACTAGCCCAGCAATAAGCTCTATGTTGCTAGGTAACAAGCCAACATTATTTCAAACAACCCAATCAAGGGGAAGCAACCGAGCTATTGTTGTTCTCTGTTCTCGCTCCTTGTTCTTTAGGCTTGCTGTTAAGAGTCTTTTAAATGTCTTCTCTTTAATATTTGTCTTCTCCTTAGTATTTGATTTTCTGGGAGGAAGGGTAAAGGTTTTGTCGAATTTCAAGCAGGCAACTTTGTGTAGTGCTCCACTTGACAAAGGTTTTGGAGCAGTGGCTGTGGGAGCAGCTGTTTGAGTGCTGCGAAGTGATGCACTCCTGGATGCTGGAATCATTGCAGAGCAGCCCTGAACCAGCGAGCTCCAGTGTCATCCAATTCCACTGCTGGCAACGCTTGGCTCAGCTCTGCCTTCACTGCTGTCAACTTTTCTGCTGTCCTTGTGGTATTGGAATGGAAATGGTACGGTAGGTCTTAATCTGACCCAGGTTTTGGTGACTTCATGCGAATCCTGAGGACTGCTTCTCATGCTAGACAACACCGTCCCAGCACTGGGGAAGCTGGCTGAGATTAGGAGCAACTCAAACACAGATGCCAACTCTGCAAAGCTTTTGTAGAAATGAGCTTGTGTGAGGTTTCTGCTCAGTACAGAGGCACTTCTTGTATGTGATGGGCCAAATAAGTGGTGAAGGCCAGAGTGAGTAGATTGTGTTAAAATCATCAATGGCTCTGCCAGTGTTTCCCTACTTGGTAGCGGGCATCCTAACAACAAAAAGCTCTAGGCTTGCTTGAATCTGTGTCCTGGAGGTGATCAAGCCAACAGGCAAACCCCACGCAGTCTGTTCCCTACTGAGGACTGGAGAAGGTAGCTTTTAATCAACCTGAAAATAACCTGAACAGTGCACTGAAGCATCTTTGCTTTGGAGATATGTCAGGAACACTTTCAATCTTTTATCTTCCCTGGAACAGCAGGAGAAATGCCACTGAAATAAGCCCTGTAATTTCTCCTCTGTAATTATACCTGTCACCACTTCCGATGGAGCTGATATAAATAGCCAGTTCTGCCTTCTGTTTGCATTGTGCTTTTTTTAATACAAAACAAAAAGGAGAGAAGCAAACTGTCTACCCCTATCTCTGATGGTAAGATGACCCTAAGATGTATAAAATAAACGAAGCACTCGCACACTTCTAACTTGCTCTGTATTTCTAAGCTCGACACTATATACAACGCATTACTTACAACAGTAATCTTGTTTGCTAAGAGTAATTGCCTGTAGGATTTATGTCACATGATAAGGTCAGAGATGATGAAAGCAAACGACATGTATGTTAATGTATGCTTTTATTTTTGTATGCCCACTGTCTACTGCTAAATCCACATTTCTCTGAAAACAAAAGGCAGGCCTGTGCCAGTGTGAAATGCAAATCGCCGTGCTTTAGTCAGCATTCGTCTGAAATCCTCGTGTAAGCCAAGGGGAATTCACAGCTCCTTCCTAGAGTTGTAGGGAATGATGCATTCCAGCAGAGAAAAGAAGTTGCAGTATATTTTGAATTGCTCAAGTTTGAATATACTGGGACAAATTTGCTAGCTGTGTAAACTAATGCAGTCTCGTTGATGTCAGTGGAGCAATAGCAATTATGCCAGGTGAAGATCTTAAAAGTTGACCCAATGACCAAATAATTATGGTTTGCACTGGGATAAGAGAGCCCAGTGGCTTGGCTGATCATTACTGAATATTACTAGATGCCAGTGGCTTTGCTAGGACAGCTGGCTTAGTGGGTTTAGGATCCACTGTACAATGGGATCCATAAACTACCTCCAACCTCACCAGTTTCAGTGACAAATACAAAATGTAGTTCTATGACTTTGCCTTTAATAAGTAATAAGCAGGCATAAAATACATCAATAAGTATTTTAAAATAAAACCCTTCATATAATTTCAATTCCCTCCCTGTTCCCAAGGGAGGACAAATCATATGGGGAAAAACGAATTCATGCACTTATGAAGAGTGTTCAGATGCTGTAATGATGATGAGTTATCACAACCAGCAGAGACTAGAAAGAATAGAAATGAATGAGAAGGGAGGAAAGGTTTGTTTATTCTAATGACAGAAGTTTAATACTTTTCAAACTTTTTTTTTTTTTTAAATTTCCCAGTTGGTAAAGAGAGCTTTACCTACCACAAACTCCTGTCTGGGGAGGGGCTGAAATTAACACAGCAATCAACTCTGTGCAGAATGCGGTCTGTGGCTTAGACTACAGGATTTACTGGGGTTCAATTTATATTCATAAATAACATTTTTATTCTCTTCAGGGGTCCCCAAATTAACTTCAAAAGCTGTGATAATTATTAAGCAGCTAAAGAGCAGAGAAATTCCCACCCTGCTTACACAAGTATAACTGGAACTCGGATATCGAAAATCCCCGTTGTCTTCACAACACCCCCTTCCATGCTCCAGCGAGTGGTGCTGTCTGACCCAGCTGTTTTCCACTCTCCAAAGCGAGGACGTCATCCTTCTCTTTGTGGCTGAGTTAAAGATTGCCAGAGTTCAGCTAAGAGATGTAATTAAGCATATGTTCCTTTGTGTGCATTGGAGTATTCAGAGCCCCACCTGTGATTCCAGTGGGTCCTTGTGAATAGGAACTCCTCCACCTCCGGAGAAGTCCCTTACGCAATCAGGTCCCACAGTACAACACAATGGACATGACAAACCTCTCAGCACTGCTTCCCTATTTGGTTATTCTCAGAAAAAATAGCGTCTAGGGCTCAAAGCTTGGTTTGTCTGAACAGCTCAGTATCCATAAACTCATTACAAGAATCAAGGTAGCAGTTGTTATGCTATATATAGCAAGAGACAAAGAAAACAGGGCCATTGTGCAAAGTGTCAATTAGGCCTCTTAGTGAGCCATAGAAGTAAAACTTCTCAAAACAAAATTGCATTTGCAACGCAGTGAATCATGAATGATGCTGTACCAGGTGTCAGGGAAAAAAAAAAAAAGCAGGAGTGGAAGATTTTTGCCGTGCTTTGCTCTGAAGCAGTTAAGTGTCGTCATTTTGAAGTAATTGAAACAGCCCCAGTGACTCTTCTGCAGTTTTGTCTAGCAAAAGTTTTGTCTGTGCATCCCAGAAGCAGATTGTACTGCTGTTGATGTAATCTGAGGTGATAAACATGTGCTAATAAGCTTGGACTTCATTTAATTTTGGAGAGACTGCTCCAGGAATTCTGCTGCCTTGTGTATGTGGCGGGGGGCAGCTGAACACTGTGGCCAGGAAGGGAAATTCCTGGATGCTGTGAAATGTTAAAATGCATTCCAGTTAACAAGCAGACAGCTTTTTTTTTTTTCTTCTCTAAATCTCTTAGTAGATGTAGTAAGTTATCAAAGCTACTGGGGTTCATACATTCCTTTTTTTTCTTTTTTTCTTTTTTATTTTCAGATGCACACTTAGGAATGTCTCCCACTGCCCCTTTCTTCTCTAAGATTTCAGCACTTCTTTTTCTGATATGCTCCCTCAATTTTCATAGGGTGCCAGCAAGCTGCATGCTCGGGAGAGAGAAGTACATTTCTTTCTTTAATAGCTTATTTTCCCCAGTACTTGCCCTGGGAGCTCAGGGGGTCCATCTCTTATTTCGGTGCTCAAAGCTTTAGGGTTCTCTCCTACAATGCAAGAATAACATTGACACATCCCAGAAAGATTTGTTACTTCTGAGAACTTGTTTTGGCAAATGTTCTCACCATCTTTTCCTACTCACTCTCAGCACTGGGTATGTCCCTTGAGCCTGTCCCCTCTCCTAGGGTACAGCTTAAATAACATCTTATTGAGCCCTTAGCCTGCTTCTGAAGAATAACAAGCCCATATCAACTGACCGGAGCATGCATGGATCAGAAAGCCATTCCCTACCCTCAAGAGCAAACAAGACTCTTCACCCACCCTTGGTATTTCCTTCCCACTCCTCAGGACGGCATTCCTTGTCACTTAGCAATGAGCTCAGCAGGGCCTCGGCTAATAAAGGAGGCAGCAAATCCAAGACATTCAAATGCCACTGACTGTGAGGGAGGTAATATCCCATTGGTGTATCACCACCCTCCCTGTTGGACACCCTCCTTCGGAAGCAGGTGCCCTTCCACGCTGTTTCTCATGCAGCACTGTTTGGCACTGCCTCCAATGCTTTCTCGTTTTTTCTTCTGGAGAACAAAGTAGGACAGTTCATGGAATTTTTTTTTTTTCTTAGTCCCACCAAACATTACAAGTGCATTTCCCTGGGCACTTTTTTTGAGGAATTGTACTTGCACAGGTTACTAAGCTTTGGAAAAACTGAAGAAGCCCTGGTGGGTTTGTAGAGCAGAAGAGTCATTGTAAGTGATGAACAATTAACACACGTGAATGTTAGCTGTTTTCTGCAAGAGTTAATTGATAAAATGTACAGAAACTGAACGTGCCTGCTGCTTCACTGCATCTAAGAGCTCTGAACTTGGACTAGAAGTGTGTGGCAAAAGCTCCCTGGCACTGCAGCCTTTACTGGGTTGATTGAGAACTATAATATAATCCACTTACAGGACAAACTCATGAAACTTGCAGGTTCTGGGAATGTTTTGTAAAAAGCTAACAGCCACTTAAATATGCATGAAAAAGGAGCACAGCGTGACCCTCATGAATAGCAGCAAATCAAATCCAAGCTGTGTTTCTCCATGACCGGAGCTAAGAAAACTGTTTTTCATTTATTATTTTTACCAGCTCTGATATTTAGTGGCTCTGAAAAGAAAAGTAATCTACACAAGTTTCTTTTGTACAATATTGACTTGAAAAGCAGGGCCATGTGCATTTGATTTATTACATTGAAGGGTTATGGCAAAGGCTTCTCTTGCCTAAGCAGTCATATAAAATTGTCCAGTCGATACAGTGTTGGTGATGGTCTTGCTTTAGGAGGAGGTTGGATCATCTCCAAAGATGCTTTCCAGCCAGCTTTTCTCTGATCCTCTGAACAAACAAGGGCAGTCCATGGTATGTTACAAAGGACATCAGACCCAAGGCTTGTAATAATTCTGTCTGACCATAAGACTGACAAATCTATTAATTCAGAGAATTACAACTCCCAGTGATGGACACCAAGAGGAGCACAGGGTTTCTTGATGGAGCTACTGTTAGGGAAAGATCCTTACCAGTAAGGCAAGAGAAGTGATGTGAAATGACTCCTTAAAATGTGAAGAAACTTTCTCTAAATAAGACGTTTCAGATATTTCTGTAGGGATTAAGTTGTCTTTCAGGTCATATTTAATATTCAATAGGCACAATTAAAATTTTAGCCTTTCCCCTATTATCAAGTGACCAGTTCCTTGCACTTTTAAGGTGGAGAAAACTCCTCTTTTCATATGTGAGAATCTTGCCTAGCCAAGGACTCAGCCTTGCCTATTTAGAGCTCTGGAGTCAGGGCAAAAAACCCCAAACCTGTGCAATAATAAAGAGATCAAGATTGCTAATGACAAATGTCCTGTGTGTTTGGCAGAAAAAAACTTGCATGCTAAAAAAAAAAGGTATTTTGTTAGCAGTATTTTTGAATAACAAACTAGTGAGGCTCCTGTGCCCCTAGGATGCCATGGAGACAGCTTTTACGCCCCACCACTTGTCCCTCTCGTAATAACTGAATTTTGAAGAGCTGTACTCTTACAGCTTTCCCAAACCCTCATAAGCAGGTCTAAATAGTGGGTGTAGAAGCTCTGGAAAGGACAAAATATCTCTTGAAAACAGTTTGTTCTGTGTTACAAAAGATACTTCTATTAAAAACTATCTGAGAAAATAAAGGGAATGGAATATATCTGAAGAAAAATGATACTAAATAGGAAAGGATCTAAAACTGTCAATGAAGCAACAGTTTTTCATTTTGTGTTCTGAAACTTTTTTGGCTCAATGTCACTTACATTAGCCTTGGCAGAATAACATAACAAAACTGATCATCTTCTGGGCTGGAAAGTTGTAACGTTAATTGACTTGTATAAGCCTTTCTCTGTACTCTGCGCTTCCAGTTCTCCTGAATCTGTTTTTCTTTATGTATCCTTTGAGTATTTCCCTTTTCTCCATAAATTTCCCATACATTGGAACTCAGTTATTTTTCAAAATATGTGTATTTGCATGTGGTTGATTTCGGAATTATTTACCCCATACCAGGATTCAACCTTCTTCCAAAACTGTGCAGCAGTGACCTAGCATGGGAAATGTTCTGGGTGGCGGGTCAATTTTGTAGATGTTAAGTGCATTTTTAAATTCCTTTAGGATTACAGTTCCCCATGATGTGACTGTTAGCTGAGTAGGCCATGTTTGTTCCTGTTGTATAAATAAAGAGGCAATGAAGAAGATAAATAAGTTTCTATGAAGACAATGCAGATGTAAGGGAGTGGGGGGAGAGAATTGCAGAGAAAGGATGATCCATTGTTCTGGCATATTTTTAGCGCTTCTAACCTTTCTCACAGTTTGCTTCTTGCTTTTCTTGCCAGCAGAAATGCGTTCTGTTCATTTCTTCATTTCTCCATTTCCTCCTAATGACCTTCTTTAACTGAAACTCAATTAATCTATTAATAAAAGTTGACAGTAAGAAAACAAATTGCTTTGTCTTCTTGGAGTGTTAAAAAGCATTTGTATAGCACTTGTCTTCCATTAACGCAGCATTTGAGGAGTCCAGATGCCTTGCCATAAGTCCTCCCTCTGAATCTATTAGCGACCTTAAAAAACAGAAAATAACACCATGAGAGGGAGCTTCTTTTTGTCCAGAACACCGGGTGTTTCATTTCCGAGAGATTTATGTATCAATGTTCTTTGAACCCATCTTTCAAAATACATGCATACTTGATCATCTGGAGAAGGAGATGTGACTAATGATACAATCAGCGTTATAAATGGTGGGCACATGGAGAAGTACATCTACTTTGCACAAAATCTCTTCTGTTTTATTTACAGTTTTCCTTACTGTAATCAGGGAGTGATTCTGTCATGACCTTTTGAGATCCTTTCTAGCACTCCTCCCTTCATGCATCAAGCTTTTTGTGCACTTCTGGTCTAAATTTCTCTTTTATGACCCTCTTCAAACCCGTCCTCTATCGTTTCTGTTGCTGCATTCATCTCAGCAGCAAGAACTGTATTAATTTGCATCTTCTCTGTAGGGATTTGGCTTGCCAACTCCTCACTGTCCTAGAAGCTTCACCAGATTCCCCCACAGTGCTGTTGAAAGGTGGTGAGGAGTGAAAGAAACAAGTGTTTATCAGAGATGCTGCTTTTTCCAATGTGATTGGAAAATTAGGAAAGCATCTAGGACCTAATCCAAAAAACCTATTGTGAGTCTTTCCACTGACATTCATGGGTAGGGAACAGGCTCTTCTAGCTGGAGTGAATCCACTTTAGATCCTGCATGGGCTCAGAGGTGCCACTCTCTGAAGTACATACCCGTATCTCTTGCTATATTAAAAACTCGATGGTCCAGGCAGGTCACAGATAGCTACCTAAAAATAGCTGTGATGAATCTGGGGTTCCATGGTTATGCCAGGAAGGGTTTAATAGGCACAGACAAAGCCAGCTACAGAGTGGCCATTTGCTGTTTGTTTCTCTTGTGTGTTCTTCAGATCTGTTCTTGCAAACTCCAGCTATTCTTGGGGCAACACAGGACAGCTTCCAAGATGGTTTTGAAGGAGGATATTGGTGTACCCCTTGTAGATTTCTTCTTTGGGAAAAACCCCAAACACCTATTTTTTTAAAACAGCTCCAGTCCCTCATGCAGATCTTCATGTAAATGTGTTCCTCTGTTTCTTTCAGTCCTGCATTTCTCCAGCAAGAAAGCTGCTGTCTATGCCTGCTTCCATCCTTCAAGCCTTTGTGAGACAGTGGTCTCCTCCCCCGAACAACACTGGCAGGAGCTCGCTCACGTTGAGCATCCTAGTCATTTGTTCCTTTGCCTGCAATGGCAGGATGGGATCAATTGTAGGGGCACCTTCCAGCCCAAATAATAGATTACATTGCTACTTGCTTGTTTGCTGCTTGATGTAATTAAGGTAAATTTTCATCTTCTGATTTCTTTTTATAGTTGGACTCTATGATCTCAAAGATCCCTTCCAACCTAGGTGATTCTATGATTCTTATACTAGACAAAAACGATAGCAGCTAATGATAGCAGTGTTGTAGCTTTCAGATTAACATAATATAACAGGCTTTTTTCAAGCTGGCTAGGTTTGAGATCCAGGCTGGGTGAACGTGGCAGATGATCTTTCTGCTGATGAGTTGGTATTTGCTGAGCTTTTGAATTTGTGTGTCTAGAGAACATTATATTTCTAGAGCAGCAGGTGCGGAACCCTTGGTTGATCATATATACCACCAGCATCTCTAGATTATATTTAGCTGCAGTTTCCCAACAAGAGGGGGGAAAAAACTGTTGAGACTTTTACCCTTTCACCTTCAGAAATGTTATTGCTGTGACAGAACAGCTCCATTCAACTGGTAGTACCCTTGCCTCTGGGCTGGGAGGTCAGGAGTTTGTCTAGCATGATGGCTGAAGCACATATCAAGGATGACACCGCAGTGCAGTAGTTAAGGAGGCTGCTCCTCTATTAAAGGTGACATTCCTTACATGAGATGTTAAATCTAGCTCCCTTCAGCTCATCCCTCTTGACTGGGCAGGCAGAAGTTAAAAATCTCATGACACCGTTCCCACAAGATAATCTCAATGTCTTGGCCAGTATTTCCTCTCTTTATAGAAACTAGTTGTCATACACAAGACAGAGCTAGCACGTCCTGACTACGTGCTGGCTGCCGAAATTGCTTCCACAGTCTTTGCACTACAGGTGTTTTGTCCTTGGATTTTCTGTCTTAAATACAGCAGGGGATCCCTAAGCATAAGAAGTGCTAGGAAAAGCCGAATTCCATGACGCTTTGTCCTGTGAAAGACAAAATTATTAACTCTACCATTCACTGACTTTTTCAATATTTTTGACTATTTATACTGCTTGAAAAGAAGTGTCTTTAGTCTGCCTCAGACCTCCTTAGATATTTCAGACAACTCAATCTACTGTGGACATTAGTTCCTCATGTGTAAAACGAAGATAATATTTTTCTGTCTCTTAGGGATGTTAGGGGAATAAACTCTACTAATGCTTATGACATACATGGATACTGTAAATATGAGACTATAAAAGTCTGTTCATAGCCTGACAGAAGTGAAGCATAGCAGAAGACAATAGTTTTGCTTTCTTGCTATATTGCCAGACAAAGTAACATTTATTTTTTTTAAAAAAACACACATACATTGAGCATACAAGGCATATATTATTTGTCCCACTGACATTAAACAAAAATTAAAAAGCAAACAAACAAAACCAAAAGCAGCAGCCAGCTCCTTGGGATGTAGATTGCTTTTGGAGTAGATGGTGTTCACTTTATTCAAACTCTTTATGGGTTTGCTTCAAAAGGTATTTTAAAAAAAGAACTTTCTCTTTTTCTTTTAGCTTAAACAATCTTGTTAATTCAACAAATAAGTGAATTGCTTCAGTTGGTCCAAATATGCCTTTTCACTGTTAAAGTAATTTTCCTGATTGTTTTGTCATAATTGGAATATTAATCTTGTATTTTGAAGAAAGAGGTGACTTGGGGAGTTAGGGGTGTTTTTCTTTAAAAACAAAACCTTTTTTTTTTTATTTGGAATGTTATATTTTCATGGAGGTTCTATTGTTTCTTTTCAAGAAAAAGGCAGTTTAAAGAGCTGTTGGGACTTTGCAGAAATAAAGCTCACACCCTGCTGCATAGAGCATGAGTGCTGCTGAATGGGAGCAGGCGACGTCCTGACGCTCTGCCACATTTCAGCAGAAGGGTTCAAGCAGAGGACTCGGTGGTAAGTGCATGGGGAAAAAAAAAAAAGCTATGTAGGTGGATGAATAGGTGCACAGGAACAAAAAGTGCCATGTGTTGCTCTTCACAACAATCATTTTATCACTCTGGATGTAGGACTTACTGTATTCTTCCTCCCCATTTTCATTTAGGATGAGACACTCTGCTGAAGCGTGCATAGGTTCATGTGTGGATTTCTAGATATTTATGCCCTGAAGAGAGCATGCTGGGTCAAGTGGTTTTGTTCTGTACCATCTCTCCCTCCTAGTATTTGTTTTTCTTGACTATCCAACAAACAGTGTTTGTGCCGCTCTGAGCCGCGGATCCCAGCCAGTGCGCAGGCATAGGAGGGAAGTGTGTGGTGGAGTGCATGAAGGGTGCATGCAGGTTTTTGGAAACGTCATGAAAGGAACTGCCAGGCTTTGAGTATTTTTGAAATTCAGGCCCACTTGTGGGTGCTAAGTACTCGAATGTCTGGCCAAGAATTCCTTTGAAAATCTGGCCCAGATTTTGCCGTCTAGGAGTAGAGAGCAAGCGCTATGTCTGTGGTTCCCAGCTGGGGAGGCAGACCACAGTGGTAAGGTGAATCAGAGGGTCCAGGAAAATAAGATGTGATGGACTCGAGTCCTGCAGGCACAGGCAGGCAGCCTGCCTCTGAGCTGTGCTCCCAAAGCCTGGGGGCTGAGGATTTTGGAGCAGAGACAGATGGCTGGATGGGGTTAATCACATGTGTCCACACCTGGCCATGTAGACATACGCTCACAGTGGAGACAGGATTTTCCTTGGATGTTTCTTCCCTCCTTGAACATGGAGAGCCTACATAGCATGGTCCCAGCGATGGGAATGAAAATGCTCGCTGCCAAAAAGAAAAAAGTGGTCTTTACAAGAGGCTATGGAAGGGATAATTGTGGGATTTGGGGATTTTTCCTTGTTTCCCATAGTGGAAGTATTGGCAGGAGCTGCTAACCCAGCCAGAGCACTGCCATGGAAGAACCTGCCCTCTGCAAAATGGCAGTGATGGCACTGGACACGTAAGAAGTATGAGTGAAACTGAATCATCGCAGGGATGGTTTTAGGCATTTTTGGCATGGAAGTTTCAGACTTTGATAAGTGGGAATGGGAATTTTTTCTTTTTCAATAAATCTATCAGAAAACCCCCATGCTGTGTTTTACTGCATGATACTCTACCAGGATGCTGTAACAACAAATTAGAGAGACTGTTCAGGGATCAGGAATGATGAGTGATGCAGGACAATCTCCATAGTATTTTCATTGCCCTTATGTTATATACAGAATAGCACTGTATAACACTAATGCACTGAGGCGTGTTAGATGTGTGTCCTGTTAGCCCAGGAACAGAATAGAACCAGAAGTGACAGAGGAGCTTGTTTCCCATCAAGACCAACCAACCATCACCACATTATTGCTGTATTTGATTTTCCTCATTTAAATGTGTGATGGCAGCAGTTTACACCAGAAATCAAAGGTGATTATTTTCCCATAGAATTGTCAAGCAGGGCATAGAGCCTCCTACTACTGTCCTGACAAATGTGCTTATTACCATCAAAATGACTGGTAAAATTATGAAGTATATTTTCTTCTGTAAACAGAAGGAGCTGAATGCAAAGGAAAAGGTCTTTGGTCATTGTAATACTTAGGTGGTGTCTGCTGGGATAATACTATTGCAGGGATTAAATTTGCCATCCAAGGTAGGTGCTAATCTGTGCCTGTGTGTGTACAGTATGGTTATATATGTGACAACCACATAGCCCTGACCATATTAATTTATTGGTGGCTACTAGTGAAGAAAAGAAGAATCTGACTGAAATATCCTGTTTTGTGGCAGCAAAATCTAGGATAAAGCCTGTGTCCATTACATATGATACTGTGAAAAAAAACATGGTAGGACAGCTCCTAGGTGCTTCATTTTATTTAATTGTTCTGCTAATTTTCAGACTATGAGGAAAGGCTGGGATGGAAGTGAGCCTAGGGGTTGGACTGGAACAGGACTGGGGAACCCATGGCCCCTCAGCCAGATTCAGGCTGCAGTTTCAGATTGCACAGCCAGCAGCAAGGTGGGGTTTGGATTCTTTCTGCAGAGGTTATTACCGAAAAGTTTAGAAGTGCATGTTGATACAGGGGCCACCAAAGATGAAAAGAAGAATTATCTAGCCCCCTACAAGAACACAGTCTGCTCCCCTCCAAGTCTGAGATAGGGAAGACACTGTTACCTTGGAAATCCAGGGTCATTGCAGCACAGTTCAAAACAAAGGAGGAGAGCAGGAAAACAGCAGCTGCTCATCCAACCCGGTGATACAGCTGCAGTGTGCTCAGACTAGATGAGGTGAACGGATTTCAATTCTGCAATGCAGCCATGCATTCTCTCTGCAGAAACCTGCCTGCCTGATTACACAGGCAAAGTGAATTTTACTCCAAATCTCAGAGGAAGGATAGGAGCTCATGAAAAAAATATTTGAAAGAAACGGAAGAGCAGACTTCTGGGGACTGCATACTTTGTGCCTAGATGATCCATGCAGATATGTCCACTCAGCAAATTTGTAGAAGAATAGCACTTTGCACCACTTAAAATTTGCCCTAAGAAGGGACATGATTCCAAAGACTTGAATTTGTTGCTATCATTAAACCAAAACACCAGAGATTGGGAGTTATGCCCCTAAACGTACAAGCAACAGTGAAAAACACTTTCAGAAGAGGATTCTGATGTTTACAGGGGTTAATTACCTTCTGGAGATGTTTTTTTGCCATGGAGGACTTCAAACTCTGGCTCTTCTTGCCCAAAGGCAGGACGATTGATGCCAAGCCTGGTAAATTGGACAAGGGGCAGCAGAACTACATACTACCTAGGGTGCTGCGAGTACACTTGCCAATTATCCCTCAGTGAAAGGAAAGAAGGCACTCTCAAGGATGAGTAATCCCTTGAGGTCCTGCATAACCCCTGGAGGTCCTTGTCCAGTTCAGTGGCCTATAGAGGGAGTCTGGGGTAAGCAGGTGTCCTAAAGCAGGGCAGCATACGCTCCCTTTGCAGCATGCAAGGTCTCTTCCATGCAAATGGAAGTTTGAAAGGACAGGAAAAAAGTGGAAATAAATTACAAGCCTGCCCCAAATTATCTTTCCTCATCATAACTAAAGGCTGCCAGTCTCTGTCCCCCTATCAGCACTCTGCAGTTAACATTGGAGCTTTTTTAACAATTTACTGGCAGCTGTGAGGGACTAAAAACTTCATAGAATAAGGCCAATTTCTGGGTTTATTTTTTTTTTTTTATTGCACATTGCAAAACACAGTTATGCAAAAGGCTTTGGCTGTGTGTTCATGTTAGATGTGCTCACCTCTTTGATTAGGCCAGGGGATTTTTATCTCAAGCAGTCAGATAGCAAGTCCATTAAAACACAGGGTGGACAAGGACACATAATTTGCTTAGTGCTGCAGTTGAATGGTGCTGCTGTGAAGGCTCTGGGTTTGGTGATGAATGTTTCATGACCCAATCTCTGGAGAATGGGTTACTGACCATGTAGCAAGTGGTTGAAAAGAAAATTGCCCAGGTTTTCCTGGTTGTTTGCCCTAAGCTATATGTTGCAAAGCACTGACAAGTGCAGCTGTGAGTTATAGGACTGTTCTCTGCTTGAAGAAGTGGCTTCTCTGACAAGGCTATTCATTCTACCAGAAAAGCATGCTGTACAGTCAAATTCTGCTCTACAGCCCCAGAACCATAATGCAAGTTCTCATAAATAAGTGCTAATTGCCACTCCTGCTTCTACAGATTGCTGACTGTTCAAAGAAGTGGTAGGGGAGGTTGTGTTTCAGGTTACTCCCAAAGGCCAGCAAAGATGGAGATCCTCTAGTGAGCTTGGAAGCTCCAAGGGTGCTCTTGGTGTAGGTGCAGAGAGAGCTAGCTGAAAGCGTGTCTAGTTTCTTCATACAGGAACATTGATGTAAATGTTAAAGGAGGAGTTTCTTGCCAGGAAGGATGTGAATGAAAACAGTGTAGGCCTCACAATCTAGACAAGGTATTTTCTGCCAGCAAAATCACGCAACAGAAGTCTATCTACATAGCTCAGTGCAATTGCAGGGGGAAACCCAAGCTGGCTTTGAACACCTAGAAGTGGTATTGCAATGTTAGCTGGGGCACTGCTGAGACTCAGTCTATTTTTCAGTAGCAGCAGTAGGCCTATGCAAAGCACCTTGCTACCCTAGAGAAATTGTTTTGAGAGTCCAGGAACAAGCATGTTTGGATCTAGCTGAGGTCCTTCTACCTGATGCTTTATTGTGCCATGGAAGCGGAATTCAAGTCAATTGCTTTTCTTCTATCTCTGTGTGTTTTTGCATGTACACTGAGTGTGTTTGCTTTCTCCCGCTCCAACTGTATGAATAGTGCTGAGAGGCCTCTGTAAGAGGAATTGTGGTGGAGCTGAGTGGTGTATGGAGAGAATGGGTCTTCACCTCCATTTTAGCAGGGGAAAACAGGAGTTTAAAGTGGCACAGTAATTTATTACAGTCAGGCTGAGACCCAGTGTCCTTGTTCATTGGGCTGTCCTACCTTCTGCTTAGCAGCTGGTGACAAGGCATACTGTGGGGGACCCAGCAGATGGTATTGAGAAACGGTGCATAAGGAGGCATGCAATGAAGTGTAGGAAGTAGGTGCAATGGAGAATGCTGCCCAGATATCACTGTGATACTCTCTTAAGTGTTAATATCAAACACGTAGCAAAAAGACTCCATGCACTTCTCCCCAGTCGTCTTATACACAAGATCTTTTGCTCTTCAAGACAGCCTCGGTTCTCTTCTCCCATCTATTCTTCTACAGCTTATATTAGAATGATTTAATTGGTTTTAATTAGTCTTTATGGGGGACACATCTGCCACTTGCCTGAGACATCATAATCAGAGGGTCTACATTGTGGAATATCAGAGTTGCACTTGTCGTCACTAAAAGAAGACAAATATGAACAACCAAACCTCAGGAGAGAATTCATCATCTACCAAGCACTTGAGCACAGCTGTATCAGGTCTCTCTTGTCACTGTCCAGATTAGTGATTAGTGACATGTCATTTAGTTGCTGCAAAAGGCATGTAAGTTGAGGGAACAAAGCTAGTAATTAGAGTAACACAGCTCAGATGAGACGCGTTCTGCCTGAGCATCCAAACCAAACACTTGGCTCTGCTTCTTTGGATGGCATTTCTTCTACGCCTACCCCAGAACAGCAACTGAGCTGATTTCAGGCTAAGGGAGGAGAGTAAAAGGGCTAGCAAAGGGACATCCTTCTGCTTCACACTGCTACTCAGTGTTTTATATCTACATTCAGACAGCTAAGCTTGCAGGTAGTTTGTGAAATGAAAATGTACAGCTATTTCAACTATATAATCTTAGCATCTAGTGTGTGCCAAGATTAAAGAACTCCCCATGAAGATATTCCTAACCCAAGAATATAGCGTACACATAGAGTTTTGAAATGACTGTAAGCCCTGCAGCATGCTCTGAGAAATATCAGCTCTGGGTTTGCTTGAGCCAGTGGAGAAATGAACTGTAAAGCTCAAGAGGACTAGTGCGAAATTTCTAGCGTCAGCCTTCTCTGCTTCAAACCAGATGCCCTCTATTCTGATTTTCTCAGACAGTAGCAAAGTGCCCTACTATCACAGTAAGACTTAACAGAGCCTACGCTCCATCTACGCAGGCAGATATTTATCAGTAATAGTCAAGATCTGAACTTTTTCCAGAAGTCATATGGCCACCAGAACTGTGATCTCTCTAAGGAGCATCTAATGGTTTTCACTGGCTTTCAGCATTAATTACTTCTTTCTTCCAATGTATCTGGCATCTCTGTGCATTAGACAAATATTTGGAAAAGATGTTTTAGCTTATATGGTGTAACCCAGAAAAAAGACAAAATGTTCTGTCTGTTGCTGCTTTTAAGAGAGTCTCATGCACATGGATCAGAGAGTGTTTAAATTTAGGTGAAAACAAAAATATCAGCTGTATTTAAAGACATTGATGAGCAAGTCAGAAAGTACGAGGCAGTACATGTTCCTTAAACCATCAGCTGCCTCTGATCCTCTCAAAACTCTTGATAAGCATGGTGGATGTGGCTCTCTAATGCATAATTGGCATTTAATGTCACTGAAAGGTTCACCGGGGGACCTGAATGACAATATGAGAACCAGCATGGACTCACAGATGTTCCTCCATAGCCACCTGAAGTGTTGCCATAGCAAGGTCTGCACCAATCTCTGCTAATTCATACAAGCTGTGCATTGCTGGCTGTGCTGGGGCAGGGTAGGCTGAAATAGGTTTATTTGTGCATGATTTTAAGAAGGAATTCGTGCAGCAGAAAAGCATGCTACCAGACAAGGATATAGACGGAAGTATAAACAAAGCAACCAAAAAGTCTCAGAGATGGCAGTGTTGCAAGCTGGGAATATCTGCACCTTTGGCCAGGGGAAAGACAGGAAGGTAAATATGGGATTCAGAGAATCACTAATAACTAGGGATAGGGAATACAGATTCTTGGAAAAATGGAAGGCAGTTTAAATGGAGGTTGGGCTAAGATGTTAGTTAGCAAAGTTAGCCCTGACTGTAGGTTTGTCTGAATTTGGTTGTTTTCTAGCTGACAACCCAGCAGTGTACTAGAACCTAAATCTACTGGGCTTATGTTATTCCTTTGAGAAATTGCTGCTGGGATGTTCAAGAAAAATGGTGCCAGCAAGGAGGATGAGTATTTGAGTATTGAGCTGGCTGAACTAGCAAACTTAAAAATACTACTTTGTAGCAGCATGGTGAATGCGAGGCAAACTGGCCACCTTAGCTAGAGACTGGACATTTGCAGAAATATAACTGAAAGATTACTTAGGTCTATTTTAGTACACCTAAATGTGCTTTGCTATAGGCAGATATCTGTCTGTATTTCTCTTCCTTCCATCTGGTGTGTAAAAGAAAAATAATGAAATCAGAAAAATGTCTAAAAATCTCCCGATAACAGTATATCTAAATGAGATTCTCGGAAACATGCCTTGACCTTCAGCCATTCTCAGTAATTGAAAATATTGGTTTCCAAAACTTCTTATTCACACTGAGTGAATGAGAATATTCTCTCAGTCTAAAAGTTCTCCAACTTCACTGAACTTTTTAGCTTAGTCATCAGTACAGACCCATTCTCAGCCAAAGTAATGCATTTTGCCACCTAAGAAATGACAAGCAGCTGAAGAAGTACACATCATTTGTTGACTGCATGCCAGCTTTTTTTCAGAGGCAAGGGCAGCACTGTGGGAAATGGAGGAAGAAGAATCCTTTTTTTTTTTTTTTTTTTTTTTTTTTTTTTCCCTTGTGCATCCTTAAGGACAGTAGTTGGCACTGCTGTAGCTATCACCACCTTCTCCACTGGCCACAACATGCATCAAAACCCACTGAACTGTCTGTGATGCTTCATCGCTTTACGTTTACTGTTCTTCTGCTGCGGGGTTTGGCTGAACTGGAGTTAAAAGAGTAACCTCTAGAGTTACAGCCCTGCTTGTTCCCTGCCTTAATCTCATCATAAAGAATTTTCTGAACTCGGAATAACTGTTGGTGATTAACTGATATATAGCTTTTCACCCATTTTAGCCATGTGAAAAGCTGATGTGAAGAACTGGGGAGCTTTTTTATGCCCTGAATGAGATATCGGATCAGATTCACAGGCAATGATGTAGCTCTGTAAACTGAGAACAAAACATCAAATGTATGCCATTGCTCTGCGGCTCTGATGCAAAGTAACTGAGCAAAATATCACTTTAACATCAGAGAAGAAATGCAGTCATTCCGGGTGTGCCTGAGCTGGCCACAGAAGATTCAGTGAGGTTAGCCAACATATGTCTAGGTATCTAATTGATACTAATTTCTTCCAAGTAGCAAAGAATCTAGAAACTAACTGCAGTGATTACTTTTCAGTATTTTTTTTTTAAGGTAGTACCTGGATTATTAGTTAAAACATACTTCTCAGGGTGGCATCTTGACCTCAAAAATTTCAATTCTCCTTACAGGCTGTAAAGATAAAGGTTTTACACAAAGATTTCCTAAAATGCCAGAGGAGCTGCCAGTGTTTGCTGGTAGCTGAAAGAGTCCATTCTGAGCCTAGTGGGTCCCTATCGAACATGATTCATTTGGCTTGTGACAAACATGATCTGAACTCAACAAAATCTAGCCCAAATGGGATAATGTCTGCAATTTCAGTTCAGGCTCTTGCATGGATTTAGGCTGAGATTTTTGCTTTCATAAGCTCTCAAGCGCCACTTTTCTCCTTTTTTTTTTTTTTTTTTCCCCCCCTTTTTTAAATTCCTTCTGGGCCTGCATTATTGCTGCAATTTGCTTCACCTTCTTTCACATAGAGGTTTTTGTCTATAAAAGCCCACTGTGAGTGACTGTAGCTGAGACATTTTGTAAAGTAATTGTTGAAAAAGAATAGGTATTTAATTACCTGTCCCTTCCCATTCCATTTCTTCTTCTTCTGTAAATTATGAAAGTAATTAATCCCCAAATCACAATAATTTTGAGATTATGTTTTCTTTTTAAATTCAAATCTAGAAAAAAAAAAAAGGGAAGCTTTTTTCAGGCAGTGATTTGTTTGCCACTTTATCTTCTGTGACTTCTTTCTCTCCCATCTCCCTTCCCATTTGTTTTTTCCTTCATTCCAAAGACAAGAAGGAAATTATGTCTCTCTGGATCACACCTGAGGTTTTGTGTAGCTGCATTTCAGTGAACCCCTAATGCTCGCTTCTGAAAATTCCCAGTTTTTCATCCCTGAAGATTAAGAGAATGGTGGGAGATACCCCAAGTTTTAGAATTGGTTACTGGGAGAAAGAAGATGGACCAGGCATCATGTGAGCCAACAACAAAACCGCGCTGGGGTTTGCATTGCCCAGAGTTGGTCCCATGTGCTCCCATTCTTGCTTGAAAGCCTGTGGACACCTTGCCCTCCCAGCTGTTGTCTTTTGGTTTGGTTTGAGCTTGGGTTCAATTTGCCACAAAGGTCAGATGCCTGGAGAACATCTCGTTGGGCTCTTTGTTTCCTGGCAAGTCTGTTTTCTTGGGAAAGAAACAAAAGCAGACAGCTGTCTGCCAGATTTCTATGGCTTCTGTGTCCACACTGCACTGCAGCTGCCTCTCAGGAACAAACTAGCCAATAGGGATCTTGACTTCTTTGCTGGCATTGTGTTTTCCCACCCTTTCCCCACTCCATTTCATTTGTTCTGTCCTCTAATTTTCTGCCCTTTGTCTTTGATTGTAGAGAAAATCGGACAGGCTTCTATAGCCCATTTTAAAAATGAGATGGTAGGTTATATAGCCCTTCAATGAGAAGATCCATTATGTATTTTACAGTAAAGTGGCAACTTGTGTCCATCAGCCTCATGTAAAGGTACTCAGCATCATTAAATGGTTGCTGCATGAAGAACTAGCTAACCATTAGTTGTACTTTAAATAATCATGTTTCTCTAATGCACACATTATTTCGTAGAAAGCTTTAGCCTATTTCAGATGAAAGATAGTATGAATGTATCTTCATCAACACTGCAATAATAGACTAGAGAATAAGCTGGGATTTCAGTTCACAGCCCTTCTGATAGCCAAATCTAGAGATAAACATTATAGTTCCTCTCCAGGAATTTGCACCATGATTGCTATGTGATCATGCAAATAGCTCTAGGCTAAGCTCAGTCACATGATATTCAGCATCTAATCTTCCTCTAGGAGCTCTGGGAAGCTTTTTGTGAGATATGGTAAGATTTCGCTTCCCAGTTTGCAAGGGAAAGTAGAGTTTTACTGAGAGATCAGAGAAGCGCAGTAGCCGCAAAGAAGGAAGGCGCATTTGGGTTAGAGACCAAATTTGACTTCGTCTTGGGTTTGCTGGTGCTGTGGTCACTGTGGATGGCACTGATTTCATATAAACACCCACTGCATGGTACTACCTGAGAAATGATTGCCAGCAGCACCCAGTACTAATTGGTCACTAAACTAAAGCCAAACCAATTTTGAGATGACATCCCTCTGCATAACGCTAAATGCAACCATCCTGGTATGTACTGTGCAATAACCATAAGGAATAACACTGATAGATGTTGGCTAGAAATAGCTGCTGCGCTTTTGCCTTCTGTTGTATGGAAACGTTGTTCTGCTGAGTGTCAGGCCCCGATATGAGCAGTTGCTGCATTTGCTCATGTAACTAACTGGCCCCAGAGTCTTCTCTGAACACAAACAAGGTGCAGTGTGGCAAAGTCTGTGAAACCCGACGTTCACACTGATCTGCTGCTAAAATCAGATGGTGGCTGTAATTCCCACCCGTTTTCCCCCACAAGTTTTGCCGCTAGCAGGTTGCCAAAATGCACTTTTGTGTGGGGCACGGCCTCTTACAAACGTGAGAAGAATCAGAACCAGCCACTGCTGAAAGATTGAAGGTCTTGGTGAGGGTATGCCCATCTGGTTGTCTTTCTCCCCTGCAGTGGGAGAAGGACTGTTCTCAGCCAGGCTTGCAAAGAGCTCCTGAAGAGTAGACAGAAGGTCCAGGCTAGCTGTGCTATATATCACCGTGTAAAGGCAAACCAAGAAGAACACCAGGAAAAGCAGTAAACCCAACAACAGCACAGAAACACTCCCAGAAAAGCAGGACAGTGGAAGGGGGGACTATTCATTAAAAGTAAAGGTGTTTGGTTTACTGGTCGCGAAAGCCAGAGAAATGTATCAAAGGCCTTTTGAAATAAATCCCTGATAAAGAAAGCATTGACCTGTTGGAGAAGAAAGTCTGATAAATGAATACACTTCATGTGCATGGATCCAAAAATGTATTGCATAGTAGCAGAGTGCCTTCTCTCTCCCCCATATTTTTCATGGTTATCTATTACAGGAATAGATATATGTGCAGTGAAAATCAGTATTTGACAGATTTCTGCTGTACAGTAGACAGCTTTGCATTGTGGAAGGATTAAAAGAAAGATTTTTAAACCCTGTGGGTATTCAACTGACTTCATTTTAACTACTTCAAGTCCAAAGAAGCTGTACACCAGCCTTTTTCTGCTTTCGTGATCTGAAAGAACTTGGTGTTGGGGAAATGGTGAATTTGATCAGGTTAGTTTGGTGTGAGGTATCCTTGGTAAATCCACATTGCATATCATCCTAGTTTCCAATTAAGCCTGTGACTGTAAATACACTTTCCTTTGAAGTTTCTTTTAGAGCCTGGAATATTACTGAGATTACACTAACAGGCCTGTTGGTTGCGAAGCATATTGTCATCTTTTGTTTATAGATAGGCAATGTATTTCCCATTCCCTTGACAAGCTTCTTAGGCGTCCATGCTCCAGGGCCAGTGATTTTATAAGTCAGTTGTATTACTCTTCTGACACAAGCAGTATCTCATCTACTGCTCTCGGAGACATTACTTCCATCTTAAGTCAACTACAAGGCCTTGTCTCCATGTTCAGCTCATCTTCTTTCTCATAATGATACATTTTGAGGTCACACTTGTGTCATTTTTACCTTAAACCTCCTACTTTCCATGCAACGCCCTTGATTCTTCAATTTTTGTCCTCTCTTTACTCCCACGTCAGGGAAATTTCTGCTATTTGGTTTCCCCTGTGTGCCAGCTCTCAGTCTCACAATGTCAGTTCTGACCTTCACCCTACCCAAAAGGACACAGCTGGCTTTTTGCTGCTGCTTTTCAGCAGAACCAGCCCCGTTTTCCCTCTTCGCTCCTTTGTAGCCAAATATTGTCATGGTAGAGGTTTGTCTTTCTCTACTCATTCAGGTCTCCTGCACCTCTGGCTGTTGAGAAAGCCAAAGTGAATTGTAGGGACTTTCAAAGAGTGTCGGAGTAGCATTGAGAGGACAGGATTGTTGATGCTTTCTATCCAGGACCTGACACAAGCACCTGCAGTCAGCAGTCTTCCCACTGCAGTGGGCTTTGTTTGGCATGGGAGAAAGGATCTGGAGTTCGCAATCAAACCCTGCAGCAACAGGGTTTGAACAGCCTTCACCCATGGTTGTTTAAAAAAAACACAAACAACAAAAAACCCCACAACAAAATTCTGTAACATCTAGCGCAGAGGATTCATGCTTATAATAGCAGCTTTTCCATGGTTTAAATGACAGCACTCCGAAATCAACAGTTCTGTACTCATATTGAATTTAAACTTCAGGTATTGCATCTTAAAAGTAATAATTGATAATGGCAAAGTAGTTGTGACATAACAACTGTGTGACAATATTTCATAAATTACAATGCTGTTACTCTTCATTCAATATGCTTTTAAAATCAATTACTATTTAACCAACAATAGCTACCTTATGAAATCAAAAAGAAGTTTCATGAAGCATCATTTTAAAATGGTTGTAGTACATGCAATGTTGCTGTCACTAACCCAGAAATTCAAACCTATGTACTTTCTAGTAGTAAGCCATACAGAACTGTGGCCTTAAAAAGAAACAAAATTAAGCTGATACTTTGAAAGGATAATAAAAAAATTCCTTTCCTTCCGACAAACAAGTGGTAAACCGATAATGTCTTTGGGGTCTTGTTGACTTACATCACCTGGGTCATAGAGAAAAGTCATTTTCTCCTGGAAGATTCCCAGTAAATCAGTAAGACTCAACCAATACAACTGTTTGACTAGTTGGTGCCCTTACGTGCAGTCAGTCTACAAGGCAGACTTGGTTGCCAGACAAAGACCAGGAGCTACAGTTCTCAGCGTAGGGCTGGATGGCGGTGAATGCTGTGGGCAGCGTACAGTGGTGCCTGATGCTGAGTGTACAAGAAATGGTGGAAAGTGTCCAAACTCCTTAATGCTAAAACATGAAAGATGAGAATGCTTTCCTCCTGCAAAGGCTTGTCAGTACCACACAAGTTCTTGCAAGATTTCCAGCTTCAGCAAAGTGCGTTCTAATCCTCTACAATTTCTTCAATGAAAGTGGGATAATTTGAAGATTTCTGTGAGATTTCAAAGCAAACATCTGGTTTGAAAGCTTTTCTCTTCCTTTCTTTGTCCTTTTTCTTTTTTTTTAACTAGGTCTTTCAGACCTCAACTTGAAGATGATGTCTAATGCAGCCCTTCCCTGATGACAGTGTAACTCCCTTTCATTCTTAAATCACAAATAATTATTTATGTAACAGTAGGTAACTTATAAAAATAGTATAAAAAAAGGCTCTGGGTATTTTTAGCTGATGGCTTGCCTTCACCTCTTATTCCTTCATAGCTTAAAGCTTATGAGAAATGGACATATTAAAAGATTCTGTAAACTGTGTTTTCAAGCATTAATAAATCTTTTGTATGAGTTTTTTTAAATCTCTTTTCTTAGCATTAAACTCTTAAAATTGGCATAGTCTTAGAAGTCCACCTTCCATCACTTCATATTTTCTATTTGCAACATCTGAATTCCCCCATTTTTCAGGGTCTTCTGCTTATAAGGCACGTGGATTAAGACTACTCCACTTGTTTTACTCCTGGGGATTTACACTAGTGTCACGAATGTGCATGGTCTCAGCAGGAGTGTTCATGGTCCTGAAACGTTGCTTGTGTTCGTTATCACTAGAGGTGGGGCTGTATGAGGAGGGATGAAGAGTTTACATAAGATTGGGAGTGGAAACAAAAAAAAAAAAAATAATGAAGTAATCTGGTTTCATTTCAAGTCCTGAAAATATTCTGGTGATACTTTCCATTCACATGGGCCAGAGTAGTGGCAGAGTTGTAGCAACAACTCCCAAGTCAGAAGACTTTAGACGGTACCATGTCTCCTCCTCTGTGAAGGAAGGATATTTCCTCTACAGGGTAAGAGATGCACTTTGGGAACATGAAAGGAACCTTCTTCCCAGAATCCTCTGGGTCATCTAATTTCAGCGTTGCCCCTCCATAGCATGAAGAGAGGGAAAGACTGATATACTGAGCAGGGAATTAATGTTTCAGGCTGAGATTTGTACCCAGTGCAAGTTTTGCTTGGAATCTAATGGGTAACAAGTCAGCATAAATGATCGTTAACTAATGCAGCATTATACCAAATGGACCCATTATGCTTCATTCTGTTGCATGGAGTGCAAAATAAATTCTGGATGATGGCACATATTCTTAGTCAACGAGGGAATTTCAGGGTAGAAAGAAGCCTGTGTTAGCTGTCTTTGTTTGTTTAATAGGAGATTATAAAAAATTATTATCCCAGGCTAAGTTATGGCATCATACACCATAAAAATACACAAGTAATGGATCTAATTGTCGAAGCCAACATTATACTCAGTAGTTATAGCTTGTCTTAATACACTTCTAAGTCTCACAGTGGATTTCCCAAAGGCAAACATAACAGTAAGGGGAAGAGAATCAGATGGCTGGTCAGGCAGTTTTTATTCCACATGGGCTAAATTTGTGAGTTTTGTCCCAGTGCCACAGTTGACACGATATCTGATGGCAGACAAGGAGTGTCTTACAAATACTTAAAGGAAGGGTGCCAGGAGGATGGCACCAGTCTTTTTTCAGTGGTGCCCAGTGATAGGACAAGAGGTAATGGGCGCAAACTTGACCATAGAAAGTTCCATCTAAACATGAGGAGGAACTTCTTTACTTTGAGGGTGGCAGAGCACTGGAACAGGCTGCCCAGAGAGGTGGTGGAGTCTCCAACTCTGGAGACATTCCAAACCCACCTGGACGCCATCCTGTGCAACCTGTTCCAGGTGACCCTGCTCTGGCAGGGGGGTTGGACTAGATGATCTCCAGAGGTCCCTTCCAACCCTGATGACTCTGTGAAATCAGCGGGGGTGTAGGTAGGTGCGTGTAATTTGTCTCCTATGAAAGCACCTAATGATGTTGATTTTGTGTAAAGTGCATTTGCAGGAAAGGGCAGGACCAAGTGCAGCTCAGTAGGAGTGGCAAGGCTGCAAGATGGCAAGCTATTCCCATGTCTCGCTGGGCACTGGATAGTGCAAGAAACGATGAGTAAACCCAGCACAGAGTCCGAGCAGCAATAACCTGGAACTCCAGCACAGGCTCTGTTCTGGGTTCCCTTAGGAAATTCATAGATTTCAAAATCAACCTTTTTAATCTCTAATAGCAACAGACTTATGAGAGATTATAATTGTTGATTCTAGTGGTATTACTCCAGTGGCAGAGAGAGAAAGAGCCTGGAGCCCTGAGTCACAACTCTTTAAAATACGCCCGACTAAAAGCATTAGGAAAGCAGTGTGTCAAAGTCTTTTTCAGTCGTTTGTGCTCTGGCTTACTGAAAACAAGCCTTTGTGTACCTAAAAGACACCAGTATTTCCATGTCCTACACAATTGGGCTGAGGTGGAGAGGGCTGTCATTTAATTTTTGTCTTCACAGCCAGTTTGTTCCCGGAGCTCATGTGGCTGAATATTAATATCCATATGCCTGGTGTAAGCACAGACATATAACAAATAGGTTTGCATTACTAGTAATCTCTTGGTAAACACGGGATGCCTTTCTAAAGGTTAATTCTATTGCCTAAGAAAAAGCATTGTGTTTTAGTGCAGGAGTTGCTAGGTGAAAATATGTACCTTGCTGACGCCTGTGATCCTGCTGTCCTGTCTGATGGAGGCATGGTTAGCTCTGCAGGACACCTAAGGGTGTGAGGTGCTGTGCAAGGCACTGCCCGCGGTGCGGGGGCAGAGCCTGCCCCCAGGAGCTGCCTCTCTGGCCCAGAAGAAGACAGGTTGTATACCGGAGGCAGTGGGTGTTGGAGTCTTGGCTTGAGGATGTTTCCTTCAAGTTTCCTTTAGAAATGTGTTATGGTTTGAGAAACCCACAACAATTTACTGTTGTTTAGACAATTATTCTATCACCCAATGACGGGAAGGCAAATCGGGAAGAAAACAAGGAAACCCGGGGGTTGAAATATAAACAGATTTAATAGAATAAGATGAGATAATTAACATTAATAACACTAAAGAACCAATAGTGATCCCAATACCAATATAAAATATACAAGGATTATACTCAGCCAACTGTATCAGCAGGAAGCTGTGCACTCCCAGCAGAGGACAGCAAATGTCGGACACTGCAAGTGCTCCGGCTTCAGGAGGAAGGGAAGGGCTCAGGGGTCCGTCACTGGCACAAGAAGTTCTCTGGATCTCCACCATCAAGAGAGGGAGATCTTCATAGCAAATTTTCTAATTCTATTGAATGTGCTATTCATGGTATGAAATAATCCTGTTGGCCAGCTTGGGTCAAGTGCCTGGGTCTTGCTGCTCCTCATCCCTGCACCTGGCGAGCTTGAAAACACTGAGACCTTGAAACCCACAAGCCATAGCTGGCTATAAAGTAAATATTTTCACAAATTCAGACACTAGAGTCTTCTAAAAGTACAATTTCCCCAAGCATTAGAAAAATAATTAGTCCTGTGTCGCTCAAACCAGGACAAAATATAGGTCAGATCCTCCAATTCTTTAGGTTCTGTTGCTTGTCCCCACGATCAGCCCCTTCTGCCACAATACGCAAGCTTCTTCTGAGAGCATAGCCCATCAAAGGGAGAAAGGAGACCATGGGGAACAAGCAGACACTGCATTTTCTAAATGAGGTTCCCTATGTTCACTCTCTGTCTCTGGGCAGGGTACATTAATCTCCCACGTTCATCAGGTGGCACATTAGCTGAAAGAGGCCCTGACAGAGCACAGCCTGGCAGGAGCACGCTGTTCCCGAGTGGGCAGAGAGCTGCGACTTGGGGATGACAACTTTTTTATTTTTTAAGCAATTCTGCTTTCAATTTCATATGCAAACGATACCTGCTAGGAAGGAAACGAAATGGCCTGTTGAGAGGAGCAGAAAATGAAGGGGTATTTTAAATCACATTTTAAAATGTGATTGTTCTGATAATGTTTTTCTTAACCATTGAGTCATAGGCAACTGCAGATACGCTGGAGTTTCCCCTGAGCCTGAAAAGAGGCTAAGACCAGTAATAATCAAATAATTCTTTATGCTTTAAATTAGTCTTGCTTCAAATTTCATTCTGCACAAAGTGGAGATCTTGCGTTACTTTACCAGGAAAGTGCCCCCTAACCCGGAATAGCTCTGGATAACAACAGACTCTCCCCTTGGTGGCCTGTTTTTGTCTGAGCAGGGCAGGAGGCCACCTGAGGTTGCTAGACATCCGTGCTGCTCTGCATTCATCACCCACCCTTGGCTGCTGTGGGGGCACAGGGAGGAAAATGCTTTGTGCCCCTCCTATTCCCAGGAGGTGCCGATGGGGAGGCAGGGCTGCTGCCTGCAGCTGGAGCCCTGCCTGTGCTGCCTTTAGAAATACTCAAGGGATTGGGTCTGCATATAATTTACTCTTATATGGGGAAAGGAGTATTTGCATTCCTTGATTCTGTGCATTGTGCTTCAGCTATGGCAGCCTGGACCACAGCTTTGATTTGCTCTTTGCTTTTTCTGGGTGGTGAAAAAGGATTGATCCCTGGATTTAGCCACCTTAGTGGTCTGCCTAAAATGGTACAAAAGCCTCTCCTCCTGCCTGGGTGCAAAGGGGAGCAGTGGAGGGGGAACCGGTAGTAAATGTAGTCCTTGTGGTCAGGGATTTCCTATTTGGGAGTCACATCACAGGTTTGCTGCTCTGCCCCTAGGTTCAGCTTTCACCTACGCTCAGCAGCCTCTCTTAGGGGTCATGGCAACATCCAGCATTTCAAAGGTCCAGCACAAAAAGCACTCCACAATGACCTACACATCTTCAACAAGCGTTTAAAAGACTGAAGGGGCCAATGGCTCTAGTCAGACCTGAGCTGCAGCTTGAAGGCTTCACCATTTCTACAGAGCCTGTCAAATCTCAACAAGAATCTAACATTCAAAAGATTCATTCACTGCAGGCTGACTGGAACAGTAAGCCCTAAAGGATATTCAGTATCAGGCATAGCTCGGGGGGTTGGATTTTTAATCATTTCTCTTGATGTTTGACAGCTGCAGCAGCACACATCTTGCTGCAGCGTTCATGGGTGGGAGAGGTCTTGCCTGCATGGCTTCTCACTGCCTAGGAGCATATTGGAAAGCAGTGCTGGAGAAGATGCTCTAGCAAGGAGGAGGGGGCCATACTGCAAGCAATCAGGTTCTATAACAGGGGAAAAATAGGTTCAACTCAGTGTTTCAAGCTTCTGTGTCACCAAGAAACTCGGGTCCTTTATTTATTATTTGTATTACAGTAGCACCTAGAGGCCCCAAGTTGCTAGGGTTTGTAGAGCACTTTGTAGGAGACATCTACTACTCCTATGCCATTGTAAGATGAAAAAAAGGGTGGGAAAGGAAGGGAGAAAAGTGACCTGACTGAGGTGCTATGGAGACCAGTAGAAGAATGGAAAGTAAACATCTAACTCTCTCAGGGGATGCTTGTGCTGTCAAGCACTGGGGTCAGAACATTTCAAGAAGCTACAGTGCCTTCAGCTCAGCTGTAAGAAATTACTATCAGCTCACTTCTTGCCCTTCTTCAGCAGTGGTGTAAGCTAATCCATTTTATTTCACGTTGCAATGGATTAAGTCTATTATCAAGACCTGGCTGAGGGCCAGTGGCAACTTCAGATGTCCTCATTTGACCATTTGTGATCAACTGGCCTCTCAAGTCTGAGCCCAATTCAGTGGCTGCACTGCAAAATTTACTTGTAATTTTAGTTTGGAAATTGGCTTGTTCATTTCTGCCTTGTCTACAGAATAGCCAACTCTCTTCACTCCAGTTTTAACATGCTGGAACCCTGCCAGTTTCTTTGGTCGCAAAAAGATGCATTTATTGAACACAATGTAGAAGAACCAGCTCAGACATAACACCTCTGTGCAAAGTATGTACATATGCACTTCCTGGTAACATGGACCAAAACAGCATGCTGCTTCTCCTGCCAGGTGCAAAACTGGCATTGACCCTGTTGGGAGGTGGAATGGGACTTAAATGTATATTTTGATGCATTTGCTCCAACTCCTCTGAAATTCTACTGGCATTTAGAGTAATAATAGCTCTGTTTCTGATGAAAAAGGTTTTGATGTTATAAAACTGCAATCTCTGCCTTTCAAAAGCAACACTTAAAAACTATGCAGTTTCTTTCTCTTACCTGAAGTTTCAGCATCTTTATAAGAAACAGAAGCTGTAATTTCACTGATTTCCTCTTTAAAATATGTTTTAAGGGGACACATTCTGCAATTGTTCAAAAGAGTGCAGAACTGGCAGAGCTACAATTTAAATGTTGACTAAAAACCTGACAAGAATAGGAGTAATAGGTGTAAAGTCTTTCTATTTATTTAGCTTCAGCCATCACTAGTGCTGAATATATCCTTGCAGCATCCTTATGCAATGCAGATAAAGACCCTCACTGTTTTGTGGCTTGGTAACTCGAGCACAATGTCCTGCCCGTGGTCATACCAGGGTCCCACACAAAGCTGGAGTCACCATGATATTCCGGGCAAAGCCCAGCAGAAGGATGAGACCTGCAAAACATCTTGGCCGATCAAACATTTTTTCCCGATCTTTCCCCATCACTTTGCATCAGGCTTGTTCAGGATGAGTTCATTAAAGGCATTCTTACAGTGATTAGCTCTCTGTTCTCTACCTATTTCACCCTTGTCTGCTTTCCTGATCCTGACTAACGCAAAGCCAGCGGTGAGGAGGAGAGCCCTAACAACTCTGCCATCCCCTTGAGTGCCGTGTGATGCTCCTGCTGTTGTTAAAGACAGACCAGCAGCACTTGACAAGCCCCTCTAACAAAGCATTTTGAAAGCCCCTCACTGAGCCCTCCCTGGCTGACAGATATTTTAGTGAAGCCCTGTGCTTTTTGCCCTTCTACTATGGGTATTTTCACTGTGGAGTTGCTCAGTAAGGTTCTTTTTCTTTGTTGTTGTAAGAAGTTGCTAGCAGGAGAAAAGGGATGTTTTTATTCCAGACTGATTTGTAGACCGTTCAAATTAAGGTGCATGCTGGGCATCCCGGAGCTATTGGCTGAGCTACAGCTTTGCTCAGATCTCTGAGCTGGCATCTTCTCCCAGATCGGGGACCTGTCTGCCAAGGTAGTGCTCTTCTGGCACACTTCCGTGGTTCTCCACACCAGCCACAGTCAATGCAAGCACGTTTGGTGTAAACGCGGAAACATTCAGGTCCTATTTCACAAAGAGCAGCAGCTGAACCTTCTCTTTCATATTTTATCTTAAAGCAAGTTGTTCTGAGTCCTTTAACCATTTAACCATCTTGTTGCAGCCTAGGCTAGAGAAATTTGAAAGGATCAACCCCAATGTTAGCCAATTTCTGATTAGCCTTGTTGTCATAGAGACTTGGGGGGTTTATTAGCATCAGCATGGCAAACTGATGGAACCGTACAACTTCTTTTGCAGCTGGGGAATGTAAAAAGTGAATCCAGCATTGAATCATGCTTGCAGGGTTGACATTCAAATCACAGTCATTGTAAGCTCGGGAAAATGACTGTCATTCCTCACACACAGTGTTTCACTTTAACAGGAAGATGGGGGGTGGGTGTTGCAGAGAAAGAAGAAGGAAAGAGGAAAAAACAACCTATCTGAGGCATTAAGATAAACATTAAAATGTAAAGGAGCTAAATAAATTCAGATACTTTATTTAAACCAGAAAAGAGAATAGAGAGTAACCGACCCGGAAGCAGACAGTACTGGATGTGGACTCTGCCTCCTTTATTTTCGTATATTGAAGAGCTGGGATATTCCCAAGGACTTTCTTATGAGGAACGTGGAAATGTGCAGAAAGTGGCTTCCATCCTTTATCGATATTTCCTTTTTGCTACAAGGAGTTGAAATGTGTGTATTTTTGATCCTGAATGTTGTCATGGTTACAGGGCTACTTGGATGTTGCTTTTTGCACCCCACGAAGGCTGCCGTGCTCCGTGTGTGGTGCAGCGGCTGCCCGTGGGTGCAGTTTGAGGCTGGAGATGGTGGGGATCAGCCCAACCACCCAGCCCGCCTCAGACTGGGAACAGCCAAACCCGGAGCAGGGATTTCTCAGGATGGAAATTATGTGCTCACGCTCCTACCACTCTTACAAATGCCTACTAGGTAATGCTTGTGAAATATCTACTCACTCCCCAAGTATATCTAGCCTGCGTAAGCTACTTTTTCACCTGGTGGTTTGATGAAAAGCCTTGTTCCTGTGGTTTCCAGGACTGAAGGGGTTTTTTCAGCATAGACTTCATTTCAAGCCATAGTCCAAAACATTGTACCAAGCAAAGCTGCATGAATGAGAAAACGCTGGTGCTGATCTCCATAATGTCAGGTCTGTTTGTGCATTTCATGGAGAATCTTGTGTCTGCCTGCAAGATCAAGTGGTAGACGAACTGTAGAAGCTGTTGACTTTTTACTGAAAAATGGCAAATGAAATATTTTTAGCTGAACACTCCCCCCTGTCCCCAGCCCCACGTCTTTTTTTCAGCTTTTTAGCCAGAGGGGTTTCAGATTTCCAAACCTATACAAAGGAAGCGCTAGGAAGAAAATTATTTTCTACCAAACACAGACAGGCAGAAAATGCCAATTTTCTGAGAGGATTTTTCAATGAAAGGTTGCAATTTTCTGTCAGAGACATCTTTATTCTTTTACCAACTACATAAAAATGTCATGTCTTAGGTCTTGCAGCACTTTCGCCCCACACAGAGTACAAATGGAGACTTACAGGATATTAAACTTTTCGTTACTTTTAAAACCACTTTGGGGTGGAATAAGGACCCTTGTGAGCAAAAGACAGTGCTGTAGGTTGGAAACAAGCAGATTTGTGCTTTTTCACACTAAGCTGATACATGGCCTTGTGCAAATGGCTGTCTGTAATGCTTTCCCTCCTTTTACTCTGCGTAGACTGCCAAGTTGTTTGGATGCAGATGTCTATATCAAACCCAGGGCACTGTATGGTCTGCAGACATGCTTCGTGTTCATGATAATCCGGGGGAAAAAAAAACCCAAATGAATGAAGAAAACAGTATTTTCTGGAAGCTGTTAAAGTTTGAAGCAGTGAGGTTAGTTAGTGAATACACGCTAATACACAAGTACCATATCTCGGCTCGCCACTTGAAGTAGGAAAACCGTGGGTGGAAGCAGATGAGAACAAGTGGGGTGCCCTGTTTTGATGGACAGGCTGAAGTATGACTGTAAGATCAACAGACGGCAGCAGTGCGATAGTTCAGCCTCCCACTCCTAATTCACCTTGCCTAAGGTTACAGGCTTGTCTGAGTGCCTAGTAATTACTGGGTGCCCAGGTATGAATGGGCCTGATTCCCTTGTCACCTACGCTGCTTTGACATTGAAGGAGAACTGAGTCTAATAATCAGGGACTGTGATTTGTCACAGTAACTTAGATGAAAAATCTAGATCTGATTATGGTTAAAATAGCAGATGTCCTGAATTCCTCTCCAAAAGGGGCACTGGACACGTGAAAAATGCTTTGTGGTACAATGAAAATGGCTTCGCCCTACTTGATAACCTTTTGGTGATTCCGCCTGTAGTGGCAGGTGAAAAGACAAGCACCGTTTGCTGCCAGTGAGATCTTTGTGCTCTGGCTTTTCCCATCGCAGCTGCAGCCCTAGACTGAGAAAAGCCAAATGGAGGAAGGGCACGGGTGGTTTTCTTCATCCCCATGTGCTGGGGGGGACCCTTGCATTGGTAGCAAGTTGGCATGTGGCCATGGACTTCGAGGCCCCATTTCCATCACTGCTGCTACCATGGCTTTGCAGCACAGCTTGATCTTGGGCCAACCACTCATCTCTGCTGTCTTTGTACACCTCCCTGGGTGAAAGGTGTTCTGCTGCAAAGGGTTGTTCTCAGTGCAGGGATCAGTGAAGAGGGCAAGGGGATGTGAGTGATAGGTTGCCCTTGCGGATAATTGAAAGCATGTCAGAAATAGAAGTGGTATTTAAATTGAGAGTCTTTGTGATTCTTCTCCACCTGGTGAGCCTGGCAGTTACAGGAGGCTGTCGCATGGTGGAGAATTAACAATTCTGATGAGAGACGCTGCCAATTTGAATTGCTTATTTGGAGACCAGGGTAGGAGGGGTGTCCATTAGCCTGTCTCAGGGATTTCCTATGCTTGCTCCTGGATTGTTATTAAAGGAGCAAAGCAGCTGAGGAAATGCGTTCAGAGTGCAAATACTGGTATATGCCACCCAAAAGACCTATTTTTTTTTTTTTCTTGAGCTGATCTTATTATTGCAAAGTGCTATCAGACTAACTTAAACTGCTCTGTGCATGGGGCTGCTGGTGAGACAATAATGAGGACGACAGCAACTGCAAGCCACTTTCTTGGAGGGCTGTGACTTGCATGAGGACCAGGAAGCACCTTCTTCTCTGTGATCACAGGGTGCATCCCCTTCGCCATACTGCTCACAAACAAGTTTCCACGGGGGAAAAACAGCAGCTGGGTGTTGTACTGCAAAGTATCAGCCTCAGAGATCTCTTGGGATTCCCACTTCCAACAGGCATTTTTTACAGTTACCTTAAAGGCCTTGTTGGAGGTAACAAGGTCATGTACTCCAACTGGTTGACTCATCGAGGCGTGTCCCCTTGCTTTCCTTCAGGCCTAGCCAAGCCAGCAACGAGGGGAGCTCCTGTCTGGGCTTCCCATCTCTCCCAGGGCAGAAGTCGCTGTTTGTCTCCCATTCCCTACCCCTGACAGTACCACCTTGCAGCCTGTGCAAGGATGTCTGGGAAGCTACTGGGGGAACAACGCGTGTGTGAACCTCGCTGCGGGAGCTCAAAGCTTCTGCAGAATGAGAGAATTCATTGATTCCCCATGTTTTCTTGTCACATATGTACATGTGACTGTGGAGAGTATCTTTGGACCATTTCTAGTGACTAGTGCATGGAAAGAGTCCCATCAAGTGGGTTCATCTGTGCAGCCCTCCAAGCCCTGTTGCTTGACATTTTAAAAACTGTCTGGGGGATTTTTCTGTGCAATTCTCATTAATTAAAATTAACAAATACCAGTGGGCATCTAAATCCCCTATGTGATTTTGAGAACTAAAACAGCATTCTCTGCCAGAGAGAGAGGTCTATTCAGTATCGCTCTCTTGAGCTCAAATTTTCCCTTGGGTTTGCTTGCACATTCCTTACAAGACACTGAAGATTTCTCTGGAACAGCCCCCGCTCATTTATAGTGCTGCAGTCACACAAAATAAATATGAAGTGAGCTGATTATATTCCAGGAGCTACGAGATACCACGTGTCAGATCCAAAGTGAACTGACCTTTCCACTCCCAGGTGGACAGCTCTGACCTTTTGCGATGCTGATGAGAAGCGTGGAAGAAATCATGATTAGGGGAAAATCGTGCTTTATTAATGTAGGCAGAGCACAAAGAACTCATCATCTAAAGACCTGCCTCCAGGTGGTGGGACACAAGAAAGAAAACGAAGACGTGTGTCCACGTTGTACTCTCGTTATAACACTAATGGGAACAGGACAGCAGAACTAAGAGGACAGCACAGATGCGTGATGGGGAATTATGCTTTGCTGTAGCGGCTTTCTTGCAGTGACAGTTATAGCAACAGCAGACCAGGTTCCTACTGGCTCAAAGCCTCTTTATAATACCATTTTACAGAAGTGGTATTATTTGGCAGAGGAAGGCGGGAAGTCCTGGTAACTGCAGTAACACCCAGTTGAGTTTGGTAGGTTTAGCATTGCTACAAGGTACTAAGGGGCTGTTAATGAATAAGGTTATTTTTTGAGGTATCTGTTTTTGTCACGGTAACAGTGAAGCACAGACACTCCCCTTTGCAGGTTTGGAGGGAGGAGGGGAGCAAGAAAGGTTTTTCTTGTACAGCAAACATAGCTTCAGAGAGAGTGAGGAGGCTGGTGGGAGGGGAGGAAGGGTGGGGGGAGAGCGAGCAAGCACATATTATATTCCAACTGTTTCCACGGTGACATTTCATAATCACAACTCTTGGGGGAAAACGCTTCATTGCAAAAGCTGGAGGAGGCAGGACGGCTTTGTGGATGCAGCCGGAGAGGGATAGCTCTCCCAGCACCTGCGGCTCACCATCCCGAGGACTTGGAAGCAGGGGCCAGTTAAACTCATTAGGCTGTAGCACAAGCCAGGGGAAAGGAATTGAAATGCATAGCAGTCATCCTCTCCTTCCTTTTATTTCAAGGATGAACATTTATAAATAAATATGATATCATCACACTAGATAGGAAGTCTAAATATCTTCTGTTTCTTGGCAGGAATGAGGAAAAAAGGGATGTATGCAGAAAAGAGCCCGTAAAATGTACATAGCAAAGCATAGCCAAATAGCTGAAAGCAGCTTATAGTTAATGAATTAGGTCACCAGGTCTTCCTGTTCCACATTGTCTCCCTCTTTACTCTCAGTCCTGGAATTGTGGCATGCAAGCAAGCTCCGAGCAGATGGAAACCTGCTTTTTCATCACTAAGGCTGGTTGCACAGTGTCCAGAACAAACCAGTGCTTTGCTAGCAGCGAGTCTCACAAATCAATCGGTGGCATATTATTCATTTTACAAAGCAGCACCATGTTCACCTGAATTGCTTCCAAATGTCTGTGGTTCCCTGTGTTGTTTTACGCAGTGTACCACTTGCCATCATGCTGCTACAGATGGCAACAACTCTTGGGGGCTTTCCTACGAGACGTGGGCAGGGGAGGCAAGGGCTGTGACAAGTATACATGGCTTTCATGCTTGAGGACTTTCCTTTAGTTCCTGCAGCACAGAGAGCTGCCCCGTGGATTTCAGTTCCAGCCTTCCTGCAGGTTCTGTGAGTTTAGGCAGATTGCTTCCTCTGCCAATGTCTCAGGTGGGATAAACGCTCTTTTTCTTATATCACTGACCACCGGTAGCTGGGTGATCGAAGCTTTCTGCGGCAAGGTGGCATGATGCCGTAGGTTGAACGATGTTGCTTCTGCAGAGCTTAATAGGAGGTTCCTTGAGTAACATCACTCCATGAAGCTGCCCAATAGTCCCAGCGTGTATCTGAAGCAAGTATACTTAGATGTATATGATTTCTAAAGCAATTATTGCATCTTTATATTCCTGAAAAAATCTCGTTCGCTCTTTGTGACTGAAGCTGCAGATCTCTGTGCTTTGTCTGTAGGACTGGATGGAGCTCGCTAATGAGCTGCTCTCATCTGATTCCCACTCACTCTAATTGCAGGCATCGTTAAACCAGGTTGCAAACTTGGTGACGCGGTGTTTGTGTGCTGTTCTTCCTGTCTGGGTCCGTTGTTGGGAGTACAAAGGAAGTCTAGCTTTTTTGTTTGTAATACAGCACTGATCTGTGCTCGTGATGTACACAAAGTCTTGGGCAAAAAATCTTGATGAGCACAGAAAGTGTCTAAATATGGGACACCTCCAGAAACACACAATGTAACAGGGCCTCTATCATCTTTCTCATCTCCCCCTTCCAGCCTGGAAAAGAGGATGATTCGTTCAAGACAACATTTGTTTCAGATTATATCCTCAGCTCTCTGTCATTTCTGTGGTGTCTAAAGGATGAAGAGGAGAAATTACAGATAACCTACAGATCCTCATCCACCCACTAAGCTTTACAGCTCTTTGCCCGAATAGAGCAGCCTGACAGCAATAGCTCAGCTGGAGACCTTGCTATTGAGTGTCCGTAAAACGCAGTTCCCCTGCCCCAGCCCATTGCACAGGAGAGAGCAGCTGCTGCCGCCGAATGTGTCCCCTGCCCCCTCCAGTTACACATCTGCAGAGCTGGCAGCAATGTCCTCTGGCATGTCATCGTGACTAGCACACTATGGAGCCGTGGAGGGCTTAGATGCTCCAAGAGAGTAGCAAAAAGCTGGGACATCCCACTGCTATGGACCTCTGCCACACGTTTGTAGAAAATTACTTCGTGGAACTTAAAAAATGGTTTTGGAGCCATAGAAGAGGATCAAAGACACACCTGATGGAGCGTCTCTAGGCCTGGCAGTACTTTGACTACCTGGAGGTCCTCATTCCCTCTTCATCTCTTCTTTCAGCTAAGTGGTGCCAGCCTTTTCATTCTCCTCTCTCCGGCTCTAATGATTTCCTGTGTCCCATCCTGAAGCCTTTTTTGTTTCTTCTCTGTGCTTTCTCCAAGAATGGATGGGGTTTGGATTTCCAATTTATTCAGGAACTCTGCAAATCTTGGTTTATTCCTCTTCTAAACTGAAACCAAAAGCATTTTGCTTTCACATCCATTAAGAAATTAAAGAAAACAACTTTTTTTATAAAATTACATAATGGTATTTCGTATCGCAATGACTTTTTGTTCTGACAGTATTTTGAGGGAGTTCAGGTTATTTGTGCAGGGTCGGCATGTGGAAATACAGAAAATCTCTCCCTGTAGACTTTTCAGAGGTGTCTAGCTCCAGTCACTTGTTAGCCCTTGTGAAATCCAGCCCATTTAATACATACAGACTGCTAATGCGTGATACACCACGCTATGAGCAAGATCGAGACAGGCAGACAGGGCGGGATTTTACGTGATTATGTGATTCGATCCAACATAGCAATTCCTATTTCTTTCTGAGATAAAGCACGGGTAGCAATTAAGAAATGAGGAGAAACTACGTGAATTTCTGAATTGATTGGAGAAACTAGTGACAGAAAGACATTGATAATTCTGGTGATTTTTTAGGTTTGCTCCTTTGTGCATAGACTTCCCCCTTCCCAGCTGGTAGCAGGCAGCCTGCTACAGTAGGATATGATGCAAGGATTGGAAATAGATGCTTCTTTTCTTGACTCAGTTACTCCAGTTCAAAGCTTTGATTCCTTTGACTATTAGAAAGGCCAAGATCAGCCACCCTAAAGCACAGCCCACATGTTTGTTTATCTCGCGTGTTAGCAAAGCAGCCTGGGAAACGCTGAGCCAGATGGTAATGATGGGATGTTTGCAAGGCTGTTTGAATTGCGGCAATTGCTGCTGCTGCTTTTTGGTTTTTTTCTTCCTAAATCAGCATCCTTTTATCTTCCTCATTTCACGTTTGTTTTCTGCGCATCTTGGGTTTGATGCCAGGGATTAAAAATGAGGGTTGATTCATATATCAATATTAAACTGCATAATCACCTCAATCATTATTTGACTTCATCCGGAGCATTCACAATATTTCGGGAACTTCGAGTGAAAGAAAACTTTGTTGCGTATACGACTATTTGACTGAACTATTGATAACCAGAATTTCTGATTTAGGTTGTGTCCCCTGTGTCTGGCTTTTCACAGTAAATAATCCTCTTATCATATATTTTCAACAAATTTTTTCATACTTATAATTTATTTGTTTTTCCATTCAATGAGAAAATAATACGACAGCACAATCTGTGGCAATAATCTGGGGGGCTATTATATTCTCAAACAACAGTAGACCTACTGTAACTTTAATGTATTACCAGTAATTTCTGCTTCCTCTGGCGAGGCTTAGAGAAACATAAGGTGCTTTAATAACAAACAGGGATCCACCCACAACTCTGATTTATGTTTATGACTCAGCAAAGAACGTAAACTGAGACTAGGGCACAGAGTGTTTCTATAAGTAGTTATAAATCAACCATTCACCAGGAAAAAAAAAAGAGTACTAGCAGCCTTTCCGATGTGAGGAAGAGAGCGGTTTTGGGGTTGCAGAAGGCAAGGTCTTCTCTCATGGCAGTCAGCAAAGGGGTCAGTCGAAATTCATCACAGAGAGATTTGTAGTGTTTCCATGAGTGCTCACGCAGACGTCGACCCAGTGCAGGGCTGTTCGCATCCTTGTTTCTCTGGACTGTCCCTCGTTGAGCATGTCAAGTCCGTTCGATGTAAGCAAACTCATCATCTACAGGCCAGCTGGATGGTGGGACCAACAACTGTGGAAAAAAAAGTTGCAGATCTGAATTTGTAGCATTTGATGCTCGTATTCGACTTGGACTGAGTGCACAGGTTATGTCCTTACTTGACTCTGGGAAACCCCCTGGCCCATTTGTGCCGAAAATTCCCCATCCAGCCGCACTGGATGGCAGTGAGGGCCAGCTCATGGGAGGCCACAGTCCTCACTAGACCGATCGTAGCCTGCGGGTGCTCCGAGCCAAAGTGTGGCATCCATTTGCCAGCTGCTGCTCATGAATTTCCAGCTGAAGGGTGCACAATGTTTTCACTGCCACTCTGATTGACGGGTTTATCTTCCAGTCCATTTACTTACTTAATTATCCCACAGTGAGCAAGAAGTCATTTCTTATAAATATGGTAATAAGCCAATCAGGATCACAACAGAAGCACATTCTTGTACATTTTGTGGAAAAAGACGACGTTCCCCAGTTTCAGTTCACATCAGGCTTCCCCCATCGGTGGTCAGTAAATTAAGAAACAACATCTGGTGACCTTAAAACATCAGCCCCAAGACGTTTGGCATCAGTCAGGACCTGCTTGGAGCTATCCTCATCTCAGGTGTTGCCCCTGTCCCGCATCTTTGCATTTTAGCACAGTTGTTTCTGGGATGTCAAAGCTTTTAATTTGACAACTCCAGCTGCCGTGCAAAGGAGAGAAGGGCCATAGACACCTCAGGCCTGACTCGTTGATGGGGTGAGATTTTTTTTCCACCTGATACCAAATGTGGCTGAGGCTATTTTTGTAAAGAAGATTCTACCAAAAATGATTTGGCGACTGCAATTTGTAGATGCTATTTATCAGCAGTGTAAATAATACCTTCTAGGTTTAAAAGATTGAAGAAAACGTCTGATATAAAATAAACTATGTAGGCACAGATGGAAATGACCATAAAGAGCCTGAAGATCCCCTGTTTCTACTTCAGTAGGAATTTTCAGAGTAAGGATGAGTGAAGGGCTTGGCCGCAGGTCCAAAATCCCTGTGCAGGCTAAAACCTGCTTCAGAAAACACAATGGAAGTGCAATGGGCTGCAGAGCCGCTCCTGCCCCTCCGCCGCAGCTCTGCCTGCCAGCAACCACCCTTGAGCTCCCGCCTGGGTGATCCTGCGAGCGTGTGTGTGCACGTACAGCACACGCACGCTTTCCTAACCGTGTCTATCAGTGTCATTTTCGTGTGGGTGGCACCAGTGACTGTGCATATGTTTGCTGGGTGTAGGTGTGCCGAGGGCTATCTGCACACACGCTTCCCAGTACGTTGGTGCTGTGAATGGAGGGAGCTGTCTCACCCCTTTTCATTTTTGATCTCTTCCAAATTTTCCTCATTTTCAATTTCTGGAGTCTGTCCTCTCAGCACCTGTGCTACGATCATTCCTTGAGAGGTGCATTATCCAAAAGAACAAAATCGAGGTGAACAAGGCAGGGAGAGAAACTCATGTGACTCCATTAACATTCATTTACGCCAAGGCTCTGTGAAACTCATACGAGAGTCTCTGTTGTTTGGAGTTTATTTAAATTAATCACTATAATTACATTTTGCTCTTTATCAAAAGCCTCCTATAGAGATTGTCCAGCTAGAAAGTAAAAGGAATTTCAGAAATAGTAGTATTTCAATAGCCTCTTTAAAGACATTCAGAAGCATCATGTAAAACACAGTGGGCACTGGGGAAAATAATTCTGCTGGGAGGTCGGACGGATGCCGAGTTCTGTTGATTTCCTCATTTTTCAAGGCTGGAGGCTTCTGCATGTGAATGAGTCCTTTGTTTTTCCAAGGCTTCGGGTACAGAAATATATCTGCTGCAACAACCGCTTATTTCCTATCCTGGAAACAAAAGCTCTGACAGTGAAGGCAGACCATTCTGCTTGTGTGGACAACTTCATGTCATGCAAAGCAGAGCAAAGAGGAAGGTGGCAGACAGCCTCCTCAGAGACAAAACGCTCTGGTGTGCAAAACCTTGGAGCAGAAATGGGTGAGAACAAAGGTTCTCGCCCAGCACAGCAAGGTCAGCTCCAGGCAGAGCACACCAGGAACAGTAGCTCTGATGTATTCGTTTTCTTATTCTCATGTCTGGCAAAGATCATAAGTGAACTAGCTACACTCTTAAAATTTCTTTATAGCATTTCTTACCTTAAATCGGACAGTCTTTTTTTTTTAGGCGTGTGTTTACCTAATTCTTTACACTCAGTTGCATGGATTAATCCCACAAGACCTTGTTGGATGTTTTCTGTTAGCCACCAGATGCCTGCCTGTTCCACCTATGTCTTAAGAACCTTTTGAGACAAAATGCAGGTCCTCAAAGCTCCACTGCCTGGTATTTTTAGTTGTTCCTGATTAAGATGGCATGGTGCAATATACTTATATGCTGTATTGAATGATTTCCTTTGTTTTCTGAAATCTGAAAGGAGGAATAAGCTCCTTGAATTGTTTTTAGGAAGCTAGATAATTCAATTGGGCTCTTCTCTCAGAAGATCAGTGGATTGATCTGTCTTTCTGTTGTGACATCGAAGAGTTTCATCAGTTTCCCAAGAGTTGGTTTGGCGTTTAGCCAAAAGTTCAGAAGCTATATTGTTTTGATGTTGATTTAAAGAATCTTCAGAGCAGCTAGAGTTAATTCCTAACATCCTTGTGCTAACAAACTCTGAATAAAATGCTGTGATCTATAGGGAAAAAGGAAATGAATACCTTCTTAAAATAATGATCTTATTACTACTTATCTTGTTACACTGTGGTGAGGTTCTCCTTGTTAAGCCACCTGCACTTTGAGAGGTTTATAGACAAAAGCAGCATTATTAATTAATGTGACTGTGCAAGCTTTCTGTGAGCTATTACAATATTTTATTGTTATGGCTACTATTATTATTATTATCAGACAGGCTGTTTGGGAGTTTTGAAAATGTGCTAGCATTTTTCTGTTGCGCTGGTTATCCTTCAGTGCCTTTCTTCAGATTATAAATGCAGCTGTTTCTATTAAATTCTGGATAGAAAGCAAGAGCCCATAAAACCTATCAGCAGGTTATTTTAGCCTAAATCAGTATCGTTTAAATTATACAAGGAGTGAGATGGAAGTCTGATGAAGGTGCTACCTATCAGCAGCAGATGTAAATTTGTTGTGCTTGAATCTGATTCTGGGATGCCGGTCACGCAGGCAGTGAGACAGAGTAAGAACATCCTTTGGCCACCTGTAACTGACTCCTGAGTGCCCAAACAATTGCTCTGCTGAGCCTGCAGTCTCTGGCACCAAGAGTCATTGGCCCTGGTCAAGGGTGGCTTGGGGAAAAAAGGAATCCATCCCAGAAGGATGTTTGCCATAAGGAAGATGCGAGTCTTCTGAGCTCTGTTTTCGCAGTGTAACTGTACCTACTATCCTTGTAAGAGGCCACAAAATTGCAGGCATCAGTACAACTCCTCTCTGATGCAAGGTGTTAGTCCACAGTGCTTCAGACCCTATACCTACTCTGGCATTTATGTAGGTATTCAAGCATTTTGTCATCCCAGAAGTCACAGTGAAATCCATAAAACTGTCTAGGAAGAGGTTAAAGATCCCAAACTCGTATTTGCAGAGATGAAATGAAGGCTTGCACAAGGATCATGGTCCATTCTCTTTTACCCAGAGCCTCTGCCCTTAGCCACATGAGAGATGATTTACCACTCATTGTCACATTTGGCTGTGGAGATAGTGCATGACCGTGTATGATGCTGCTCTACCCAAGGACTTCGTCGCAGCTGGCAGGAAGGGCTGTATGGGGAAACAAACCTGTAGTAAATCTCTTTCAGAGGAAATAGAGGATCTGCCAACAAAAAGATGCTATTATCTCTGTTTTCAAGACTATTCTGTTTACAAAAGACTTGAGGATAGAAAGAGTAGTGTTGTCCCTGCACCATAAGGTTATGTCATACCTGGGTCCTGTGGCCAACAGGGAATGTCTCCGTGCTACTGCAGATTTTGTAGGCTTTGGTCACATCCCATTTTGATTGTCCCACTCTGCAGAGTCCTCATCTCTCCAGCTGTTCCTTAAACAGGAGCAATTCCTGACCTTTGAACATTGGCCACCACTCTTCAATGCTCTTCTGATATAACTACATGCTTTTGGAGATGGGGAGTGGGGACTAGGGCAAGGTATGCTACACCGAACCAGGACATGGGGCATCTCAGTCCTATTTCTAACTCTGCTACAAACATTCTTTTTTTCTTTCTGTTTCCTCTCTACTATTTACCCCTTGTGTGTATTCAGGCTGCAAATGATAAGGGCAGAGTCTCTGTGCTTGGACATGGGTATTCAGGTTCTGGCACAAAAGACCCCAAGTTTGGTTTGGGACTTCATGTATTTCAAAGGGGAATGGGTGAGTTTTCTCTCCTTTCTGAGATGGCTATGGCTCTGCGTTCACAGTAGTTCTTCCTCAAATATTTCTAAATCCCAAGTTGTGCCTAGGAGCTGTTTTTTATTGTTGTTGCTTTTATTGATTCCGCTCCCCCCTCCCCTTTTGTTTTTGAGCAAAGCTGCTTATGGTCAAATAAGCTCCAACCTCACAAGAACTGCCACAAAACAGCTCCTGTAGTGATCCAATGATCTAGGCTAAAATCGCTGCCTAATTTCAGAAGCCTGCACTATTTGATGCTGCTGGTGAGCACAGATTCCTCCACATCAAGTGCAGGGGTGAAAAGTCTCAAAGGCTAACAGTGGGCAGGAAAAATCAATGAGAAAGGTGCTGGAGGGGGTGTTCTTTTTTCATCCGTTGGGACCTCTTGTCTGTTGCTCTGAAATCCATCCTTCCAAGGCACGTTTGCAGGACAAGTCCCTTTTTTGTTGCCCTAATGAGCCAGGCTGTAGAGACTGACCTGTTCAACTCCTGGACCCAGGGGTTAGAGCCCAGGTTGGGAAGCGATGGATCAGAGGCAGAGGAGTTTAAGCCCTTTCTCTAGAGGAGTTTGCCACCTACTGATTTGCAGGTTCCTTCTAGCTCCTGCCGAGAGAAGTTGATGGGGAAAGCCGGGAATTTAGGGGTAGGTAGGAAATACCCTTAGAGACCCCAGTCAGGACCCCCTGGGGGGGGAATAGCCGGGGCGAGGGAGGGGATGCGGTACCCAGCTGTTGAGCCTCCGACTGGGAGAAGGCGAATGAGCTGGGTGGAAGCGGCTGGTGTGTGCGTGTGCGTGTGCGTGTTGTGTGTGGCGGGGGAGGGATGTGGATGAGGAGCGGGCTCTCTTTCTTTCTCACGGGGCTCAGTTAATCCTGCTGCCAGGCGGTGTTAAGCAGCAGTCTCAGCGCTGGATTCCGAGCGAGGGAGACGCGCAACCCTGAAGGCGCAGCGGAGGGGAGGCGAGAGAGGCAGCTAAAGAGAGCAGAGCGGGGGAAAAATCAAATCTATGCTTGGAACTGGGCTTCTTTTTCGCCAATGCAAAAGGGAATATGCAGCACATTTTTGCCTTCTTCTGCACCAGTTTCCTAGGGGCGGTGTTAGGGGCCAATTTCCCCAACAATATCCAGATAGGTGAGTGCGGAGCTCGGGGCCGTTTGGGAGCGATGCTGCCCCGCAAACGGGTAGGGGTGGAGAGGGGGCGGTGGGGCAAAACTGACCCGTTCATTTGCTTGTAAAAACAAGATGTGTGTGTGTGTGTATGTGTGTGTGAGAGAGCGAGCGAGGGGGTGAACCGCGAGGGCTGGATTTGTGCATTGGTACCAGCTTTGCAAGAGCAGAGACGTATCTATTTGTCTTTGGGGGAGGGGAAGATTGGGAATAAATGCCTGCACCCACACCAACACAGAGGGAGAAAAGTGCCTCTGAAATGGAGGAAGCACGAAAAAAAATCTGTTTCTTGCGCTGAGAAATGCCTGGGCTGCCATTGTGCGTTGCTGCATTTGCAAAATCAGCGGTTGCATTATACATTTTTGTGAGGATGCTCTCATCTGTAGGTAACTGGGACGAGAGGTAACAAACAGGCGCTCTCTGTTGTTGTTGCTAAAGAATAAGGGCAGAGCTATTGGAGGAAGATTTTGCATTGAAGTCTCTTTTCATTTCGTGCTACTTGCTTCCCCTGCGCACCAGCAGTGCCTGTTTGATTCCTTTCTCCCTTCCTGTAACTTCTCAGTGCTCCTTTCCCTCCCTCCCTCCCTCCCTCCCTACGTTGCCAGGTTTATTATTACTCTCCCATTGATCTTTGTTGATGATGGTTTGTAACCTAGCCCCAAATTCTCTTCCCTTCCATGCCGGTTTTCTTTCCCGCCTCCCTTCGCTTTACAGTGCCAATCACTTGCTAATCCACCAAGTTCAGGCAACTCCTGCCTGAGTCCAGCTGCACAATCGGTGCTTTTATTGCTGTTGATGCTGCATCCTTGTCTCCCTCCCTTCCTGCCTCCCCTTTACCCCAAATTTGTGCAACATCACAGATTTTTTTCCCTTTCAACAAACACATGTAATAGCTTAACTCGGCTACTAGCATCTTACTCCTCTGACACCCGTGATTAGGCTGTGGGGTGGGACGAACGGAGGAGGGCGGGGGGGGAATGTTCATGCACAAATAGCTCTTTCCACGCAACAAGGAGATGCCGTCTATGCTAAAGATGTGCAAAGTGTCGTTTATAGCAGGTCTTTGCACATTTGGTTTTTTCTCCAAGCCGTCTGCCCTGGAGGGTGGGCACTGATATTTTCTGCTTCTTTATTTTAATTCCACCTTGTTGCCAAGTGCTTTGGTTCCCTACCTGTAAAATGCCAACAACAGTGCGCCCTTTAAATGGATATGGATTACAAGACAGTCTGAATTTAATAGCATGTTTCTGGAGGCTGTGAAGGGACCTGCCGCAAGCCAAGTTTCCTGCTGGGGGAGCAGCAGGAAACTTTTTCTAGGGCCGGGGTTGCCGCAGCACTTCGTTCCAGGTCTGTGGAGAGAAAGGCTCTGAACCCGAGTCCAGTCTGATCCCAGTTCCTATTGTATTTGTATTCTCCTGTGGTTCTGGGCTTGTCCGTACTTCTGCTCAGATCGATCCCTTTGAGGGTAAAACTTTTGATTTCTTGCCCTCTTTGAGTTTGGCCACTGTCACCTGTCAAATTTAAGGTTTTTCCATGCAGCAAACTTTCAGTAGCAGCAGATGTTTGGCCATGGGTCCCACGTTGCTCCAGCTCTCGCAGCCCTGTTCCCATCCACCCAGCACTGCGCCTGTCGGGCCAGGCTCGGCCAGTCTGCCCCGTACCCTGGAGTCCCATAGCGTGGGGAACCCCTGCACCCCTTCTGGCGCAAACCCCTCCTCTTAGTCAGCAGGGTTTAAACTGAGCCTAATTGCAAATGAGAGGAGGAGGAAGACAGACTCTCATTCCTCTTTTATAAAGGTAACATTGGCAGCGCTGCCATTTCTCTTCCTTAAAGTTATGGGGGGTGAAGAGGCTGAGCCAAACCCCATGGTTCATCCCAACCTCGCAGGCTGCTGGGCCCAGGCATGCATCAGGGCTCCGGTTCGTGATCCCGGCATTACATAATGGCCAGGCTGGAAAGGTTTTCCGCTCCCAGCCTGTGCACGGCAGGCACGAAACCCCCGGGTCTTGTGTGCTGGAGGGTTTCGGAGTGTAGAGGCACTCCCTGGGCTGGGGAGCTGGAACCTCTGCTCGCAGGAATATTTTGGACTGAAGAGGCTGGTAATATGGGTGTGCTTAAGACCTTTCTTCTTGTTGTTCTGTTTTTCTCCCCAGGGGGGTTATTTCCTAATCAACAGTCCCAGGAACATGCGGCTTTTAGGTTTGCATTGTCTCAGCTCACGGAACCCCCTAAGCTCCTTCCCCAGATCGACATTGTGAACATTAGCGACAGCTTTGAAATGACATACACCTGTAAGTAGTGGCATTTGCCGTGCTCTCTCTTACTTTGGTTTCTTTATTCCTGACTGGCAGTTTTTTGTGTCTGAAATATGAGACATCTTGCTCCGAATGTGAGACTCCTTTAAGGTCCATGCAAGACAACCCTGAACACATGGGCAAAGGATTTCTGAATCATTTTGGTTTGCGCTAAGACATAGGGGTGAGGTAGTGCTGCAGTTATTCAGCATCTATTGCATTTTCTCTTTCATTGCTTCCAAAGCGGTATAAAACCCCCAACATTTCCTCTTGTTTCTCTAACCTCTGCCCAACTCATTATGTTGAGGTTTCATTTCTGTATTTCCTAAAGCCCTGATGTACAACAGAGACACCCCTTTCCACCCACGGGGTGCACAGAAGTCTCTGTTTAGTGTGAACAACTTCTTCTGCAGCCCCAGTTTAGCCATCTGTCCTTGTAATTTAAGAAAGACCTAGCAGAAAACAGCAGCTTGATGCAAGTGGGTTCCAGATTCACAATAAGGGGCATGCCTAATAATGACAGAGAGGTAAGAGAGTTTTAGTTTCATGAACCAGCGAAATCATTGGCTCTAAAAACAAGTATTAAAGACTGAATTCGCACCGTGGAGTCGATCCTAGGGTGTATTTGTACCCTGCTAAAGCACAGCACATTAGCTGTGGTGTTCTTGTTATATGATATAGTTGGGAAAAGAAAAAACTGGCTTGCCAGGTAATGCCAACATTAGCAGCAACACATAAGACCAGGAGAGAATCAGAGAAAAACAAAAACCGTAACGCAGCCCTGCGGTTGCAGTAGTGGCCGTTGCAGCATTTGCTTCCCTTGGAGCGAGCAGCATGGTGCTGTGCACGAGGGGCTCGCACCGCCGGGATGCGACACACAAAGAATTTCTCGGTTTGACCTGGTGTCAGACACTGCTTTCACTCTCTGAGCTTGTTGTGTGTGTGTATGAGGATTGTCAGGAAGGACTGGAGGAACCCTTTCCTTTGTAGAGCCTGTCGGATTGTTGTTGGCTCACATCTGTAGTATCCTTTTGATTCACCGAAACATCCTCTCTGCAGTTTAGTCATGTGGAGAGTGGGGTAGAGGTGGACACAAACTGTTCTCTCTGCTAAGAAATACAGAGAAGGGAAAAATGCTTTCCTGCAAAAAGAGCCAGACATGTACAGAAGGAGAATTAATAGGGCTCTTTGAAGAAAAAAAAGAAAAAAGTTGCGATTTTTTCTCTTGGAGGGTTTGCAAATACAAGATTGCAGGAATTTCCTGGCTAGTATGACATAGGAGAGAGAAGTAATAATTTGGCCACACTTTCATTGGAGTGTCTGATGACACATCTAAAGATTTTTCTATTTTCCTTAATATCCCTCTATTTGCCAACTACAAGCTTTCCATCAAGGAAGAGCAACTATTTCAGCTCAGTCCAATGGCAGTTCCTTGGCAGGAAAGCTAGAGAAATAGAAGAAAAAAGAGAGACCTTGTATCTATCAAGGGAAACCGTCACCCACCTGGGGTAGAGTTGCTGACTGTGGCTGGGGACGAGCTATTTCAGTGCTGATAGCAGGAAGAAAGCAGAAACTGCAAGAATATCACTAGCATAAATTCTCCATCTGCGCATAGTTTTCCCTCCCTCTCTACGCCTGCCACTAATGATTTTGTTTACAGCATTAAGGTTGGTAGCAGGACCACAATACTAGTTATGCTTCAGAAATCCATCATTAGTACCGCGGGGGCGGGGGTGGTCTCACAAAAACTGAATGGAAGCAAGGCAGCCTCCCAAAGGATGTTATATTTGAGCTCTATGTAGGGCACATTGTCCTAGATCAGACCAGCAGAGCACTCCGCACAGTCCAACTTCACTTGTCCTCATTTTTCTTTTCTTATAATTAAAAACTTCCTAAGTTCTTCCAGACTATGGAAGGCAGCGTTTGTTTTGTAAGCACAAAAGAAGCTGTTATTCCATGTACCCGAGGGGAAAAAGAAACCCCAACCCAAAACGCCCAGGCTGTTGGAAGACCTGGTTTTAGTACTCTAGGGCTGGAGTGAAACTTTTGCCAGGAATTATCTCCTTCCTCATCTTCCAGCAAATTCCCTTCCTGGTTGCCAAGGCTAGATATCAGCAGAAAGATCTGTTTATTTACACAGAATAAAAACCCTGCCCACGCAGTGGTCCTTATCTTCTGAGAAAAGACTGGCCATGCTACCAGTTAGAAGTACCAGGTTTTGTTCCCATGGAGATAGAGAACACAGTGTTTCCTTGTCATTGGCATTACCTGTTTCTCTGATGGTTAAGTCAAGGGTATTTGGACCCTGTAAACCTGGTGCTGCCCCTCTTAGGGTCTCCAACAGAACACCTGAGGAAGACTAGTAGGTCCCAGCCCTGTGGCAAGTCCTGCCTTGTGCTAGGATCCGGCCTTATGTGCTAAATGTAGTTCTTATGGCAAGTGCCTGAAGCAGCATCGTTCAAAATAGAGAATATATGTTAAGAATCAGCAGTGACAGCAGAAACAAAAAGCCTTGTTGGGCAGCTTGCGGGGCGATGCTGAAGTGGCGGGATGAACTGCAGCAAAATGACAGCACCCTGTCTGAGGAGATCGTATGCAAAAATATATCTCAGCATCAACTGTGGCACTGTCTACCTGTGCCTGACGTGTATCAGCTCACCAGTGAGGGTGAGCAAGCTTTGGTGTGACAGTAGGTAAATTTACAGTACGAGACACACCTGGTTGTGCACAGGTGACAGTGATAGGGAGCTGTTAATGATGTGCTAGTGACGATTGTAAATTGGTAACAATAATATCCATTAAAGTGATAAATCTGTAAAATATCAGGAAGCTGCTGTTGCTGCGGGGCTGTCGCTGTGACAGCCCAGCAATAACTTTTGTATTTCTGATGCTTCCATTTGTGGACTTTTTGTCGTTACACCGTGATTGTGAACACCTCTGTGTGGGGCAGCGTCGATCTACGGGTCCTGTGGTCCCTGTGCATAACATGTCAGCACGTTATGATTTTAAGCAAACTATAACCATTAAGAAAGCAAAAATACATGTAGATACAATGTGGGGTAACCTCATATTTCATGTGTGTGGTTGATGCTGATGTTGTCGCATCACTGAAACATGGGCATGTTTAAATAACTGAAATATCTCCCTGAATCCGTTCCATCCCACAGAATAGATGGTAATGAACAAGTTTGTGTTTGCAGCCAGGTGCGTGGTGTGGCTTACCGGTATGAAAATACACACCTGCTGCTGTGAGGGCTCTTAACTAAAGGTTAGGAGACTTTGTATTTTTGTGCTGTTCCTTCGAAGGCCAAGAGGGAAGGTGAATTTAGAGCCCTTCCTTCAGCAGAAGCATACGGCAGTGCCAGGTGACTCTAAAGGGTAAAATGATGGTGTGGTGTAGCTGAAAGGTTTGCCGAGTGATGTAGCAGAGCAAAACCCTTCTGATCAGCTTTAAAGACATATTCATAGGTTCTGTCTTCAGCCATGTTTGGAAAAGAGCTTTAGAGCCTCAACAGAGTCGCTAGCAAACTCTGCCCTGCTGGGTTTTGCCGTGACTGTGCTCAGGGCAGACCTAACATGGCAGGGGATGCTGCAGGTCAGAGCTGAGAGGTGCGGGAAGAGGGATGCTCTGTGCCAGATGAGAGGGCACAAGAGGGCTGAAGGTTAGGAGAGAAATGCAAATTCCTATCCCTGGGAGGTCTGCGGTGGACAGGAGCACGGTGTCCTGTTGGCAGCAAAGGGACGAGAGGCTGCTTACTTGAGACAACCAGGGCTGGGAAAAGTTTTCTCTTATTCTTCGTCTCAGCCTCCATTCATGCACACGTAATGCACATCCCCATCCTGTGCATAGCCCAGCTCCTCAGGGGGTACGAGTTGCTTCAGCCCAAGCTCCTTAGCTTTATTTAATTTGTGGTGCAGAGACTCCTGCTCTCCGCCTCTGGCCGGAGTCCCCAGGTGAGCCCCAGCCGCGTCAGGCAGACGGTGGTGGTTGCTGCCCAGGGAAGAGGATGGCTTAGCGACAGATTTCCCTGGCAGTGACCTGGGGGACATGCCCTGTTGAACGGTGCTTGCAGAAGGTGAGTCACCAGCTTGGTAAATCTATCCCTGCAAAACTCAGGCCACTTTACAGGGATGACCAGAGACTTAAAAACCTCCGTTCAGCAAAGAGCCCTGTAGCTTTGCTGGTGCAGCCATCAGCTTTCGTGTGTGCTTAGATTTTGGGCTACTGAGAAGGGACGTTCAGGAGCTGCACGCTTGAAACACAGAGGTCTGCACAGGACAGCAGCAGGATTTTGCAGCTTCAAGAAAACTTGTAAAGAGGCAGAAAAACAATTAATTATTTATCCCTCTCCTTCCATTCATGCACAGCTACAGGTACTGTGGGGTCCTCATACTGAGTATGGGCTGTGGGTGCTGCTAGAACATCAACAGTTGAATCTGATCTGCATATTAGAAAATGAACATGTAGTTTGGAGCCTGTTCATTTTTTATGAAGGCTTCCCAGCAACAATTAGAGAGGGATTTGTCGCGATCATTCAGTCTGTGCTTATGTTCTTATCAATAGCAACAAGCTTAGATCCAGATCAGCTATAAAATGAAGTATTTCTTTTTCTTCTTCTTCTTGGATACTTACGTATATAGAGAGAGTATTTCTGGAGATTGCTTTTTATCTCTTAAATTACCTCTCAGAGACAGGAAGGAATAGGCAAACATTTGAATGTTCTCAAACGAGGATCTAAATTTGGCTTAATTAAACAATTATTGCGTGTTGAATTTAAAGGAAGCTTCTTTGTTGACAAACATACGATGGTCGCCATTTCTTGGAAAGGTGTTGCTGTAATTATTCCAGCAGCAATCAATTAAAATGCAATTTTTATAATTAAACTTCCACAATCTAAATAAGCTCAGCCCTGTAATGGTATGTAATTGTTGTGGTGTTGGTAGACTTGTTTTTATTTTCACAGCGTCAGAAACCTCATGTAAATGCTTTGGGAATTTTTTTTTCCCCTGCAAAGCTCAGGATGCTAGCTATGACTATTTAATGTGATTTAGGAGAACAGAAACATGGATTTAATGATCAGATGCAGTCTGATTAATACAGCATAGGTACTACAAGGAAATACATCTCCTTAGATTTTGTAATAGGAATAGATGTGATGCAGGCAGATGAATCACAGACTATCAGTTCACGTTAGATCAAATTGAGGTTAAGGATGCTCAATTTCTGGCAGGGATGGGCTGTAGCTTTCTAGTAATTGCATGCTTGTTTAGTGAGATGCCAGCACAGCACAGAGTCAGCTCCAGCCCTAAGGAGGGTGCTGATGGGTGAAATCCTGCCAAACAGGAGGGAGCGGGTCCTGGGGGTGACCAAGGTCCCTCTGCAGGGGGTCTGGGGTGGGCACTGGATGCTCGCCAATCGTAGCCACTGCTGAAGGAGGTGGGAGCTCATCCCATGTGCTTTCCCCAAGAAGGAAAAGCATTTAAAGGACGAGTGCCGAGCCGTTTCCTCATCTACGGCTGCCAGGACAGGGCGGGCTGTCTGTCTGCCTTCGTGGATCTGGGCACAGAGAGCCTTGGGTGAACGTGGGCCAATATCATCAGCAGGGACATTGATGGGGCTCCACTGTCATTCAGTGAAGGCAGCCCTGCCGAGAGGCTGGCAGGGCTTCTCAGGAGTCAGGAACAGGTTTTCCCCAAGTCTTGTGTGTCCATTTCTCTCCAAAGGGCAGGAGGGCACTTACTCTTTGCGTGACTATTTTTATGTATTTAATTTTTGATCCTGGGCTATGGGAGTGGTGTCTGGGGAGAAAAGCTGATATGAGACAATTAGGAAAAATCAGAGGAGGAATAAGGGGAATTTCACACCTGTAAATCTATCTGCTCATCTGGAAAGGATCCCAAACACTCATAGGTGACAAGCAAAAAAAAAAAAAGAGTGAAGAAGTAAAATCTGGGCTCTGCAGCAGGCAGAGAAGGGATTTGAGAAACAGTGAGCAGCAGAGGCCAGACCTGTCCATTGTGTGACAGTCACAGTTTTCACTCACAGCTTATCCTTTCTTCTCTAAAAATAAAGCTTTTTCATGTGAATAGGGATCCTACTAAGCCAGAAACACACAGGCTTTATTTTTTGACATATTAGCAAGGTGAGAGTGGAAATCTTCATGTGGCTGCAAGGAAGTCAGCGTGGGGAAGCGTGCTGTTCCTTTCCAAAACTCTAGTGGGAATTTTAGATATATACGTTTACATTTCTCATAATAGGGTTAGGGCCCCAAAGGCAACAGCTCTCTGCTAGTGGAAATGGAAACTGTCCCGGTTAGCTTCAGTAACACGTGGAGCTCAGAGCAAACACAAAATCAACATGCTCCTTAAAGAGGCAATAAGTCAGGGAGATTTTAATATTCTGCAGATCCAAATTCTCCGGGGTGCGGTATTAACACGTCTGAAGACAAAGATGCATTTATTTCAACAGCATTCCTTTAAAGAGAGATGGGTTTTTACTTCTTTGCCTTTAGTTGTGCAGAACTGAGACAGGGCAACATTTTTCTGCATGAAAAATGCTGCCTGGTAGAGGATGGGATGTCCTTTGGGAGGTTAAAAGGACTGCTGAGGAAGTCAGGTATTAGGCAAGATACAGAAAAGGGGCTGAACCGAGCCATTAGCAATCCACCATTATCCCAGCAAAAAAGCATTTCAAAATAATACCGAATTATTAGAATAATAACAGAATGCTACCCAGCAGAAATTGTTCTCTGCTCACCTGCTGAACTGGCCGCTCATTAACTTACACAGTAACAAGTCTCTAGTTGATTTTCTCATGTTGCCCTTTAGCAACGAGACCCACTTGTTCCCTCTGGGGCATTCTAAAAAAAATAATCACGCAATAACACAAAAGAACAAAAAAAAAAACCCAGCAATATTATTCTTTTTATTAATGTCTATCAGTTATTTTCCCTATTCTCTGCAAACCACACCCTTGCCAACCCTCGTCCAGGGTTGCAGTTCAAGAGGACACATGCTTATGCTTCACTGGACTGATTGATCCCTTGAGGAAGTAGCAGTGAGAGGCAATGAAGAGGCAAGTAACAGCTACAAATTGCCGTATCTTGGCTTCTTCAAGAGGGTCTTTTCATTCTTTGATGTTATTTGTTTTAGACAGAGTGGAAGAGTGGAAAGGGAAACAACTGATGTCTGAGATGTAACATACAACTGATAGCAGGATTCTGGTGTGGATATAGCATGTGTGCCTGCATCTCTTTATATGCTATAGGAGTCTTGGCTTCAATTTAATAAGCGAGGTTCTGTAACTATGCTAATGGAGATGAAGTGGGAGGGAGATGAAAGGTTGAGGGCTGGAGGGTCGGAGGAAAGATACAGAAGCCGCTGTAGGTAATCTGCATGCAGTGTGGAAGGATCTCACATGAAAGGGAGGGCTATTTCTCACCTTCCCACCCTCCCAAACATTTTGCTTTGATCTTTACTAGCGGTAAGCTTCAACGAGCAAAAAACATCAGTGTCTACACTGATTCAGATGTGGTTTTTCTCCCGCTGGCCTGCTGGTATCCCCTGAGTGCCCCGAGCCTTGTTAGCTTTCCTTCCATGCAGCACCCACTCTCCATTCAGCGCCATCCCTGAGAAGGAGGATGATGTTGCTATTCTGGCAGGTGAGCAGCAGAAAAAATTACCAGCAGGCATGGGAGCTCGTGGGGAGAGCACAGGCAAATGAAGTCCAACAGAGAGCGTACGCAGGGACGGAGGATGGAGAAACACTGGGTCAGGAGACCCGGCGTGGGGAAGGGGACAGGCAGCAGTTCTAGAGGGACCACGGACATGCCATAGCTGGAGTTTTCCCTTTGTCTCTCTTTTCAGCCCTTACCTAAGCCTGGGGAGGTTTTGCTTTCTGAGGGCTCTTCCTCCTTCTGCCCAAACAGGAGCTGGAGCCTGCTGGTGTCTCCCATCTGGCCAACACGTAGCTCGGCTCGCTCTGGCCCCTCTCCCTCTTCCTTGCTGCAGCTGCTGCAGAGCCAAATCTCGGTGCTTAGAGCAGGGAATCCCCTGCATGGAGTGATTATTGCAAGCAGCCAGCGTGTTTAACACAGCCTCTTGCTGCTGCAGCGATGCTCCCAACATGACACTGTGCTTTCCCCTCGGTCAGCCTTGCGCGGCATACTTATTGCGATATAAGCATGTGCCATTTATATGTGGCTTATTGCATGATGCACAGGAGTGGGTGGCCGTGTGTTGGTCCTGAGATGGGACCATTTGGCCAGGGCAAAGGCAGAGAACAAATGCTGAGATGTTGACCACAGTGGGGTGAAGGTTAGCTGGAAAGGAGGCTTTTGTCAGAGAACATGTGGCAGGGGATACCTGGGGGTGACCACCTGCTTGGTGTCTAGCAGGGACCCAGATCAGTGGGGAAACAGGGGCAGGTCTGGGCCACCAGCACCGTGTCTGCAAAGGGCCAAAGCAGCCAGTGGAGCTGCAGCTGAGAAAGAGGCCTGGCCTGCAGGGAGTTCAGGAGAAATGTCTTTGTGCAGAAGGTGATTAATGTCTTTAATGAACTACCAAAGGAAGTAATAGAAAGCCAAACCACATATGGCCGCGGTGGGGGAAGAGGCCGAGGGGACGTTGCTGTTGCAGGCAAGGACGGGGAAGCAAGCTGCGGCGCAGCCCATGCGGCGATGCCATTTCCAGTTCACTGTCCCAGAAAAACAGTCGGGCACAGCAGCTGTCCCTAGTCCGTCCTGAGCAAAGGCAGAGCTGAGTGCATTTCACGGATTTAATCAGAATTAATTCAGTCTTCCAGCCTGTCCTGGTTCTAGGGTCTTTTCTGCTCAGCTCATTTACGGCTGTGCCAACCAAAAGCCACTGTCTGCAGCTTTGAGGTGTGGGGATGGTAATCAGGGAGTCCCCATGCTCCTCTCCTGTGGGGACAGCAAAGGGAGAGGCTTTGGGAGAGCAGAGACTTGCTGAAGGCTGGGACCTGGATTAGCCTAGGCTGGCAGGCGTTAAGAGTCATCACTTGTTTGGGAACCTGCAAGCAATGTGTGGATGAACTCAGGCAAATTTCTAACATTGAGTCATCTATATCATAACATCCTCCACCTTAGCAGCCTTGTGTGCCAGACTCAGCAAAGACCTTGGAGGGAGCAGATACCAGCACCTCTCCTGAACCCGCAGGGACCCACATGGTCCCAGGGCTTGCAGGAGGTCCCCCATTCACACTTACCCACAAACAAGGAAACCAGCTCTTTGTGTTCCCAGGCATGCCCATGTTCATGGGCCAATAATTAGGGGGGCAGTGAGTTCACCATGCGGCCCCTGGGTAGGAAGCAAGATAGCTCCTGAATTTCCACCCCTGCTCCCACAGCAACCATACACCTTTAGGGATGAGCCCACATCACCTCTTGTTCTGGAGCAAGCAGCACTAGTTTGGGGTACAGGCTTGCTCTGTCAAAGAGGAAACTCTCGTTAAACCATTGTCACAGTTTTAGTGAAGCTTAACAGTCATGATGAAATAGGAAAACCAACACACAGCATCTCAGATAGCAGCTGTGAGTTAAGAGACTACTCCCAAAATTCTCTTCTTTGCCTGGGGAGCTTCAGCCCACCAAAGCTTGTTCTCAAGTGAAGTCCTTCCATACGCTTTCAGTACAAATGCTGGATGCACTTTCCCCTAATTGAACTTTTCCTTCCTCTGCGAACACCAGGTAAAGCAACCAAATTGCATGCTTATCAGGTGAGTTCTGCTTTGCCAGATGTCTGTGGAGGGATAGAGAAAGAGAGGGGAAGAACCAAGCCCAAATTTGACCCTGTGTGCTCATGCTACATCGTCTTATATGCCTTAGCAGCATCCTTAAGCAGCAGGTCCTTAAAGCACGAAGAAGGGAATTTGTCCCCTCTGACTTTTCTGGCTAAGGATTAGTTGCCCTCATCTAAGCTACTCCTCAATGTTACCTCTGTAATCAGCAGAGAGCCCTCCAGTGAGCGATCCTTTGGAACTTAGACACCCACCTTAGTACGGAAGGAATTGCCTGCTTATCTCCCTTGTCAATACAGGAAGCCAAGGTGACAAACTTGTCTTAGACAGCTTACTGCGAGACCTTCAGAGGTAGGTAATACATCTACAGACTCCTACCCAAAGTGTCTGCTGCTGTATTATGTTCTTCTGCTAATTCCTCAATACTCTGCTGAAGGTGATACCTCAGCCGTACCAAACATTTTCCTGCTCTCCCTGCGAGCAGCCTGTAAAGGCCTTGATAAAAGCAGGCATCGCATTGCAAACAGGCAGTTTGCAGTTGTGCTATTCTGATGTATTGCTAAGAAGTGATGAAAACGTATGTTCATGGCATAGAAACTGTTCTTCTCAGGTTCGCCTTCTGTATTTCAGTACAGTACTGCAGTGGTCCCTCAAGGGCAGGGGCCTGCCATCCTCCTGACATGCTCTCGTCCTCTTGGCCTCTTCTGTTGTTCGCTTTTCATGGCCTTACTACCAGCAGTAGTGTTTGCAGTGCTCTAACAACAATGCCTGCATTTGCTTTTGCTGTCTTTACTTTAAACAGATCTCTTTCTCCCTCTTTCTGTCGATACACTCCTGGCTTACACTACCTTTCCCAAGGATTAGGCTCCGGGGGATCATAGAGTCAGTATCATCAGGGGAGGAATGCCTTCAGATGCTAACTGTAGCATTTTCAAAATAGCACCCAGGGATTTGACTGAGCAATCCCCTCTAGCTCTAATGGGAAGAGCACAGCTAAGCCCTGCGTGGCACTGGAACAAACAATATTGTGAGCTTTTTTGGAAAAAAAAAAAAAAAAAGGTAAGTAATTTCTAAAGTAGCATCCTTTAGCAGCTGAGTCAAATCAGACCCAAACCCCTGGATCAAAACATACCTGAAAATCCTGGGGATACTCTGAATCCCACCCTGCTCTAGCCCTGAGTTCTGATTGCCATTTGACAGCTATCTCAGAGCAGCGTGACAGCGATGTGTGGTCACATTTCCTGTTTCAAGCCTGTCTCTGGAAGGAAAGTAGAAGTGTTAATCCAAACTAGCAACTCAAGCAGGACAACTTTGAAAACAAAATTAAAAAATAATAATAATTAAAAAAAAAAAAAAAATCCATCCCCCTTGGCTCCCAGGGCTGTGCAGTGAAATCTAGAGCAGTGTTGGGGAGGCAGGGGGTGGTGGGAATCGGGGTCAAGATGATGGAGGTAGAGCAGCATCCTCTGGTGGGACTGTGGAAGTCTTTGGTGAAGGTGTGTTTGTCTCAGCCCTGTCTGCGTTAATCGAGCTGTGCAGGAGGAATGAGGTGCGTTGCTGTAGGACTCCGGGCACTCATGCTATATGATGGTTCCTGTCCAGAGCTGCAAGAGGTGTTGCAGACGTGTAGCGTGCAGGGATGAGATTTGCAGTGTTTTTCCTGGCTATCCTTGCCTGCAGCCAATGCAGCGAATTATTCCCTTTCAACAGCCACGAACTTAGAACAAAAAAAGGCTCCATCAAAAGGAACTCGCACTTGACAGTCCCCCTTTAGCCACCGGAGAGCAGCAAGCAGACAGACGCAGGAGGCTGCCTTCCTGTCCCTTGCTGTCTGCGTGTTCTGTGGTTTTGGCATTGCAAAAATGGGAAGCAGCTGTAAGCCCTTTGGATCACAAATGGATCTTGGAGTCTGCTATCTCTGCTAACAACTCATTTATTATCAGGGAGCAGACGGTTTCCTCTGAGCCAGTGCAATCTATCATTTCTTAAAGACGCTGTGTGAGATTGAAAGAATTTGCTTTAAGAGTTGGCACCTGGAGGCTAGCAATGAGTCTCTCTTTGGGAAGAAGTCTTCCTTTCTGGGATTTTTTTTTCCCAACTTCAGCTGGAGCAGTCCATGGATACCACTGCCCAGGCAGGGAGAGGGATGTGCAGCACATGCACTCTTTGCTCTGAAAATTTCGAGAGCATCCCTGCTCCGAAAAATTCCTTAAAAGAAATGAGGGCCCTGTGCTTCTCTCTTTGTGTCCAAAATACTGATGAAGGGAGGGTTAAGAGGATTTTCCAGCCCCCTTGCATGAAACCCGTATATGCACTTCCAGGCAGGTTAAGTCTGCCACACACAATATCCCACCCACAATCAGCACCCGCTGCTGCCTGGCCTGGATTTCATGCTGTTTCAGCACAGCGCCGCTTCTTCTGCCACGTCAGCCTGTTTGCTCCCCCAAAGTGTAGGGTTACACAGTGGGAACGGGGCTGTGGGGCCACGCTGCAGCCCCAAACAAGTCCCTGCAGCCAGAGACCTGTGGTCAAAGCAGCTCTGCCTAAGGGCGCTTCCCTCTCACTTTGCCCGATGCACCAGGCGAGGGTCCAGGCAAAGGTCCCATGGGATCTCCTGTGCAGATGCTGAGTGGTCTGATGTGGGCACTCCAAATCCAATCCTCCATTGCTGTAGAGAGCAGTGAGGTGATGAAAGTCCATGTTAATTATACTCCTTGCAGCATCTATGAGCTCACACCAGTGGTTTTGGCTGCTGTTATCTCCTGGCTGCTTAAAATCCCGGGCTCCCAATGTGCTTCAAGGGAATTTGCTGTCAGAGTCAGCAGGAGAGATGGTAAGATGTGCTGGTGCATGCGACAGCCTTGGACCGGAGATGAGGTGCCCCCAGGTGATGGAGCACTGTAACCCCCTGCAGCTATTTTTCCGTTTTCATGTTTAGTTGGTTGATGTGGTTTAACCTTTCTTCCTTTAATTTGTACTCATGAATTATTCCAAGCGAAGCCAGCATTTGTCTTAATTTTGGTTTGTTTTTTAAACATCTTTTCAGCGTGAAGGGAAATCAGGACTGCACGTACTTGGTTCTGCATTATCGGTTTCCCGGATTGCGGATCAAGCCCTTTCTAAAGACGGTTCACTTGATCCAAAGGCACTAGAGGGGATTTTGTAGTCTGTGATCCCACTGCTGCTGTCTTTACCTTCCTGCAGATTTTGCCCAGCAACACCATGCTCCACCCTGATTTTTGCTCATTCTTCCCTCCCCTGCAGCAAGATTTTCCTCTTGGCCGTTCTGCTCCTGTCTGTGCCTGTAACTGTTGCAAGCCCCACGCTTAAGATGTCACAACCATCTCAAGGCTGTCATGGTTCCTGCTGTTCACCTGTTGCATCTCCCTGTTGTCATGAGTTTAGTAAGCTCTCACAGCAGTGCGTCACCTTTTTATTTGTTTACCAAATATTTGGGGTAGTGATTGTTAGCTTAGGCCTGTGAGTACCAAAAATAAGATCTTTAAAGGCATTTCAATGTTTACTGATTCCTCCAGGAGCATCAGTACCTAAATGTGATACAGTGTGCTCTAAGTGATCTTAAGTGTCACTGTGGGTCTGGTTTGAGCATAGCACAAACAGGATTAATGGATTTTTATTTTATCCAAACCATTTTTTAAATTTTTTATTTTTTTTATGAAAGAACAAGCCAAAAGCAGGATTACAGCTCAGTGATTTGTGTTTCATGGATGGTGTGCGTTTCTGCTCTTCTGTTCTGTGGTGATGCTGCTGTTTACCGCAGAACAGGCTCTAATGGCAGCTAAACCGCGATGCACAGTAGGACAGGGTTGCTCCCATGGTCCATGTTCCTCTTGCTTGCGCATGGGTGAGCCAGGGCTGCTCACCCCTTCTCTGGCTGTTTCTGGTTCTGCTACGCTTGGGTGGACAAGGGGAAAAGACATTGCTGGGTGCTTCCAGCCTGGCTGTGCTGTAGTGGAGGGTGCAGGTCTTGCATTGCTGCACTCAGCTCCTCCTCTCTGGCTTGGTTTGGCAGGGTGCTGTAGGATACCTTGTGTGGGAGCTGATCCCCTTCCCCAGATCCTCATCTCTCTCGGAGAGAGCTCTTGCTTTGGGATCTTGCATCGGTCTCACACCTTGGTTTCTGGTTTGTCAGCGGAATCTCCTGCCAAGATCAGATTACCGAAGAGTTCTAATGGCTTCTTTGTGGCATTTCTTTTCTCAAGAAGTGTGATGGAAAAAAAATGTGCAAGGGGATACACTGAGACAACTTTCTTAAGAAAAAAAAAAGAGAGAATTGAGTTTTAGGCAAGTTGTAGAATCAGGAACAGATGATAAATGGAAGCTGAAGGCTTGTGGCAAGTGCATTAGAGGCAGCCTCTAACATGTTCTTTAAATCAACATTTGTTGCAGTTTGGCCCCATCCACAGACAGCAGCTAAAGCGTGCAGTGAAATGCCTCCTCTGATCCTGCATCCCATCGCTCTAACCTTGGGGCTGTGCAATTAGTGAAGGCACCAGCATGAAAAAGGACAAAGTCTGAGGTCCTAAAAGAGCAGCACCTGATGCATTGGACCGTGTAGGCTTTTCTGCAAGGAATTTAATCACTTTTCAGACATGTCCTAACGTTAACAGAGATTTTTACTTCAAGCCTCAGATGACCTACCCGTGCCTTTGAGACCTTGGCTGTGTGGATAGCTTTCCTTTCTCTTGTGTGCAAGACTGCATATGAAGGAGGCTTTAGGAGGAAGTTACATCTTAGGGTTTTTTGGGGTACTTTGCCATCCTGGTGGCTGTTTTTTGGGGTTTTTTTCAGTGTAACTGGATGGAGTGGAGGGGTGGGAAGGGCTGGCATTGATGATGTATTACTGAAGCCATGCTGGAAATATCTGGAGCCCCCTCTGATTCAGCAGCATCCATTTAGCTGGAAAGGGCTAGGTGCTCAGAAGGGGGGATGTGCTTTCTGAAGCTACCAGGGTTGATAAATACGTGGAGAGGGCACTTGCCCATGGGAGAGGACACAGCTTTGCATTTCTGGCCAGTCCCACATTGGCCTCATTTTCTTGCTTAGGCTCATGTTTACAGTCCTTGTTCTTCCTGACGAATCTGACCCCCATGTGGGAGGGTCCACAGATCCCTGGTAAGCGGGGACAGCCGTCTGGCTGGTACCCAGAGCTCTCCTGTGTCTGCTGGCACATGAGCAGCAGGGGATGACGTCTGGGAAGTGATGGGGGAACTACTCTTCTCCTGGAAGCGCCAGGCAACATATGGGTAAAGGCCATGTAGGTGCTTTGAGTGGGTGAACAGAGACTACCTCTGCATGCAGGATCCTCGGGAACATTTTCCCCGAAGCAGACTTTGCCATGGAGCAGCCCAGCAAAGTAGAAATACCAAAGGGCCATGCTGAGTGGCCACAGTCCATATTCTTCACCATCTGTTCTCCCATTGCTGTTATAACAGCAGGATACTGTCCTTCTCGTCGGCAGCGTGGGCTCATTCATCTCCGGTCCCCAAGTGACAAGAGCATGATTCACCGGCTCGTCTCAGTCTTCGTCTTCCTCTCCAAATGTGGCACAGGGGCTTGGCCCGCATGGCTGGCCAGCTTGGCTGGCACCCTTTGCACCATGCTGCCTTGCCAGAGATGGGACATGCATAGTGCTGGGGATGTATGCGGACATGACTAAGCCACTTCAGAAGAGGAGGGACTGAACCAGCTCTCCTTCTCCCCCGCTGCCCACAGGGAAGCGTTTAATCTCCCAATGGGAAGAAATTCATGGGGATGCATTTAAAGTACAAACCCCTGCATGGAGGAGGATGGCTTCTCTTGATTTCACTTTTGTGTAGCACTAGGCAGCCTCACAGTGGGTGAAGCTTTTCCATTCAGCTCGGCCAATGTGCCCTTAATTTTCCTTTTTGGTCTTCAAGACCTGAAGAAAGATTATTGATAACTCTCAATTGAGTGAAGCCTTTCTTCTGTAGACAAACTTCCTTAGGAAAAAAAGGTTAAAAGGCTATGGATCCTCTGCTTGTTTGAGCCAAGCCTAATACCCCACTAAAATTAGGTCTGGCCCAAACCACGACAGGTCTTCAGTAGATAAAAAGCTATTGGGCAAGTGGCTTGCTCCTTCTGCATGTCTTGCAAGCTTCCTTGCTTGGTGGAGTCTCGGACTCTGGAGACATTCAAAACCTGCCTGGATGCCATCCTGTGCAACCTGCTCTAGGTGAATCTGTTCTGGCAGGGGGGTTGGACCAGACAATCTCCAGAGGTCCCTTCCAACCCCTGTGATTCTGCGATTCCTCCCCACTCCATGTAAGGAAGGCAGTTTTGGGGGCACTTCCCTCCCATGATAACCTGAAGCATTTAACTGGTTGTGACTGGAAACTCACTAGGCCTTTGAGGAGTCTGTCCAGTCCTTGGGAAGACTATGAACCATCCTAAACCTAGAGAGTCAAGGGGATCTCTTAATGTCCACATTAAAGTAACCGAAAATAAATTCCTTTGGGATTGCTTCTTCCAAGTCAGGACCTTCCATAACCAAAAGACTAGATGCGGCCCAATACATGTTACCCAGCAGACCCAAGGTAAGTATGCCGGAGACATTGCAAATGAGGAGAAATGTATGTTCTGTTTTGTTTTCTCTGCCGTGATTTAGTAGCAGTGATTGTGGTGAGGCCTGGAGTTTTCCGATCCGAGCTTGGCAGAGAAAAGGAGAAAATGTCTAACTACTGCAAGAATTATAATTATTTTTAGGCATTTCTGTGGTGCTATCAAAGTATGAAGTAAATTCTAGGAGGGCTGTAAATAAATGCTTTCTCCCAGGATGTCCCCAGGTTGGACCCTGACACATGCAGTCGCACTTGCCAGAGTGACTCCCTTCTGGATTGCCATCAATAACAAAAATAATCATGGGGGCAGTCAGATGCACTGAAAAGCCAATATGCTTGATAGGATATCCTCATTGTCCCTCTATAGGAAAGCAGCCACTTACTCCTATAAAACTTTTTATTTTCTGAGGATATTAGAGGTTGCTGTGTAGGAGGTGGGGGGTGGGGGCATTAACCTTGTTTAAATGCCCAAAATATTTATTGAGGACATGCTTCCTCTATATTCTCTCATAATAGGATGCCCCAAATCCAGTGACACTAATTAGCTACTTAAACTTTTTCTTCCCCACTCCCCCCCGCCAGCTATGGCCAAATCTCTCTGGATTTAGCAGCACAGCAAAGATTTAACAGAAAGTTTAAATAGGAAAAGCATATGAGAGGAGAAATCAGAGGATAAGATTCTGTGCCTGTTAACTGATGGCATTTATAAATTATAGCTGAGAGATGTCATATCAGTGGAAATGGAAAACAGCTTAGTGGATTATAAAAATACCCTCTATAAACCATTTTAATGCCTAATTTTTTTAAGTCTCTTATGGTAGGTGTCATAAAAATGAATTCTAGCAGAAAGGATAAAAATTTTCCCTTGGTAAACTGGCTAGCTGGTGATTAGAGGCTGTCAGGGAGAACAAACTCTTGATTAGGCTGAGGTGCTGCTGAAGCTTGGCTGAAGACAGCAGTCTCCTGTTTCTGGGGAGGTGAGTTCGTTTGCAGGTGAAGCAGACCCAAACCCACAAGGCAAAGATCACTGCTGAAAAACGTCCTCCTATTCCAATGCAGCATCTCTCAGCCAGGAGGAGAGGAAGGCTGAGGATCGAGTGGTGGGGGCAGAGCTGTGGGACAGGGGCTATGTCAGGGACTCTTTTGGGACAAGATGTGAAGGGAAATTGCAGAGGGATCGCAGCCCCGGAGGGAAGAATAGGGACTGCTGAAAATTGCAGCTGTGGATGTGAGATAGGACGGTGCAAAAAGGTGCTTGTGGGATGTATTGGAAGGAGCCATGAGTGATGTACAGAAAGACAGATTCTGGTGTCTACCAGGCTGCAGTGATGCTGGTTCCACCACTTTCTCGAGTATTGAGTATATTTAAATTTAAACTTGCAAGGAGGAGAGAGAAAGAGCTCTGGGCTGCCCTACAAAACAAATATTTTCGTTGCCCAGTGGTCAGTGCTTGGTGGTGTGTGCCATTTCAGAGAGGTTGCTACTCCAGATTCCCTTACTTGCTTCTCTGTGGCCCCTGGGCACCTTCTGTCCCCTCCTGTGTGTCATTTTGAAAAGCACAGTCAACGCTCAATTCTAGGTTAAGATATTTAAGGATGCAATGTTTTGCAGTACGTTTCCAAGCTGTTCACGTAGGAAAGGGTAAATGACCTACCTCTCCCTGTCCTTTCACAGTCTAGTTCCCAGGATGCATTCAAAGGTGCCTATTCTCTTGCTACCTTTGAAGGCTTTGTGTCAGTTCTCCCCATAGATCCTTGTACCCTAGGCCTCTTTTGTGTCCTGCCCATATTATTTTTTCCAGAAGAAGAAATCTGCATGTGGGATATAAATGGTATTAACTCTCCCAACGTGAGCTCGCAGCAGAACTGCGTTTGCAGTGTGTCATTGGGGCTGTGTCAGGCTATTTCCACAGGGAGGCAAGATTTAGTGTATGGACTCCAGCTGAGCACCTTATAGCACCAGTGCAGGAAAGGCAATTTACCAAATTAAATTGCACAATATAGGATGTTGAGCAGCCTACTTCTGGGTCCCTTTCTCTGTAAGGGACTTCATCGTGACATGAGCTAAAGGGATGAGTAACAGCCTTCAGATTGAAAGCTTATGAAAATATCTCATGCAGAATAATCCAAAGGCAACCTGCACCCAAGTTCCCCAAGCTCCAGTTGGGTTGGGAGTGTGTTTTCAGTCACAGAGAGATGAGCTGTCTTGCCTCTAGGCCTTTTCTGTTCTCTTGTATAAATCAACCAAGGGCTGACTATAAAAGGAATTTGAGGAAAAAATGGGATTTGTCTGGGCCCTTTCCTTCCTTTCTCATCACCTTTTTCCTGTAGATGGCACAAGTGTGAGTCTTTTCATCCATCCACCTTACACCAAAAGTACCCAGAGGAGTAGAGATCTTAAGGACACTTGATTCACTTATAGGTTTTTGTGGGGAAAACCAAGAGGAAGAAAAGGTGGGAGAGGTCTTCTGATTACAAAGCTTCCTTATTTAAAACTGGGGATATTATTCAGAGACAGTACTGGAGTAGTGACTTCTGCAATTTTATAGTATCACAGTATCAGGGGTTTTTGCTAGCAACATGTTTTCTGTAGTCAGGTTGTTCTCTGAGAGACCATTTTCATTTTTACAGAGAGTTTCCAGCCCAACTCTTGGAGATGTGAGTAGACTGTACCCTAAACCTTTACAAACCAGACAGCAAATAAGTAGATTATGCAATTTATTAGCACTGCTGAGCTCATCAGGTGTTTATTAAAAATCAGAGCCACTGGTTTTGTGAGGTAGTATTGCTGTGCCCATGTGATACCCCAGCAGAACCGCTCAGAGCAGAGGAGAAGCAGCTGCTGCTTAGGCTTTCAGAACCCCTTTTGGCTTGTCATCACCCAGTAATAGCAATAAACACCTTGGCTTGTCATCACCCAGTAACAGCAATAAACACCCACGGTCTCTTTACTTCCAAACTAGTACACCCGATACCCACTACTGCACACATTCTCTACTTACTGCCACATTTTCGTCAGTGGAAGCATACACAGTGGATTGCAGAGTAATTCTTTGCATATACCCACAGGTGCCTACCAAGCCAAATGAGAATCTCTTTACTACCTACTTATGGGGAAGGGTTCCAAAATGATCCTTTGCGCTATCCATTTTGGAGAACTGGAAAAAGAAAACAAAGCTATATTGTCTGGAATTTGGGTAGGAGGTTTTTTGTTGGGTTGGGTTTTTTGTGGTTTTTTTTTTCTTTTTTTTTTTTTTTTTTTTTTTTTTTTTTTCCCTGCTAGGTGCCTACTGCTCCCACAAGAGGCATGGCACCAGGTTTCACCACGTATTCACATTATACATTAACATGCAGCGATATTACCAGAGGTCCTCCAGTGCAGGGAACAGGCATAGGCAGAGAGTTGATTCATCAGGAGATTTCGGCAAAATGGCAGCATGGGAGCTGAGCTCCCATTGGATGCAATATTCCTTTACATTGATGAACCTGGTCCTCACTCTTTTGTCACAACCATACACAAGTATTATTGCTGTTATTATTCAAGCTTGTCTTACCTGTTATAAACCTCTGAAACAAAACTGGGAGAAATTAAATGGTGAAACTACATGACGGGTGGCAGAGAAACTAATTCCTTTTGTTTTTCGGACATTTCATTTGAACGAGTGTCTTAGAAAAGCTCTCCCACAGGACAGCTCCATCATGTGAAACTCCTAAGGGATCTGGCAAGTCAAATGAATAGTACATCTGCTAATTAGGTGGCAGCTGGCTGACTGTATTTCTTGCTGGTAGGAGAAACCTTTTGAGAGGAAAATGTACAAATCTCACCTAGATGAAGGAAGGTATTTTTCAGGTGTGAGTGCAAATGTCCACCCATCTCTCCCAACCAAACTAGAATAGAACAAAGCACGGACGGTTACTTTTGCTGAAGATCTTTCAAAAGCATCATTGCACCATGCCCGGGGAGGAGAGCTTGCCTTGATTTCACCCATGTGAGCAGGAAAGCTGAAAGGAACATTAGCAGCAATGGGGATGCTAATATGTACCGAGGTCCCAACAGATGGGTTACACACAGTGTATAATAGGTGGAGAGAAAGCCCTGGGGAGTTCGTATAATGTGAATCCATTGCAAGTCCTGGCCTCCATCCCACTTCAGCCCTGGGACAGACATAGCCCAGTGCATCTTTAATTTCACCTACAGCTTCATGGCTATCATTGCTACCAACCTTAGAGCCACTGTACTTTTGAGTCCTTGTGTACATTGTCTTTCCTTGCCTGTGCATTATTCTAGCATGGAATTCGGCTGTTTCTGCAGAAATCACTTTCTGGGTTGGGCAGGGCTCCTGTGCAGACACCTCAGCTGTCATGACTACAGTAGCACAGAGTGAGTCCAGGCACTGGGTCACAGATGTATCAGTGGCGCATGCACGTGTACTTGTCCCAGAGATGTCCAAGCTCTGTTAATGCCTCTAAATCCTGAGCAGCATCATGTGCTGCCGTTCAGGTCCTGAGGATCCTTTTGAATATGCTGGTTCAGTTCAGTGTGATCTTGCAGTGCTGACTCCAAAGGAAGGACAAAAGCAGGTAATTAAAAAAAGATAAAACTGTTCTTGTTGAGGCTTCCAGTGTAGTGGCCTCCAGTTTTATTTATGCTTTAGTGTTTGGGGTTTTTTTAATATTACATGGATAGCCCTTTGTCTATCTCCCACTTAGAAATGTGTCCTCTGTAAATGCTCCAGCAGAAATTATGTCTGCTGGAGTCTGCAGACAGCCTGAAAAAAAAGCTCTCAGAAGCATGATCCACATCCTATTCCTCCCTCTCCCTGCACACTCATCACTGTATCTTCTCCCAACGGAGCAATGCTGAAGCCTAAGATATCGCTTTAAATGTCAGTCATTTAACTAGTAGTTATTTTAGCAAATAAGAGTGGGACTGTCTCCCTGGGGTTGACTGAAAATTGTTAAAGGAGGGAAAAAAGACAAGAAAGAAAAGAAAAGGAGAAGAGAGAGAGAAAAGAAGAGAAAGGACAAAGGGAAGCACCAGGCAGAAAGACTTGTGATGCCACTGTCTGAGAGAGACCGAGTCAGAGGAAGGCATCCCAGTAACATGAATAGGCTGTTTCTCACCGAGGGGTTCGGGGGACAATAATGAGCCCTTTGTGATGTACCTGAATTACCCAGTCTCATCCTCAAGGCTGTGCTCTGACTTGGGGCTCTGATTCTCCTGCTGGTGCCAGCAGCAGCTCTGCCACTGTCTGTACTTTGCCAGTCTGGTGCCAGCCTGTTGGTTTGGAAGGAGGCAGCAGAGGTAAAGGGAACTAGTCTCCTACATGAAGGGATGCTCCTGTGTTTGGGAGATGGCAAAAGAGCTGCTAATTAATGCTATGAGAAGAACAGGAATTCTCTTTCCTTTTGACTCATATCTTGCTCCACATCCCCTTTTCCTTTCATGTTGTTCCCAAGTCCAGTTAACCCTTGGTGGAACAGAAAAGTGGAGCTGATATCTACTTATTGCCTGGAACAACTGGGAGGTTTTCTCTTGGAGAATCACTTTAGCTCCATGTGTTGGCAGTGCAAGTTTTCTCTACATGTAGATAATATTCAGGGTGTATTAATATGCTGTCATCTGGTTGTTCTCATGAGTTGTGTTTGTTACCTTCCCTGAGGCTCTGGTTCTTCTGGCATGGAGGGCTGTATGAGTTTTAAATCTGGAGTCTGTCCATGCATGACTCTGAAATTCATTTTGGAGAATATTTGAGGAAGGAAAAAGCAATTCTCAAGTCAGAAGAGCAGTGTTGGTGCTGGCAGAGAACCCCACAGAGCAGAGAATCCCTCCCAGAAAACCTTGTTCTCATCCAGAATTAATCAGAATAGTCCTTTGAAAGTGTGTATCGAATGTGGATAACCTCAGTTACATCAGCTAATAGTCAGACCCAGAGCTTTTAATGGCATTACTCCAAGTAACCAAGAACAGAATTGGCCCCCTGCCTAGGGATCCCAAACCTGACCACAGGTGGTCATCAGGAATAATGTATTTTTCTGAGGATAAATATGGAAAACCCACTGGAAGAAAACCTACAAAACCAACAAAACAATGCCATACCAAACCCAACTCAACACCCCAACCCCCTCCCATCACTGGAGAATAATAACTAGATTATTATCTTTAAGATATCTCTAGGTATATTTTAAAAGGCACACCAAATTCATAACTATATAGAAGATAAAGCAAATGTCTGCATTCTACGTGAATAGTCCATTTACAATGATAAACTGTCTCCTGTTCCCATTGTATCTGCTTGTCATTCTTAGCATGGATGAGGGAGGGCAGTAAAAGAGGATTTCTGCACAGAGTCCATGTAATATCCATTAGAAAAAACAATGCCTGACAATTAAGTATAGGAGCCCCTGAAGAGCTTAATCATCATTTAAACTAAGTACGAAAGGAGGAAACCAAACCTTTCATAAAAGTTGAAGGCTTTTTTTAAGAAACGAGCCAAAGCAGATTCGCTACTTTGTCTGGTTCAAGTCTGCTCTGTGTAGATGACAGCAAACTACTGCAACAATCAGACAAGAAGATATTTCACATCATTGTCCATCAGGGTTTTAGTTTTCAGTATGCTGCTCTGATATCTTTAAAAAACTAATTATTTTCTCCTGGAAATAATGAAAGGCCCATTTACAAGCTGTTGTAGAAGATCAGATTTAAAAGGAGGCTCAAGTTTGCTGTAAGATTTTCATCTTATTTTTAATACTGTATTTGTATGCATAAAAACCAAGTTGAATGTGGCTGGTAATGAATTAACCCTTACTCCTTCATGCAATTTTATCCATCAGGTTTGAGCATGCAGAGCATATTTGTAGAGAAATTTCCAAAAATCCCACACTGTGTAATACAAATGCCAAGCGATAAAAGTCTTTTTTGGTGGTTTTACTAGCCATTAGCTATAGAGAAGGCACCTCTTTTGAACATAACAAAAGCCATTACACTGGGCCCAACCAAAGATCAAGCCACTCAGTGTGCTGTCTCTGATAACTGGGCATAGCAGGCACTTAAGGGAAGAGTATAAAAGATACCGCCTCCTGGTTTGATGCTATCAATAATGTAAAGTTTCCTCTGCTAGAGTTTGCATCCAGAGTATCTTGTTTAATAGCTGGCAGCGGAGCAAACCCCTGGATATTTGCAATCTCAAAGTTCATTTGTACTGAAGCTTGTCCGGCACAGAGTTCCAGGACTTATTGCTGTACCATTTGGAAAAATACCTCTTTTGTTTTAAACCCACTGCCTGATCACTTCTGTGTGTTCCCCTACATCTTGGCTTATGAGAAATAAGGAACATAGATTTCTTATTCACCTTTGCAAACCATCCCTGATTTTATGGGTCTTTATCAACCCCCTGGCAGTCATCTCCTTTTTAAGCTGCACACTCCTAGTCTCCTTAGTGTCTGTACACCCCTGAATGTTGTTTTAACCTTTTTGATGCCTTTTCACATTCTACAGTATCCACTGGGACATGGGCAAGGGTTTTATCAGCTCTTTTGCGCTTTCATGGGATGGTAACTCTCTGTCCTTACACCTTGCGGGGCTTGCTGTGTGCTACAAGTTCCTTGTGGTCCTAATTTTGATTAGTGCGCAATTTGTAGCTCCAGGATCTGATCAAATGGGTATGTAAATGGAGACAGATGCCTCTTGTGGCACCTGTAATGGACTGTTTCAGCCATTAGATCTGGAGAAATCATTTTTCCAAGGCTTCCTTCTCTCCAGGGGGAGAACTATTGCATTATTCATGGCTGCTATTTCCACTGTAAACTCTTGTCTCATGATTACAGCCTGTCACAATTTCCCCCCTCAGCTCCCTCCCCCAATTCTCTTGAACTTTCATGTTTCTTGTTCCTTTGCAAAGTTAAAGGTGTGTCTCTTTGAAGTCTTCAGGGAGGAAATATTCTGTCATGACAAGAACATGGAGCACCAACAGACTCTCAGTGTGTCTGACGAACGAGGCAGTACTCCCCTTTCTGCATATGTATTTCGCCCCATCAGCAATGGAGCTGATTTTGCTCGCACGTTAAAAGAAATGAAAAGTACATCCACCCATCTCCCCTCACTGATAGCCAAAGTGAGCAATTTGATAGCTAGTTTGAATATTTTGCATCACAGTAGAATATTGCTTCAAATTTTATGCCATGAGGAGTAATTCAGATAGCCTGGATCAACTTCGTTCTGGATGTAACAAGAATAAGAACTTTGTAAGTCTCCTTGGATTGCCTTAGCCACTTGCATGGTTTCTTAGTAAGTGATTGTCTTAGAAAATAGTAGGAATGGCAAAATATGCCCTTAATGGGAGAGCATTATATTTTCCATGTCTTTGTTATACATAATGTCTGTGTGTATTTAAATGAGTAGCATCAGCATAGAACCAAAAGATATGTAGAAAAATAAGTGTTTGGGGAGTATCTGATGAATAAAAATAAGAAACATTTGGAAGGTCTGATGACCTTGCAAATATTTAAGCACAAAACTGTTTTCATAACCTTGCTCAAGCCATTTCTGTACCAGAGGCTGTGGGATGTTAGGTGTAAGATCATCTTTTCTTTGTGGCAGCATCCCAAGTCTTCCTTCCGGTCTTTCCTCAGCTCTGTCCCTGCTTTAACAATGAGACAAATTTAGGTGTTATAAGAGAGAGATATCAGTATTATAGGAATGAGAAGGGATCGAGAAGTAATTTTCCATTTCTATAATGATTTTTATACTGACATTTCCAGAAACATATGGCCCCATGTTCTGTGAGCAGTTTGTTAGGATGTGCTGTCCCTCTGCCTTGCTTCCCAGAACGCGCGGTCCCTACACACACACGCTCACACCAACGTGTGATGATGCCCAGTGTTGCACTTCAAGTCTGTCGGCAGTGGGAGGGCATGATCTGTGCATCCCATCCTCTCTGGGGCCCTCTGAAATTCAGCGCCTGTTGCTTCAGGAACCAGGGGTTTATGGAGACACACCTCCATGTGGCTTAAACTATCTGCTTTAGAGGAGGCAGATTAAGTAGATAACCAACCAGCAGCCCCAAGTTCATGGTTTTGAGCACCCTGAGTTCAAGCCAGAGAGCTCAGGTACCCAAAAAACTGTTTCTCCCGTGTTGTGGGCAGCTCACACCGCTGCAGTGGCTAGCAGGCTGGGAATTTGAAGAGATTTCAGTGAAAACCTTCCTTTTGCATTTTCCCTCATTCTCAACATGTCACATGGGGCTGTGTAGCTCAAAGGATGGTGAGGGCAGGGGGTTATAAGTCTTTCATTGGTCTGAGCAGGCAGAACGGCAGATTTCATGTGCTGCTGGTGGCAGAGAGGGCAAAAAGCAGTGGCAGATCCTGCAACCAAAACCTTGTTGCTAAAAGAGAGCTCTGTGCAAGTCAGGAGAGAGAAGGCTCCAAAACGTACGCAGTTATCCAGGGTTTCCCCATGAATGCCTCTATCTGCACAGAGCTTCTATGCCCAGCTACTGCAGACAAAGGGGATTGCAGTAGAAATTTAAGTAGCTTCTTGGGTCCGAGTACCTACATCATCTGGGCTTTGCGTGGCTCTCCTGGATTGCATGCCAGCTTTTTTAGTCCAAAGGCTATGAAATATATATGAAAATACATTTTTAAAAAATCTGAGAAGAATCCAACCCGCTTTAATATTGTTTGTCCCAAGGACCCTCCCATACAGCAACAACCACCTCCTTTTTTGTATTCCTTTTCCTGTCCAGGCTGTTTTTTCAGGAAAAGGTGGTGTGGGTGTGGGAGTCGGAGCTGAAGGAGGCTCATGCAAAGCTGAGGGAATCAGAGGGCAGGTGATGACAAGGAAGGAACATCCTCTGCACGTCTCACCAGTGGCATCAGGGCTGGGGTGCCTCCCTCAGAGCAGATGATGCTATGGACCAACCTCTGCTGCGGTACAGCAGACGCAGGGATGCCTGTGGGCACCGGGATGCTGTGTCAGCAGGGGCTGCGCCTGAAACCAAAGAGTTATTTTTGGTCTGCGGTAGACAGGGCTGTGACTGCCAAACAGACGGCTCCTGACCTCCCAGCAGGTATCCCGGGAGAAAGCGGTTTGCAAACCCAGCAGCTACCTGAGGCTGCCATTTGCTGTAGCATCGTTTCCTCGAAATCCCCCTCCCCAGCCTCGGCAACAGCACTTCCAGGAACGATCTCTCCATCTCCTGCACACAGAACCAGAAAGCCCATTTTGTTTGTGGATCCCTGAAGATTGGACGGGAGCTTCCGACCTCACTACACAGCTCTGCTAATGAAGCTGCTGAGAGCAATTAAACTAGAGCAATATCTGTTGTGATATTTAGAAAAAGACATGCCGGGGATAATTATGCCACTCAGCTCGCTCTTTCTGCCTCTACCCCCACACACTGACCTGTGCAGAGCACCATCGGCAGAGTAATAACAGCTTCATAGTTGTACCTCTCATCTTAAAGAGAGCCTGTGCAAGGGCTTATTCTCACTGTGCAACAGTCAGGTCCCCATGGACACTAAGATGAGCTGTGAAATTCAGTCTCAGCACCAGGGAGATCTGGGGGTGGCACTTCCCAGCGCCAAGTGAAGCGATGGTGGGCTTCAGAAAGTGCTTTCATGCACTGGCTTTATCTGTGATGAAAGGTGCAGAAGTGAAGGGTCTAGGAGCAAACTGCCCTGGCACATGAAAAGCAGTGGTAACTCAGACATGTTTCATTGTGTGGATGTGGCTCTGCCTCGCTAAGCCGACGCACTGTAAAATGCCACGATGAGGACATAGCGCAGAGGATGAGCTGAAATAGCTTATCGGTGTCTCCATCAGCCCCCTGTCATCAGCTCTGCCATCCCACTCGACAAGGGCTGGAATGACCTGTATTGCACCAGCCTGTTGCTCTCAGCCCCAGACTGGTCCATGAGGATTTTGCCTTCTCTTCCCAACTCCAAGAAGGTTTATTTTGAGTTTGGAAACCTCAAAGGTGTTCCTCTACCGCCCTGCTGTCAACAGTGTTCCTTCGCGCATCGTCTGGCATACCCTGCCTGCTATTATCTCCATTATAAAATCATGGAAGGGGTTATGCGACATAAACCATCTTGGGTAAGTTTTTATCTCATTTACACCCTGTGAATCAGAAGTGGGTTTTTTGGTTGTGATTTTTGTTGCCAGTCTTGCAGAAGGGGAGATGACTTGGAGCTCCCCTGGGATTTCAGGAGAAAAGTTAGGAGTTTCATATTAGAGTAGGAAAAAAAGGACTGAAAAGAATTAAAAAGGATTATATGAACAGGGTAATTCTCTTCCCCACAAAGGCTCCTGTTTGGCATCCCATCCTTTAAGAGTGATCTCTTGCATTCCTGGTTCCACGTTCTGGTTCAGGTCAGTAACAAATGGCACCAGGTGCATTAAGTTACGGCCACAGGAAGGAAGGTGCTGATTTCATTTTTCATAGAATCATACTCGCCCTGACTTCCTTCAGAAACCATTTTTCTTTCTTCAGAGTCTTGAGAATGGAACATTGTAAGGAATTTTTTTCTCTTATCCTGTTTTCTGGATATTTAAATCCAAATAAAGCTTGAGTACTTAAGAAAACAAAAGCAAATGAAAAAGACTGAAACTATAGAAAGAGTTTATTCCTCTTTTTTTTTTTTCTTCTCAATTCCATAGAGACAATACCGACACCTCCTCAAATGTATGGTTGGTGGTTCTCAGGGAACAAATGAAGAGATTTTCTCTGGATACTGATGTCCATTTATGGGAGCAAGTAATAGAATCTGATAGAAGAACCCAGGCCCACTAATTTAGGAAATCCTGCAGGCCAGGCCAGTACACCATGGTATTTAGCATGGTTCAGCAACGGTGTTTTGTGTCTGACTCTGGGCAGTGCACTTCAACAAAGACAGGGACCGCTTGGAGACAGCCCTGGAGGGACAGAAGCATGTCCCAAGCCCTAGAACACATGGCAGAGAAGAGAAAGGGAACAAACTGTGTTTTAGTCTGGAGCACAGAAATGTAGCTGTAGCTTTCAAATCTTCAGGTGCAGCCTGCAGCGTGAAAATGAATCAGTTGTTCTGTCTGTCCACTGTGGCTTCACAGATAGCGGGAGCTGGGGCTGAAGGTTTGGAGGTCTGTCTGACAGCTTGGTTTGAGGACGGACTGAATGAGGTAGTGGTGAATGGAGAGCTTGTGGAACAGGCTGGAGGGATGTCTGCCAGCGATGCTTTGGGTAGAGGTGAGCCAAATCCATGGATGGCTGGTACAACCTCCTGCGACCCCTCCTGGCCCAAATCTCTCTGTTCTTGTGAAAAGGCAGGAGGGCTGTTTCATGCCACACCAGCAGAAATCTGGATTTTTGCTCTGGGAGAAACGGGACTTGACTTGGCAGCTGCAGGGATCGTTAAGGTCTGCATTACCAAGGCATCTTCCAGGCAAAGTGATTTCCTTCATGGGGCCATATTACAGCTCAGTGATTACATAAATAACAATGTTTTCTTTTCAAGACAGCAAGTAATTGCCCCTGGAGGTGCTGTGCAGCTGTATAACCTCTACAAGCTCTTGTAGTCCTTCAGAGACTCTTGATTTTTTCCCCACTGCCCCCCTGACTCACTTATTTTTAATGATATTTACAGCATTTAATAACTAATTCCAAATTGCCTTGATAAACCACTGTGTTCCTGCATGTGGCTAAATTGAGTCTCTTTGTTAGTCTGTGTGGATTATCCTCTTTCCAGAGCCACTGGAGCGATCGTGCTTCAGTGCACAATGTATCCCATCTTTTGAAATTCATGAATGGTTTTTCTTTACCTGCTGGGTTTCATTTTTCTAGCCCAGGTGCTGTCAAAAACTGAAATCTGCTGACCCTTACATCCTCTCTATGAAAAAAAAAACCAAAACAAGAACACCAAAAATTGGAGAGAATTCACCCAGCAGGTGTAGGCAACACTTGGATCACAACCTTTACACCTCACTGTGCATCCAGATGTGCACGTGGTTAACTCACGACAGTCAAACAGTCTGACCTGACAACGCAGGCAGGGGTGAGGCGCTGAAAGCCAGCAGCAGCTTACTGTGGGGGCAGGACTGGGGCGATGGAATGAGTTCATAGGGATGGATATGGTTGAGGAGTCTTCTGTAGCTACTGCAGAATATACACTATGGCTACAGCTCTATTCTGCATAGTACTGCTGCCTGAAAGCATTCAGTTAATAACTATCAGGTTCCTGAAATCATAAGCTTGCTTTACAAGTCATGCATTTTTAATACTATATTGAATTTGAGGCTTCTTTTTATTAATCTTCCATTTTTTTAGCACTGAAAACTCTTATTTTTAGATTTTTTTCTCCCTCTGAAGTTGAAAAAAAGATAATGTGACTCATAATCAAATGACTCCAGGAGCTGAGACTTTATGGACCTCACTCACCTCTGCAAGCCCTGTGCGGAGACTATGAGAGTCAGTAGGACTCTCTGCGTCCCTGATTCAGTGACAAACCCCCGTGTGTTAATTTTTAGTGAGAAAAATCCCTAAGTGACATTGCAGGTTGTTTCTGTAAAGTTATTTGTCTCAGTTCTTACTGCTGTGAATTTGGGCCAGCACTTACAGCAGAGATGGAGGGGCTAAATCATTGGAGACATTCTGTTTCGGTGTAAATGATTTTATGGCCATCGCAACGTCGCCTGCAGTTGCTGTAACACCACTTTAGGCACAAATCCCACTTAGAGGGAAGCTGACGGATGCTGAATCATGCAAATGAAACAGCAGCCTGTGAGATCCCAAACACCACAATTTGGGGACCTTCATCTTGAAAGGAACTGCAAAATTACTGTACTTGCACAGACAGTGGATACAATCCCTGAGTTCAGCCTGAATCTCTCTCTCGCTGCCAAGTCATTCTCTCTTTAATTAATATTTCATCCTGTTGATGCAACTTGTCCACTTATTTTCCCAGTTGTTTGCAGTGCGGATTTCCCAAATTGTTTCCTCAGGGCACTTGCAAAATCAAGATCTCACATCTGAGGAGTTCCTTGCAGCTCAATTATTGAAATTTCTTGCTGAAAAATGTATGCGCTTTTAATTAAAAAAAATTACCCAGCAAAAACAGCCTGGAGGTAGTTTGAAAGTAAGAGGAATGTTTTGTTAAAAAATGAAGGGAAAAAAGCTCCAAGCCCCAAGTGGATTAGCAGTTACAGCATTGTATGTCCAGAAACTATTTGAAACCTTTCCCCAGTGATGGATAATGGAGAGGAGCCTGGGATTGAGCTGTGTCATCTTTTCTTTTGGTGCTGTGCTTCTTTAAAAGCTGTGGGTGCAACTGTAGACGTCTGTGTTATGGCCATGTGTGATGTGTCCCTAACGCGGACTCTGTGCATTTACAGGGATGGTTAGGAGCTGCCCATAGCATGGCGAGACACAGCGACCAAGCTATGAGGGCAGACTGGGCTGGGATCCCATCTCTGGGGCGGTAATGGACAGCAGGACCTTCTTGGGACAGAGTCCCCGTGGCCAGAACTGCTGTGGGATTTGATGGGATACCAGGTGGAGGATGCCCTATGCAGGGCTACCCTAGCTTTGTCTGTGCTTCACTGAGGCACGGCAGCCTCCTGGCCAAGTCAGATACACACTGTGGGCTAAGCATGAGGCAGATGCATCATCATCTTTTTGCACATACCGGACTGCTTCACAGTTCACACAACAGACTGGTGGTACCTCCTACCTTCTCAGCTGTCATGCAAGAGGCTGACAGGGCCCAGCTTAGTCCCTGACACCCAGCTTGTGACCTTGTTTCTGTCCTTACTACCATCTTTTTCCTGAATGATGCCGTTGGCCTCAGTCGGGTTACTGATGGGACCAAACACACAGAGCAGAATTAGGGCTAGCAGGTGGTGAACCTCAGTTGTTCATGTCAGTCAATGAGGTTTCTTCCCACCACATTGTATTTTTGTATTTGGGGGAGAGGAAAAAAGTCCTGGGAAAATTGTGGCACTGCTGGTTGTAATGGTGGCGTCAGCTAGGAGCTCAGCTGAGACCACCATTTTGTTCCACAGAGACATCTGACAGATAGGACAGTTGTGAGCAACCAGTCTGACCAAGTGGCTCTGAATGTGAGATAGGAGGTATGCCCAAGGACATCAAGCAGCACCATGCACTCAACTGGGCACAGCATGGAGGAGATGCAGTCCTGCTCCACGAGTAGGTGCTGTGCAAAGTGTTCCATGGGGGGGCCTGCCTCAGAGGCAGGGAGTTCTCCCGGTTTGGGCAAGGGCTTCCTGTATAGAAAGCATTTTGCTAATGTCTGGTTTGGGATTGCAAAGAAGCTGGAAAGGGAGACAATAATGATAATGAGAGAGAGAAGAATAGAAAAAGGAGAGAGAGAGAGAGACAGAGAGGGAGAGAGACAGAGAGGCTGTTGAGAGCTGGTAAATAAGCCATGAGGAGCAAGGAGTTCCTTCTGCATGGTTATTCACCATGGAGTTACTCCAGGAATTTCTGTACTCAGCTGATGAGTCCTCTGAGTAGCATGAATGCTTTCCAGTGCCTATGGGTGTTGGGAAAGACAAAAAGCTTGTTGAATGTGATGATCATGTCCTAACACAAAACCTTTCCCCAACAGAGCAGTGATAGTTCTCTGTCATGTCTCTTCCCTTCCCTGCAAACATATCCCACTCCTGAGGGCCACTCAGCCTTTCACTGGAGGTACAAAGGTGTCCACTGTGCCGCTCACTAGCCCTACGCTTTAATTAATGAGAAAATATATGAGGAATTATTTCCTTCTGCCACTGGCTGCTTGGAAGCAGGGTTGGTATTTTGAGTATTTTTAGGAGGGATAGTTTAATACATTGTAGAAGAAAAGCTCATGAGAGGGTAGTGAAGGAATAGCAGCAGTAGGAGTTTGAATGTGAGCATGTTCAAAGTGGGAGAGAGGCACGGCATGAACCCCGTTCCTCCTCCTGTCCTCCCTGCTGAAGATCAGAGAAAACAAGAGACGAGAAATGGAAAGAAAAGCGATGAGATGGAAAGTGAGGGTGGAGGGGTTGAGGGAGAGCATTGATTGGCAGGTCCTTTCTTGATGGGCTTGTTTTTAAAGAGAAATAATATAAGTACAGGGCAGACCATGCCCAGGGAAGGGGCAAAAGGAGATGCTGCCTGCTGTCCCTGAGTTTCCTCTCATGTCACATCTACTGACTTTGCAGCATGAGATGCAGGATTTTGTACACAGAGAAAATTCTGGCTGATCACAATTTGTTGGGAAACCCTCATGTTTTCTCTTCCCTGCCAACCTCTCCCTTGAAATGTAAATAAATAGGGTTGGAGACACACGTAATGAGGCCCAAGGGTAAGGGACTAAAAATCCAACATCATGTTTTCTTTGGCTGAATTTCTGCAAAAAAAACCCCAATTGCTAGATGAGGAATGATATAAAAAGAAATCAGACCTGTAGTTCACCACATAGGAAAGCTCAGAGCTGCTGTAGAGAAGCAGTGGTATGCAAACTAATGAATAGATAAACACAAACAGTGGTGTACGCTTCCTACAAAGACCTCCTTCCACCTCTATTTTGAAAGCAGATTGCTACTGACACCTGACCAAAGCCTGCTTTGAAACTTTGTGCCACAAACAGTAGTAAACTCCATGGTCAGTGGTCAGGAAAATTTTCAGCAGTCATTGCAGAGCCTTTCTGAGCTTCATTTCTTTCCAACTAGCTGGTGACCCAACATTCAGCAGGACAACACAGCAACACTATGGCTGAAACAGCCATTGCATGTTAGCTACAGACTATACCTGTCCAGGGAGGAAGGCAGGGTAAAAAAGCTGTTTTCTAGGGATAAGATGTCTAAGAAGGCAGCCAGTGGGATGGTTCTTCTCCTGATGTCCCAATACCTGAAGCAGTACCTCATTTCACGTGTTAGGAGCCAAGTGAATGTGTCTCTTTTCAACTGCCTGTGCTGGACTAGGGTTGCAATCCTGAGGATGTATCTGCTGAACGGCAGCAGGATGGCTGCAGTCACCAATTGGGAGTTATAACTAACTGCTTGGGAAAAGGATCAAAGTGAAATCTTTTTACATCATGTTTCCTCATGAAGATTGTTCCTCTTACACTTGGTACCACTTCTCTCTAGAGCATCCCTTTTGATGTTGCATGCAGCATCATACTAATAGGAGTGCAGATGGGCTTTCCTGCTAGTCAAACTTGTCATTGAATAAGCTGTATTTCAGGGTGTATGAAAAAGGCTGTCCCCTCCCTTTAAACACCTCTGTGCATTTCTGTAGGAACCATTGCTGTTCCCAGGTCTCCTGGGCTGAGCGGTCCTGCAGCGACCATCTCAGCTCTCTGCAGATGCCCTCATCGGACAAGCACAAACCAATAGACATTTGATTTCCATCGATTTGCTGCAGTGCAGTTAGCTCCACGACACAGTGCTAGTGCCTCTGCCTGGGAAGCAGGCAGGGAACCACTGAGCTACTCCATGGCAAAGTCAGCTCCAGCTCTGCTCTGCCCTCCTCCCCTCGACACTCCGCTCTGAGGCACAGGAATCCCATCTCACCATACTCAATTAGAGATGTCTTTTGGGCATAGAGCAGCTGACATCAAGCAAAGCATTGTTGCAAATCAGTGTGGTAGTACAGAAGCCCCTGCTTGTTAGGAAGAAAAGAAATCTGAAACAATCCATGTTTTGCAAAAGGGAAACCCGCAGAAGCTCTTTTCACACTTCAGGGAAGGGCACGCGTGAACCTGTACCGCTGCTGTAATGGGGGCGGAGGGGCCACGTACACAGCGCTTGCAAAAGAAACACATAGTGAAGATCGTGTCCTTGAATGTGTTACCCGCGGGTCCTGAGTGTCTGTTCCCGATTTGTTCAGTCTGATCAACAGAATACCTGAGCTTCTACTCAACTTTTACTTCACTCAGAGATGACAGGGGTATTGCTGCCACCTGCACCAGCCCTGCTAATGGGAGCCCAGCATCACACTGGGAGCAAGACACTAAGCAAGACCTCAGATGCAGGGAAGTCTCAGGTGCTCCCAGATGCACAGAGCATGTCCGGGGCTGAATGGGGCTGTCCTGGGCTTCCCTGCACACCTGGATGGGCTCTCCACCCATAGATACTGCAAAGAAAGAACAGACAGAAAATGTCAGACACTCAGCTAGTGAATTCTCAATCCTAACTCATGTTAAAGGTTAAGTATGTATTTTACTGCATTACTGGACAGGGTTAATATTGCGTCTGTATGTGTTTGTGGGCAGAGGGCTGAATGGCAGTGATTTTCTGTGGAGCACTTGGGTAATTGCTCTGCCTTAGTTTTGGGTTTTTTAGAGTTGTTTGCAAAGACTTAAAGAGAAAAAAAGAAAAGCCAGAGGGAGGCAGTCACTCAGGAGAGACTGCTGCAGTCAGGAGACTGTGAGTGTGCCCCACAGACTGGCTTTGGACCTCCTCCCCAGCACCGTGGTCCAGCAGCAGTGTAGAAGGAAAGCCTCTGCTGCTGAGTGTATTCAATTCATTGGCTTCCAGTTTCACACCAGAAACAGGTTAGATGGTCTCCAGAGCAATGAAGTGTGTCTTTGCCCTTTGCATGGGAGTAGAGGACCTAGCTGGATTCTGGGAATGATTTTCACCACCACATGGGTTGAGTTCGGCTCCTAGACAATTCTGGTTGCATCCTTCGGTGCCTTGGTCCATTCTTCCCATTTAAAGCTCGAGGTTATTAAACAGTCCTGTATGATGCTGCTGGGGTGACAAGTACTAGTAAGCAGCGAAACTCACACTGAATTCAGGGCTGAAGAGAACAGATGTGCCTTTTCCTTTAGCCTTCTGGATCCTTTTAATAGAGCACTATAAATGAGGTTATTAATAATATCAACAAGGAGAGTAACACCAGGTATTTTCCCTGGTATTTCATGGCCTGTAGAGCTAGAACAAATTCTCTGTACCAGCAGACTACAGTGGATTTGAACATGAGCTTAGGAGCCAGGAACACCTGATTCTTTCCTTAGCTTTGATACAGGCTCATTATGTGACATCCAAAAAGTCCCTTGAAGTTTGTTTTGGGAAGGTACGGAGCGATCACTGCTGCTCAGCACATCTGAAACCAGCCCAGTCTGCCCCTCCGTAAAACACAGCCAAAAGCTCCTTTGAGCTCACTGAAGGAAAGGCATGATATGAATGCAAAGTTTATTATACGTCTACCGTGTAATGTCATGTGGACTCATAGCATAGTAAATACTGCAGATATTCCAAAGACACAAAATCTTATCTGTAGTAAACACATTCTGAAGCTCCTCACTGAATTATTCTAAGCCTCTGATGTCCCTCTGCACATTTTGGTTGAGTTTTGGCCCTTGAAGGTATTTGTAGACTGCTGCCATATTCCTCTACTGAATATCTGCCAGCTCCATCAGTCCCAGGCCCTTCTGTTACCAACACAGCAGATGCACTTAAAGTTACGAAGACCAGAGTAAGCAAAACTAAAGTGTTTAATCTATTATTAATCAGTCAGTTGCAGAAATGATAGGGCTCTGGGGGACCTCAGAAAGACATCAATATTTATGGCCTCGTTAGCAAATGCCACTTTTTTTTTTAAAGAGACAGCAGGATAATGAAGGATGTTCATGTTTCAAGTCATTCCATAAAGAGGCAATGTCATGTTTTGGGAGAGGAGGATTCAGAACAAGGTATTTAATATTCATCACAAAGTATCAAGACTTCCACTGTACTTCTGTTCTTCTTGGTCTTGCATTCAAGCTTTCACCTTTACCTAGAAGCAGTGACCCAGGCTGAGATCAGAGAGCCCCAGTCACTCCAAGCTATCATCTAGGGAATTTTAAAAAATGAAAAAATAAAATCTCCCTAATTCCATTTGCCAAGATAAATTATATCAATTGCATAAAAATGAGACAAAGAAATATTGTTTCAGTTCCAGTTCCAAGAGAGCTCCACCCATTAAAGGCAATTTTTTTCTGGATTAAGTGAGACTAAACAACTCATCCTGCAACGCTTGTGCTTCGTAGTGTTTTACAGTTCTTGCTTGAGTTTGTTCCTTGACATTTTCTTCACCCACCCTAGTGATGTCAATTTTAATACGACTGTTATCCCTGGTACACAACCTCCTTAACTTGATTTGTTTTTACCTTCATATACTCATGAGTTGTTTTTTTCACACGCTGTTTTTTGATTTTGTTTTTTTTTAAACTACCTTTCCTCTCTTAATATTTTTATGAAACCATTTTAATGGATATTTTTTTATAACCCCTTTAGTCCTTTTTGCAGTTTCTGAATTTTTTCTAAAGATCTCTTGCCTGAAGTAGAATAATAATCTCTCTCATCTCAATATCACTTCAATGCCACCATCACTGAAGCAACCTCTCGGTTGAACATTATTGTTTTCTGTTTCATGCAGAAGATGTTGAGGAAGAGAGCACTGGAGCAGAGAGACTAAAATTCATGGGGGAATGAGAGGATAAACTAAATAAATCAGAGAATAACACTGTGAAAAAACATATAGTCCATGAAAGGAGAAGAGAAAGAGAGAGGACATTTCAAGGGAAAGAAACAGAGATTGACCCCTACCCAATGTAGAGTTGCCTTCAGGTCACTGATCTCATCGCTTATCCCTTCTCACACTTGTACTTCCCTTGCTGAGTCTTGATCTGGTCACTGATTGTCCCTTTTTCATACCCAGCACAGTCTTTTCTAAACAGAAAAATGAGGTATACTGCACCTTAATACACCTTCTAAGAAATGAGCAAACAGACAACCCACCAACTTGGGCCTGACTCCAGCATCACAAAGCCGTTAAGGATCAGTGGAGGATCTTTCCCCATGCAATTTGATGGCAGAAAGTCTTGTGGCATCTCCAAATTGTTTTACAGAGTCTGGCAGCTTTTCAAGAGCTTCCTACACCAGGCATTCCCCTTCTTTGATCTCTGTGTCCCGGGAGCCTGAAACTTTGTTCTCTTTGTACCTGTGAGACCTATAATCACTGTGGCTGGAGACTGGTTCATTGTGCTCTTTGTGTCCTAGGAAATGAGATGTGAAATCCCTATACCTTTGCTCTCAACAAGGCTAGAGGATGCGTTTCATGGGTACCTCCTCCACCATATGAATGGGGCATTCTCCTCTCTCAGTTGGGTGCTAGCCTCTCCTGAGGGTTGAGAGACCCCTCTGGAAAGGTGTGTGCGAGTGATGGGTCGTCATAAGGGGCAACTGAGCCAGACTCCAGGGATGGACCTACTTTTTCCAAACACAGGCTGGGCTCACTGTTCGAACAGTTCATAATCTCAGAGCTCTGAATCTGCACCTGCAGTGGAAAAGGAAAGGCTCACACGTGGGTTTTTTTGGGCTGAGCCCTATGAGGTGTGTAGTATTTGCCCACTGCGCTGACTGCTAGATTGGCTGGAAATAACCAAGCTGTACTTAGATAAAGCCACGCCTGGAGCAGGACCTGAAGAGGTCTGTGCTGCTGAGCTTGACCTGCAATACTGTGTGTTGTATGCTTTGGAAACATCACCTGTGACATTAATGAACCTTTTTTACTTCTTTAGTTTAAAAGAACTTGGTACTTTCCTTAGTTTTTTTCCATCCTTTAATTTTATTTGGCTTTTTTTGATTTTGTCCAGGAGTTTTATGCTCATTGCGCTGCATCATGGCTGATGCCATGGAACCACTTCTCCCTCAACATTGTTTTTTTCCCCATTGCTGCACCCTAGACCATCGCAGATAATTACAGATTTCTGTCTAGAGGTGGTTGAAAGCTTGCGGAAAATTTCCTCATTCAAAATAGGTCTTTGCCATAAAAGATTTTTTCCCCCTCAAAGAAACAGTAGTTTCAAAAAATGTTTACTATCATTTTGCCATTGCAAATCTGAAATAAAAGGTAAACGTGGAGATTTTCTATGTATGCTCACACTTTTTGCCAGTTTGCCACTTACCTCCCACCTACCAGTTGGAAAACAAGAAAAAAAACACCCAGCATGTGATGCCAATCTCCACCTATTTTCATATTTCTCTGTTTTCCCATCTTCTCTCCACAGAAAGTACTAAAATCTATGACTAAAGAAATAAAGCTATTTTTATCAGGTTTCCTGACCAAAAGGAAACTTAAGGCTACTTGAAACAGCACAAAACCAAATATTCTTGTTTCATGTTGATATTTCCATCAGGAAAATAATCTAATGCTTTTTTTTTTAATGTGACTTCTTAAGAGGAGAAAGTAAGTTGGTAGCTCTATTTGCCAGGTTTTCCTTTTGCGTTCTCTTCTGAGTTTTGTGGTTATAAAAAAGAAAAGACCGGTTTGTAATTTAAAAAAAAACCTAGGTGAACTTCCTAAGTAAACAATTGCCAAATTCTGAAGGAGGGGACGACATCTTCCCACCCTAACCTCCCTCCTTTTCCCTTTACTCCACCTGCTTCTAAGAGAATCACTGAAATTGCTCCTTGCAGCTCTGCGGTGGGCTTTGTGCATCTCCAGTCTCCTCCTCACCCTGCAGCCCTCTCTGCCCAGCGGGCACTTGGTTGCCCTCACACTACATTTTAATAAATGACACCCACAATTCACTAAGTGCCATTCTCTGTTTACCAAGACTTCAAGTTTTTTAAAAGTCGTTGACTTCAGCATAAGCAGAGTTTGTTCAGTCCCATGGGGCAGAGCTCCATGTTTGATAATGGGAGGTGTATAGAAACTTTCAAATGCCTTGGTTTTTTCTATCCCTTTCAACAGAGATTGTTTCATCTTTATGTAAATGGTAGAGACCTTTATATCTGCTTCTTCTCTCACGCTGCTCAGCCAACATCCCCTTCATCTGCCTTACCCAGGTACAGTGGAGGAAAGCATCAGGCACGCTTGCTCCTGGGAGGATAATGGCTCACGCAGCAGCGCTTGCAGTCCACTAAATATTCATTTCCCTGTGGTTTTTTGTATCCGTATTACAGATACGTGATTTCTATCAGACGTGTCAGGTGTTCGGTGTCTCTGGAGACAGCCGAACAGTGGAGGCGGGAGACTCCGGGAATGTAAATGTGTGCTGAGGAAATGTGAGAGTGGTTTCTGCATGCCACGGTGATCAAAATAGATCCCTGGGTGCTGCGCCTGCACTTCCTGCGTGGAGCAGGGAGCTCTCTGCTCCCTCTCACCTCTTGCAGTGCTATGGATGTTACAGTCAGAAAGGCAAGGGCCAGGGTAGTTTTGTTGCAATACCTGTTAGCAAGTCAAGGAAGAGAACTGTGGAGGTGGAGGGTGGATGTAAGGTCATTGCGTGAGAGCCACCACTCCGAGGCACAACGGGAAGGATTCCGTTTTCTTACCCCCCTGCTGCAGATGGGGAGACAAAGCCAAGGAACAAATTGCTTTTGCACTATTGACCTCTTACCATAGAAATAGTGTGCTGATGTGAAAGGGTGCGATTCTGAGCCCGAACCGCACAGTGAGCACAGGAAGGGACCTCAGGGTCACCGATGCCAGGTTGTGCTCTCAGACATAAATGATGCTCTAGATGAAGCCAGCTCTGGTTTTGCTCCAGTGCTCCCTTTGGAAAGCGATATCTGAGCTGCTCTCTTCCCGCGGTTACAAATCTTTCGGTGGTTCACAGCCTGCATTTATTCATGACTAGTTTATTCTCACTTGTTCTCATGCCAATGTTGTCCTTTAGCATCAATAGCTCTTCTCTAGTGTTTACCCCTCTGATGTTTTTATAGACAGCAACCCATCCCCTCTCAGCCTGTGCTTCCCTGAACTAAACATGCCAGATATTTTAAATCTCTCCTCATGAGACAAGCTCTGAATTTTCCAGGACAGTTATCCAAATATCCAAGGTTTTACCCCCAAATACCTCTTTTACATTGATTTATCTCGCTTTAAAAAAAATGCTGATTTTACTGAGGTTCACATGCACGTGTCAGACTTAGAGGAAAATATATGCTTCAGGAAGGGGGACAATGGTGTGTGTGTGTGACACAAAAAAGTTTCCTGTGCGTGTGAAGCATGCTATGGGATGCTGTATGTGGCTGTGCATGCGTGTGGAGGGATGCTGTCAGCGGGACCGTGTGTGCGAGACTCTGAAAAGGATTACTCAGTGTGTGAGGGGGTGTTGTAAGAAGGATTTCGAGGTACGTGACACTGAGAAGGATTAATCTCTGTGTAAAAAAGTGTGTGCGTGTAGAAGAGAGGGAAGATAAGCAGGTGGCTGCGCATGGCACAGGCAGAGAGATTAGCCCGTGCGTCTGCAAGCGGGATGATAAGGACGGCTGTGTGTGAGAACGCCGCTGTAAAAAGCGGGATTTATCTAATGGAAGGATTAGTGTGTGTGCGTGTGCGAGCACGTGTGTGCATGCATCCGGGTGGGACATGGTAAGGAGGATTTTGGGGTGTGCGTGGCAGAAGGGATTTGGACATGCTGGGAGGGCTCCCTCCGCGGGTGTGCGTGGCTGTGGCGACAGCGCGCCGGGGTTGGTGACGGCTGTGCACGTGTGGGATGCGGTATGGCGATGCATGGAGGGCTCCTGCACCTGCAGGGACAGGGTCACAGAAAAAGCCAGCCCTGCCCTGTGGGTAGGAGGGATTACGGGGCGATGCTAAGCCTGACGTGGAGGTGCTCACGGGGCAGGTGGCAAAGCAGGGATGAAGTAAGGGGCATGGTTGTACCTGTCGGAGCAGGGGAAGGGCGAGCAGACGGGTGGCAGTGGAGAGGAGAGGGCTGATGGCTCGGGTGCACTGCGGCACAGAGGGAAATGTCACCCCGTGAGCAGGGCAGGACAAAGAGCATGTGCTGTGCTGAGCAGAGGTTGTCTGGCTGCGGTGTGAATGCAGTTTAAGTGTGTTTTTCTCAGGAGACAGGGCTCTGGGAGTGGCTAAGCTTCCCATCTGCGGCTGAACGTGGAGGCTGGCAACATTTCCATTGACCCCATATTCTCCACCTCTCACCTCGGATTTATCCCTGCTCCTCCAGCCAGCTGCCAGCATAGTACCTCTTCTAGGTGGAAGGGATACCAGCATCAGTCTTAGAGCAATTTATGATCCAGAGAAAGAGTGGAGGGTTGATTGCATCTCAACACTTATTTTTTAACATTCTGTCTTAACACTAAACTTTTTTCCCCCCTTCTGCTTTTCCATGGGAAAATAGGGGTGTTTTGACAAAATCAGCAACTTCCTACTTTGGGTCAAATCTTAGTTTTCATTCGGAGGGAAAAAAAAGTATTGAAAAATTCCAACTAGCTTTATTGTCTGCAGTATGTCTGAATTGGCTCTGTTCCATCAGCATTAGTTTAATCTCAGAGACACTAAAAGTAAAATCTACTGAACCTTTTATGATAAAACGAACTAAAATAGCTGAGGTGTCTAGGGTGACTTTTCTTCAAAATTTGATCCTTTTCTTGTCCAATAGACCATTAGAATATTTGCTTTGTTTAATGCAAGATCATCAAAAGCCTGGCCAGTTGCTTTGTAGCGTTCGGTAATGTATTTATTTTTTAAGGAAGAAGGCTGAAAATCAAGCAGCTGCGGTCAGAGATTCCCCTTGGTGCTAGGTGTTGCACAAATATGAGATCTCATGGCTAGAAAATAAAGTTAGGAGGCTTCTAACCAGACATGAAGACTCTTTATTAGTACTGAAGAAAATTTCCTGCAGAAGCATGATCCTTAAATATATTGTCCATAAAATGGGGTCTTTATATCTTTCTTGAAGATATTCTGTTTTTCAACAAAAGGCATTTCAATGTGATGCAGGAATAGGACAAGTTCTATAAAAAAGATGGCCAACTTCCCCTCCTACGAGATCCACAGTGCATATTGCACACATCTGGCAGAGCCAACAGGGGTATTCCTCCGTTGAGGACTGGAGAAGGGATGGACTTGCAGTGGGGCTCACAAAGGTGCCATCCCTGCCCCACAGGGAGGGATTTGCTTGGCCCAGAAATCACTGCCCAGCAGTCGGTCTGCTCAAGAGCCACCAGCTGGGCACCCAGCTCTGTGCTGTGCTGGAAGTCAAGCATGGCCATCATGATTAGATAGCCCTGGTTTTTAAAAGCTAACAAATTGTGAGATCACCCAGAGAAAGCCAAACAAAAGGCACTTGGCGGGCTGTGGTTTTGTTCTGGAAAGGTCTCTGGTCTTTCAGGCAAGAGATCATGTTGTCCTTCTTCCTTTCAGAAACATTTAGCCCAGCATGAATCAGCAGGGGGATGAGGTTGAGCTCTGAGAGGAATTGAAACGGGTTTAGTGTTAAAGCCAGTACATGAGCTCTATTTCAAAGTGCCCACTCAACAGCTGGTCACAAAATCCCCGAGCCTTGGGTGAGGTGCCAAGTCTGTGTGTGCCTGGAGAGGAGGAGCATCACGCCCATTGCAGTGCTGCCTTATTCTGCTGTCAGCACGTTCCCTCCTCCAAAAGGATGGGCGAGAAGAGCAAACTGGGACAGGGAGTGCCCAGTGGAGCAGTCACCATCCACTGGGGAAATGCATTTCTCTGGTGAATTGTGAGCATCCCACTGGAAAAACATTGCAATGGGCCCATTCTTCACATTGTCCCTTGACAAAGAGGGACTCATGTGAGGGCACTTGGGTCCCTCCCCAAAATTGTTGTGTGGCTTCTCACAAGTGGGTGCCTCAGCCTTTTCAACTGTGAAGTTAAAAACCTTCATGGAGGGTAGACTGGCAGGCTTCAGCCAGTGAGATTTGAAAAAACCCTTCTTAACTAAGACTAGGCAGCGTTAAAGAAGGACAAAATGTTATTGTCTTTGTCCATTTGGACAGAGAAAAGACAGAGTGGTCCAGAAGTTGAAAGTCCATTTTTCTCCCTCACCTAGAAACAGGCACATGGCCCTTGGATCTCTGAACGCTTCTGCAGTTAGGCCCCCTTCACACTCTCTTTCATCTTTGTTTTTCTCTGTTAAAGCCCCAATTGATTTTGAAATTAAATTGGCTGTCCCCCCGCCAATGAACCTCAAGCTTGCATCTCCTTTCCCATGTTTCCCTTCTCCCTTCCAGCTTTCACATCTGCTCAGGTTTCTGTTATTTCCCATACATTTGCTTTGAAGGATTTTCCAATAAGGATGTCAGGAGAAGTTTCTGAAGGGTCTTTTATCACAAATTCCTTTTGATTTTATGCCTAAGGACACTGCTGAGGAGGACCTTGGCGACCTATGCTCAAGCAAACGTGAAGCAAGAACACTTTACAAGCAAGTCACAGCTGACTGCACACACAAATCAGGTCCTATATCCCTGCAGCCTAATTCAGGAAACATGTTGTGTTTCCCAGCTGACAAAACTAGACCAGACTTAGACCCAGAGTAATTTTGTTGGCCCTGATGTAGTTACCAGGGAGACTATAATGTAGACAACCTTTCTACATTGAAATAAAGTGTCTTACTGTCTTACTTATATTGCATAGACTATTCTTTCTAACCAGGCAGAAAGTGGGTGATTTTCTCATTACTCTAGTCCTTCCATGGGAGATTTAAGAATAAAGTTCACAGGATGATGCATGTGTCTAATAGCCACACATTTACAGCTAGGTGTGCCATCAGGTTGGTGCAAAGTGCATGTGCATAGAGGACCTCTGTCAACCCAACCTGCCCCTCTTGCTGTCCCAGTTCTTCCAGTCTAGACCTATTCCACAGGCAATGTCAGGAAAAGTATCAGACCTTAAGAGTGCACTGATAAAAGCTGTCACAGGAGACATGCTTTCAGCATACATGAGTTAAGACCCAATTTTCAAAGGCTGCATGCACCATATGGCTTCCTTATGTGCCTAGATCCCAAGTCACCTTCAGATCATCTCAGCATCTTTTCTTTAAAGAGGAGTCATTTACACATGTTTTGGAAATGCTACCAAGGCTATCAACTGACACCAGTCTACTGTCAGCACTAGCAGTGCAGAGGAATGATCACAACAAATTCTTAGGATATAAGACTGCAGATGTTCATTGCTGTGTTAAACATAGGCAGCCAAAAATAATTTCCCTCACAGGGAAATTAATCTTTTCTGTAACAGGAAGGTCAAGAACTCAAAATGAAGGCTACATACTCCCCTCTGTCATATTCAGCACCTAAAGAGGGTTGCAGTACAGAAAGAAGAAAATCACAGCCCTCACTGGTTTAGCTAGGATAATCCCAGAGGTGTAAACCACAGGCTTTTACATTGCTCCCCTGGCTTTTTGTATGCACGAAAGACAGAGAAATCTGCCCCAGGGACATTTCTTTTTGCCTTGTTCCTTCCAAAATAAGTCTTTACTGTGGTGTTGCCCACTGGTGGCAGCAGCCTCTGCCCTGGCAACCTTCTCTTGTAGACAGCAGTTCCACCTGCCTTTCCCCTTGGAGGCTTCTGGAATAAATGGGGCTTAATTAAGTTAATTATACCTTTAGCCATCAATGTGCTCACTTTAGATGTACAGTTAGAGTCCATTACACAGTGTAGTTTCCCCAGTTTTCCATGTGGGAAGCAAAGATAACATCTGATGTGTGAAGCTCTCCATGGCTCAGTTGTCTTGCCCAATATTTGTTAAATTCAAGGTGTGTTTCCACTTCCTGAAAACCTGGTGCTCCTGGCATCTCTCTGTTCAAGGCCTGCCTGACCCAGGCTGGCCAGTGACTCTGATTTCATGGACAAATGTATTTCATCAGAGGCATCTCTCTGCAATGTCAACAGAAGACTTGAACAACATCCGGTGAATAGTGAAAGAGTCTCTCTGATGCTTGTGAAAAGTGGTACAAATTAGCATCCTCCAGTCTGCTGCTGCTTTTCTGTCTAAATAATATTTTACAGGTAAAGTTTCTGCTGAGAAGCAGTGGGGTTTTCTCAGTAGCTGCCTAAATCATGTCATAGTCTTTGGTTTACACTGAGTAACTGCTTGAGACAGAAGCTGCATCTGTACGTGCGGTGTCATTGCTCCCGAATGATGAATGACCCCAAGTTTCTAACAACTTCCCTGCCTATGCTCTGGCTGGCCTCCCTGCAATTTGCAATTATGCAGAGTGTTTTACATGATCTCTTTTGCTCTTTGTAGTGCACAAGAGAATCTCTTTCTTCAGGAGCTTAAAAACTCTCCTGGAATGGAAATTGGGAGCAAAGGTGCTGTTTTTCTGTAACTAGGCATGTCAAGCAAGAGATCTCAGTGTTTTCCTAATGTTGAGAATGTTCCTCCATTCTTCTCCTAAGACACATATCTCATTTTTTCTGACTATTTTTTGAGTCCCGCTGGCAGTGCAGGTTGTTCAAGATAACTGAGATGCTCCTGGTATCTTCACTGGCCTCAACGTACAGAAGATGACGTAGTATTTTCCACTAGCATAAATCTTTCCTATGAACATATGAAGCACTCCAAGTGAAACATCTAGTAGAAAAGCCTTTTCCAAAGTTATTTGCTCTCTAGAAAATATTATTATAATGCTTTTTGTCTGAGCATTTGATGCTGCCTGCCACTAACAGTAATGGCAATTTGTTGCCCAAGTGTGTTTTAGGTAAAAGGTGTGCATCCAAGGTGGCTGTATATAACTGGTGATATACTGAGCAGCTTTTCCCACCTCTTGGTCCTTTCCTCAGTCCTATGAGGTTCATTTCCTCATTGGATCAGCTTGTTATGAGAGATGATTTTTATGTATCCAAGTGCAGGTTCAGGAGAAATCTATAGCTGTAAAAGTCCCCTCTGTCATGCTGGTAAAAAGACACAGTTTTTACCCAAGATTTTTTAGGAAAATCTTGGATTCCACTTTGTTTCCAGTGAAAGTCTTGTTATGTAGCCAGCTCCCTGGTTGATATTTAGTGGTTTGGGTCACATTCACACAGCGGTTCCAGGTCTATCCACCCACAGGGTTGTTGGAGCAGCAGGGCAGAGAATGGAGCTCCCCCAGCTCCCCATCCCCACCGATGCCTTCACCTCCTGTGAGAGGGGAGCTGCCCTCTACAGCTGCTTGCAGCCCCGGTTTAACAAGTGTCACCTCTCTGTAGTAGCTCCATCTGGGCACGCTAGCTAGATGCACTTCATGTAAACTGTTTGTTCCACCACCCACAACGAGCTATTTGCACAGAAGTTTCACCAGAGACCATAAAATTGCAAACCATAGGTCCAGATCTCACCATCTGTCACAGTTCTGCATTCCTGCTCCCCAGACAACACAGTCTCCCACCGGGTTTAAAAGATCCCGAGCTTAAACTTGTTTGTTTGGGATTTTTCAAAAAACCTGATGCTCAGAGGCACTGCAGAAATAAAAATGTGGTAGCTATTATCATTTATTGCCCTCGCAATGCAGACAGGATTAAAGCTGTTCTAATGACAGGGAAGAAATGGTAATATTCCCCCTGACATTAAGTAGGCCTGAAGAAAGCTATGAGCACAATGGAATGGAACATTAATGTGAAAAGGAAAAATAAAAACCCTACAAGAAATGACTATAGCAAAGAACCACCAAGGGAGGCACTTAAGCCCACAAAAGCCAGTACTCTCTGATGTCAAAGGATCTTGTCATTCTGCACCTAACTCAGCCTTTGCTGAGGTGTTAAGTGGGGTTTCAAAACCATTTGTGCTTTCACAGACCTTAGGTGAACACAATGTATAACCAGGTAACACAAAAGGGTTGTGCTCTAGAGGCTTAACCCTTGCATGCTGAGCGTAGTTTGCTGGGCTTGTACCTTTGTTGTTCCTCTTTTCAGTGGCTCCAGTGGCTGCAGAAAAGATGGCACTTTTGGAGCAGCGATGGCACATGTAGGTTTTGGAGCATCTGCCTTGCTAGCTCAGCAGATACCTGTATCTTAAAAATGTACAGAAAATGTGAACGTTTATATATGACATGTCAGATAGCTGGTGGGTTTAAGTCCCACTTCCCACTTCAAGCCTCCAAGGACAAGATGCTCTTTCCTGTGTGTGAGAGGTTTTGTTTGAAGAAGAATGCTTTGTCCTGGATAAGTGCAAGTTCTTCCTTCTTTGTTCACACCAGTAAGACTGTATCCCTGTGGAGAGGTGAGCTTGGTGGTGCTTTCCCCACACAACACACCGTGTGGTTCTGGTCTGCTGCCTTTTATTTTTAAATGAGCAGGGAGTCAAATAATGTCAGAAAGGCATTACCACCATAGCTTACTGTGAGAGGGAAACATCCTCTGTGCCCTCTGACAGCCTGTATCAGCCAGCCTCCCTTCTGGGCTGGGAGATATTTTAAGGTAGAGCACGCAGAAGACATCATCACTACCGAAAAGATCAATCAGGTGATCGAAAGTTCTCCTGCCTCTCCGTTTAGGTCCCTCCTTATCCTTTGTTTTACTTTCTGTGGTGAGCCAGCCATATAATTTCTTTCCTCTGCTGGGAAGGTAATTCTCTACTCCGAGGAGGCTATTCAGTGGCTTGCTTTATTGCTATTTAACTTGTATACATTACAGTACCTCACAGAGGCCTCGTAGCATTGTGCCAGGCATCCTACAAACACATGCAGAGTGACGGTGGCATCTATAGTGAGCACCCAAGTGTGGGGGATAACAGGATAAGCATAATTCTGAGCCAATTACAATCAATAATAATACCCACACATCCTGCGTAGGTGTATGGGATATGGCATATCCCTATGTTTCTTTGAAGGCAACACACCCCTGGAGTTTAAAAGGGGGGTTGTTTAGGGGGTTTTCTTGTCAATTTAAAGAATCACTATCAGGAAAGGGAGTCAGTGTTTAAGGAAAAATATGCATCCGAAGCAGGGATTACAAACTGGGCACACCAGGACCGTGCCAAATCTGCCAGAGTTACAGAGTTACAGAGTTTAGTACCTGCTTTGCCTGGCTGCAGCTGACTGTGTCGGCTGAAGAGCATTAGGGGTCTGACACCGGAGATCAAGAAAGCCAGTGCCTGCACCTCAGTGTAAATATGTGCCCAGGAAGTGTTTGGGACCATGGAGGGATCATTGCAGAGGACGTGCATGCATATGCATGTTTGTTTTGTCAGGTTCTTTGGCTGCTTTGAATAGAAAAAGGTAGAGTGTTAATAAATGAAGTTGTTAATTTCCAGTCTGTTATCAAGAAAGCCTTAAAATTAGTTGTGTTAGTTCGGTGGCATGCAAGGATAAGGTTTCATGCACCGTAGCACAAAATGATTAAAAGTTGGAAATTGAGAAGCAGGAGTGGAAAAAAAATAGAGGCAAGGAGAAATGAGAAGGGATTATAGGTGCTCACCTCCGGCTGCATGCGGACAAGCAGGCTCAGGGCATGAGACCACATCATCGCTGACGTGAGAGCGTTGGTCTGTGGTTGTCCAGGTGCTCTGATCCGAACTGCTGCGTGTGACTTGTCATTCTCAAACAGGCATATTCTTTCAGTACGTGTCATGTATCTTGCTAGCGAAAGTTCAGTGTCTGGGAAGGGAAATGTTTAAAGCCACCGTGAGGACTGTTAGAAGCAGAAAGGGGAGCTTTGTATGCAGGTCGGACCTCAGCACTTCCAAGTGTAGGTTGAGATCCCAATGCAGACACAGAAAATACCATGTGTTGACCCAGGACTGAGGAGGTTTGCTGGGCCACCAAGTCCCCTGCTGTCACTGGTCACTGGATGAGACCTTCCTACTCAGACCTGCTCTTCAAATACAGCTGTTTTGGCTGCCCATCTTGCTGATTGTCATGTCACTGCATGGAAATAAGCATGTTGCAAGTTAGTCTGTTCTTCAGTTGCCTGCCAAATCACAAAATTTGGTCCTGATCCTGTAACTTACAGTGTGCCCCAAAAGACAGTAATCCTCTAGATTACAAATGGCCAAGACCTCACAAGGTAGGATTATGATGAAAAATTAAAAGATATTGAGCTGATGGGGCAGGGAGAGAGGCTGATACAGAGCTGCAGCTAAAACCGGTCTTGATTGCTACCTTCGTTACAAACCTGGAAGGAGGAGTATATATATCATAACTGAACTCCATGACTGGAGCAGACTTCAAGGAAGGGCTAACGGAGACTTTATTATGAGCAGGAAATAATCCTAAAAAAGCCCAGGAACAATACAGCTGAGAAAATTTACCAAAATACTGTTTTCTCAATTGAAGGCAACAACACAAGTCTCAGAATGCCACAAGGAACACATCAGAGACTGAGGTATCAGTTTGGCTTCCAAACTGGCACATCTGCAAAAGCACAGACTAGACAAAATTTGGGAGTATCTATGCAGATGTTTTATGAAGCAGGGGGACATGTGACCAAAATTGTAATTATCGGGATGAAGATTAAGAAAGGAGTTGTTCAGGTAGATGTTAACACCCTCCTTCCTCAATGGAAGTAACATCAATGTTGCAATAACTTTTTCCAGGGAAAGTCCATAGTCTGTTTTTTGCATTGTGATCTGCAACAAGTTTCAAGACAAGCACTTACAAAATCCTCATTAGAAGCTGAGGCTTGCACTGAAGACAGTCGCAGGCTTTAACGTCTAGAAAAACTGCCATGAACAGATATAATATATTAGAAAAGAAGCTATTGAAGACAAAATACATTTCATCTGCAGTGAGCTGTTCTTTATGTGACACATTTGCTTTCTGCTACTGCTTATCTTCCCCCCTCCCACCCCTCACTCCTCTCTTTTTACTCTGTTTTAATAATTCAGCTCTTAGAGCCCAGAAATAAATGTTGCGCTGACCTAAGAGCAGTGTGCTATGTGCCGTATTAATATGCTGTCGGTTTAGTGCTTTATTCTTTTCCTCCGTTGTTGTTCATGCTCCCCAGCAGAAAGCTACACCGTGGTATTATTCTCAGTTTTCCTAGTACAGCCCTATCTGCAGAAGGACCAATATAATACAAAAGGCCATCTAATACAGCCGCAAAAGCAACATTGGTTCAACCCTCATCCCTTGCCTCCTTTTATAATATCGCTGGCACTTTTTCATTTGTAGTAATCTTGCTTCAATATTTATGACTCTGCTTCAGACATGGAGAGTTCAAGGAGGACAAATTTTTGGTTTTCCATTTCGCTGTAGGACAGTAGGTGAGAGCAGGGCTAGCTGGTCTTCCAGAGCTCATGGGGACCACAGCAACATCCATCTGCAGCTGGGAGCCCTATGAGGCATCACCCCCTCCTTCTAGGGGAGCTCGAGGCGAGGGCTGTGAGCAGGAGATGGTACCTGGTTTTGTAGAGCTTCTGCTGCTCCAGGGCAACCCAGTATGGCGGTGTCTTCTGCTTGCTTCTTTCTGGTCACAACATAAAGCTGGACTGCCCAGCAGCCCTGCTGCTGGTACAGGCTTGCTGGCAGTTCTGGCATATGTGTCAACACCAAACTGCTCAAAAGTCATGCAAGGCTCAAGAGCAACCAGTGGGGCATCCCTGGGCTCCAGGAGCAGGAGGTGTACTTTTCATTAACTAAATATGATGATTTTTAATGACATAATGTGCCATAAAAAGATCTTAGAGGACTGTATCCCAACTGGGTTTGCTTGCCATGGTTTGATAGCTAGCTGTACCCCAGAAATGAGCCAGACTGGCATGTAGGAAAAGAGAATTTTTTTTAAAAAGGCTTCCATTTTAAAAACAAGACAAGGTCGAAAGGATATATCCTCTATTAGAGCTGGAATATGCAGAATTGTTTCCAGGCACCAAAGCTCCCCTTCTGCATGTCTTTTCTGTTTTAGAAAAAAGCTATGAAAGCAGGGAGTGCTATGGAAAAGCTGTGGCTCTGGTATGGGACACTGGAGAGATGAAGGCAGTAGAGAGCAAGAAACTCACACAGCTTAAGAGCATGGCATCAGTGCTTCAAGCTCAGAATATGCTTTTATTTTAGGTGTCTAGGAGCATGGAGCAAGAGACAGTCTCTGACCCGAGGGACTGAAACAGATGGGGCTCAGAGAAAGGTAGTTGCTTTTCTCCACCTCACAAACAAAGATCCAAGTCATGATTAGATAGCAAACCTGAATCTGAGGTGGCACTGGACCTATTTCCCTTTACACATAATCTGATCTGTTAGCCACAGGACCCTCATTAGCCAACTTGTCCCTATTAGAATAACCTAATTCTAAATACAGAAGGCTTTTGAGAAGTCTGAATGCTGCCTGAGACGGGCATCATGTCCTTTCCAGTGGTGTCTCTGTTCTCTTCCCATGGGTTAGCCATCATTTGAAGGCTACCCAGAAAATACAGCTGTCGACCGATGTTTTATTTAAGGGGACATCCAAGTCTGTGACCCCAGAAGTCCCAGGTCTCAGCAGATATATCCCCACATCTTCTCTGGGTTCTTGTCCGAGAGCTGATAAAAGATGCGCATAATCTCAGAGTGTTTCATGTAGGGGATTTGCACCTAATTCCTGTTTAAAGTGCCACCATTACTCAGAAATAGTTTATTAACTGGAAACCCTTCAATATATTTTATTCTTAATTTTATATAATTCAACAAAATCTTAGCGATCCTCAAAGTAACAATATGTTTAAAAACAAGCAAAGCAAACAAGGAAAGTCTTGTCAAACATCTCATTTTTCCTTCTTTCCTTTTTTCAACGAGCTCAGTGACCCCATTAAGACCTCTGATATTTGAATTTTCTCTTCCGTTTTGTACACTGGATAAGAACTACATTTGATGACTCTAGCAAAAAAGAGGTTTCAAGATGTGAAGTACACAAGTGGAATAGCTATGATTTTCAACTGGTCTTTTTGACAGAGAGGTTAAAGTCAGCTTCCCATGGCCATATCTTCCACCACCATGATTATAATTCAGAAGTGCACTTAAATGACTGAGAGTCCATGTTGTTAATTTTTGTTGACAAAAGCACCGTGCTATTTCTGTTTCCTTAAACCCAGCAGCATGTGGGAAAGGAGTATCCCAAATCCAATTTGATCTCAAGGGAAACTTAGCATTTGTCAGCCAGGCAAACTAAGACTTATTTGTCAGGCAGGCAAACTTAACTAAAAAATTTGAAGCTATCAGCATAAACAGTTATGAGCAGCTCTCAGTCATAGATTATTGTTTAAATATGAGGGAAGGAAAGCAGATCTTGATGTAAAAATGAACACTACTTTCCAGCTTCCAAGATAGTCAGAGCAGTAGCGCAGGTAAATGATGGAAGGGAACAGACTTCTGTGGCTTTTATATATTTGAAAGAGAAACATACATTTCTTGTGATATCACATCAGCCTGATTTGCAGTTGATCAAATATATGGGACGTATCTGCCGTCAGCTAAATACATGCGTGGAGCGATGGGGGAGTGTAGAATCTGTTTGGCTTTCCCCTGCTAGAAAAATCTGTGGGAACATGCTGTCGTTGGGATGTGCTGAAGAGATGCACTCTGGCACCTACGCCACACTGGAGAACTGTGAGGACAAACATTTGGGAGGAAAGCTGAGCTGATCCTAATTGAAGCAGACACTAGCGCTCTTTCATCAAAATTCCACCGGCTTTGCCAACCTGATGTCAGGTTCTCCATCACCGTGTGAGGATCGGCTCCAGGCAGGGCATGCTAAAAATAAATTATGCATGCACATCCCCCCTCCTCTTTCCCACATGTGCACACATATACTCCAAGTGAGCAAAGAAAAGCATGTGGGAACTGCTCCTTGACACCACTGTTGTCAACGAGTATGTTTTGCTGCAAGTGAGGGTTTTGGTTCTGCGTCCCAACAGGTTTGGGAGATAAAGGACGTGCCACACTGGTACTGGGGCTGCAGGCATTGCAGGGATAGTCTTTAATAGCTTATGGAGGACAGTAGACTGAGCTGACTATTTTACTACACTTAAAGTCTAGCTACACCCATCCTGCAATTTTTAAAAGGCATCTCTTAATTTGTTTCTGGAGTAAGTGCTGTGTGTGCTGGATTGGGTGGTTTCAAAGATTTCTTACCATGGAGTCTACATTTCCAAATTGCTCTTTTCTTTCCCTGTCTGCTTGGGCTATGGTAGTTTGCTCCAAATCCTCATAAAATCTGCAGCTCAGCATTGTAGGAATGGCTTTCCTGGAGAGGGTGCCGTGTCTTCCCTCCTAGATGCACCTCAGATATGACATCCTCCAGGGTCAGGAAGGGCTCTGAGATCTGGCAGGAACCATGTGGGTTTTTTGTCTCCTTCTGCAACAGAGAACATGAGTTGTTTGTGGGGAACATCCGGGGATTTTTTGTTTAATCAGGTTTTTTACTGCTCTTGTGACTTTGGGTATTAGCACTGTCTCTGCTACTTCTGTTGTCTGACAGAGGCACACAGCAGTTGAGTCTCCTGAGAGTCAACTAAACCATATTATTGGCTCCCTCCAGGGGTAGCCGGGTGAAACTTAATGGTCCATGAGATACAGAAAGTCAGTAGAAATGATCTAATGTCCCCTTCTAGTCTTAAACTCAGTGAAATGGTGAAAATTCTGCTTCTAAAGGAAATGGCAGATGAGCAGTTGCCAGAATCTCCTACCAGGCTTCTTCTCCAGCTGTGTCCATGGGGAGCAGTTGCCTTTTTGCAGTCCTGTTTGCAGATTCTCAGCAGAATTGCACCATTTTCACTCCTGGAGACCAAATCCTCATTCCCATCCTTCTGTGCAGCCCATTTGCCCTCCCTCCTCCCTCAAATGCAGAGACTGTTCCAGCCCCTCTTTGTGGTGACTGTTTCTGAGAGAAACTTTTTGGTTTCCCTTCTGCTTTTACTAAAATCCAAATGAGATATCTGTTATATCTGACATCTGCCTTTCATGTGGATCAAACCTCCAATTCCAAAATATCCCTGGTCCTCCTGAATGTAGAAATCAGTCTTGTGCATCTACTCTCTCTGTGACTGGTTGAGAGCTTTAGGCAAAAAAAAGTCTCCCAGGAATTTTTATGGACTCAAAACATCTCTTTTGCTTCCCTCTTCTGCAGAGCAATTTAAAGTCGTGGGCGTGTATTTTTCTTTTTGCAAAGGTGGCCAGAGCTGCCTATCTTCAGCTGCTGGGTAGGTGTCCTATCCTGCATGTGTTTTCAATAAAATCCGTGTTTCCTCTCTCAAATTTAAATGCTTTACCTTGAATATTTCCATATGAAAAGAGAAACTTGAGAGAAATTGCAGGACTAGAAATCCTACAGTCTGGGGATTTCAAGCACGAGTGAAACACGTGTGCTTTTTCCTCATCTGAATCCAAGGACACACCAGCTTGACGATGGCAACCTTTCCACAAAGGGAGAGGGGAGGCCTCCTCCTGCTTGCTCTACCACATCAGCCACTTTTTAAGTAGGTACCAGCATTTTTATAAAGCTATTTTGATTTTCACTGTAAGTTAGAAGTGTTTTTAGAACAGTCTTGAGGAGCTCTTGCCTCACCTGACTGCAACAGGCCCTGCAGAGTTGTGTTCAAAGTGCAGCTGGTTGTTGCTGGGTTGTGTTTCTGGTGTAACCACGTGACAATCAAGTTAATGACTCTGCTTTTACCTAATTTTATTCATGGAATGGCACTAGAAACCTCAGTGAGACCTCCTGTGCCAGGAGGAGGGATATGACATGTCCATAGTGCCTGGTGCAGCACACACTGGGAATGTCCCAGCCAGAAGTCCCAACCTGATCAATTATACAAGACGGATCAGGGTGAATACAGTAGTAGCTGCCATGGTTATCAATCATTATGAACTATATTGTCTGAGGGCTTGTTTAGAGGAAAACTTTTCTGTAATTAATTATGAATTCATTGTAAGATAACAGCATAGTTACAGCCCAGAATAGATGTTCGCTGTCCTTCTTTCCCTTTGTGCAGCCCAGAGGCCAAGAACAGCACACAAACTATCAAAAATGTCTGCATTTACACCCAAGTGAACACTCTGTGCTCATGCTCACATCCTCGGACAGGCAGACAGACATTTACGTTGTTGCGTTTCACCCGGTTTCCCGCCTGCAGAAATGAGCTTCAGAGGTTGAACGTCCAAATTCAACTGCTAGAGCTGATTACCAGATTGACTGCAACTCTCTTCTGTAGGAAAAGCCAGTCCCTGGCCACCTAGCTGCTAACAGGTAGCTGGCACAAGGCTTGGAAAGTGTGGTATTATCACCAGCCAATTGACCAGAAGAGCTCAACTTGTTGGACCTTCCATTCCAGTGTGATCTTTATCCCTTTAATGTTTCTTAATCTTTTTAGAAAAGCATCAGTCGGAAGCTAGTGACTGCTGAGGAACTGATAAGCTTCCTCTCCACTAGAAAAATAGAGTTTAAAATATTTGCTTCCTCCAGTTAAGGTCTACAATTCTTAATAGTATGTTATTTGGAAGTTGCAGAGCAATCAAATGAGAACACAATCGTTAATAAATTTGTTTAATAAAACAATTAAAGGAAATGTAAAGAAATTCCAGCTATCTCTTAATGTATTAAATAAATGGCAAGTAATTTCTTTTTAGTTTTGCTGGGTAAATTCATTTGGAAAATCTGTAATTTAAAATAGTTCTGAGATTTAAATAATTTTGCAGCCACTGCTTTTACGCTATGCCAAGTTCAGTCCCAGAAAGGGGGCTGCAGTTCTCACTCTTTTCATTTGTCCAGATTAATTGACACAACATTGTCTTTGTTGTTCTTTGGGTGATAACCCTCAGCAAGTCTTTTTTTTTTTCCAGATTATCTGCCTTGTCCATGGCCCCTCTTAGTCTGAAGTACAAAGCGAGCTAGGGTTCTTTCCAAACTTACTAATGATAAAGACTGTTCATTCTCCCAGTCGGCTTTGGTGCAATCTGTTTCAAATGCTGGGATTGATGAGTGTCTCAGAACAGTGTAGGAGGGCTGCCTGAGCGTGACTGAGCCACTGAGTTAAAAAAAAATTCTAAAAAATAATAGATTCATTTCAAATAGAAAATAAAATTCAAGGAAGCCATGGCTTGCCTGAAACAAAACAAAACAAGCCAGCAAAGTTTATTGTCTGGATTATTAATTGTGCTGGATAGTTCAGCTACCCCGAGAATGTCACTTTAATCATTTAGTGAGTCTGAAGCCTGGGTCTCCAGAGATCATGTTCTGATCTCTCACATATGGTATATCGCACTGTTCATTAGACCCACTGGTCCAGTCACATGGAAATGATGTTCAGACTATTTCTATCCATGTCTGCTACTTTTCTTCCTGAATGTGTCAGTCTCATGATGAGGGCAGTGACTCCAGCTGATACAGACACAATTGCTGATTGCAAAGAGAGACGCTGCCCTGAAAATAAAGGGAAGAGGGTTTTATTTCCATCATGGTTTGGGCTTCACGAGAAGTCCCTGACCCACAGAAATACAAATTCCCTTGGGAGAGCAGGGTGCTGAGGTATGTGAGAACACAGACACTGAGTGGCTAAGAGAGGATGGGTGACCTTGGGGACAAACTGCTGGGCTGGGGTGTCCAAAACCTGGGCTCAGCTCCAAGAGGAAGGAAAATCTCCCACCAATGTCATGAAACTCAGTTCTCAGCTCTCAACACTCTGCACTGTTTCAAGAATCTGGCTGCTTCGTTTTGGTGTTGTGATGGGAGCGGGGACTTGCTTTGCACAGTGGGAAGCAGGATTTCTTGCTCTTCCCTCTGAATATTTGATGCTGACAGTAGAGAAGTGAGGAACAAGGTAATCTTACACAGGATGGCTGTAAGCCAGTTGAGGATGGCTTCTGGTCCCCACTGGAGGGACAGAGGTTGTTGGATGGAGCCCAGCTAAGGATGAAGCAAGCTCATGTTTAGCAGTCTGTCTCCAGCCACATGTGCAGAAGGTTCGGTGCTGGCGGCTACCAGCAGAAACCAGGTCAAGGGATTCCCAAGCAGCACACGGCGCTTTCCAGGGGACCCCAAAATGCCACATCCAACTTTTCACCCTGCACTCTGTTTGGGGCGGGGCTGGTGAGTGATGTGTGAAGTGTTGAGTCAGTATAAATGTCACAGCCAAAGGTCCTCAAAGTCGGAGTGACAATGGGAGGAGACAGTAGTGCCAGGAGTTCTGACACAGGGAAAGTGCTGTCACTGTCACCACCTCTGTCTTGGAGATTTATTGATGATAACTTGGGATGTGCCATAAACAGGGGTGATATTAAACGAGTCTGACTGTCTCAGGGGCTAAATTTTACAACCCAAAGTGTGAACTCTCTGCCTCACTGAGATCCTGAGGCATTTTTCCAGCAGCTCCCACGATCTCTCCCGAGTGCTCTCCCGAGAAGGGCTCCAACCCAAGAGCCCTCCCAGTGCAGCACAGCGCCAAGTGCTGGGATCAGACACAAATATCTGCCAGAGAACCCAGCAGGCACCCTCAGAGCTTAGTCATGGAGACCTCCCAGGCCACCACCACTGCCTCAATGGGCCCACAGCCTTCCCCAGCATGGCTTTGTGAGGAAATCAGAAACTGCCACAAAGGTGACCCTGAGTACCAATGCACCCCTGGTGCCAGAAGCTCCAGCCTTAGTGCCAGCAGCTCATGCCCGGGGACAAACCTCCCTGTAGCTGTGCTATGAGTGTATTGAACCTAGGTGAACCTTTGCTGAGATGCCCTCTCAGGGTGGTCTCAGCTTCTGTGGTCAAACCATGGTTTCCTCCTAGAGTCATTGGCCGCAAAGCGTTGTGCTGTCATGCAAACGCTTTCCTTCTGCTCCTTGAATGCATCTGGGGCACCAATAGCAAGCTCTAGCTGCAGCCTTTCTCTCCCATAATAGAACAGCTACAGGGCCCAGACAGCTATGATCCCAAGGAGGCAGGGCTTGGTAAGCCACTGTGCTTTTCTGCTGAGGGATTCCATTGTTCAGTTAACACATTTTATCCCAGAAGCAGCAAAATCTTCAGCAGAGCCCTGAGGATACTGATTTCATTCTTCTGTGTCCCTTCTGCCTATCAAAGGTAAAGCAGGTCTGTGGAGATCAAGGGCAGAGCACCCCATGGCTACAAGCCCTGTTCTTCACAGGTTGTGTTCACCAACCCACAGGCCTTGAGGAAAGTGATCTTGTCCAGAGAGTCTACAGCTTATCTCAGGGAAAAGATTTATTTTGGTGACTTCCCTGAGAAACCTCCTTGTCATTCTGCCCTCATGACCTTTTTCTCTGCTCCTCCAGTCTGCTCGCAGTTCTCCAAGGGCGTCTATGCCATCTTTGGATTTTACGAGAGGAGGACTGTCAACATGCTCACGTCTTTCTGCGGGGCTCTCCACGTCTGCTTCATAACACCAAGCTTCCCTGTTGAAACATCCAACCAGTTTGTTCTCCAGCTTCGCCCAGAGCTCCAGGATGCCCTCATCAGTGTCATCGAGCACTACAGCTGGCAGAAGTTTGTGTACATTTATGATGCTGACCGGGGTAAGTCACAAGTACATGGGAAGGGTTACCAGGCAATTAAACATAGTGGTCTAGATGGAGTCTTTGCCTCAAGAAGTCCTCTTACTGTGGGTTGCTGGAGGCTGAGACGGTGGCTAAAGGAAGGGTTGCCCTATGTCTTTTTTGTTCTCTATTCCTTTTCTAAATATTCATTACTCCTGAAGGTGGGCATTGATCTAGATGAAACATTAGCCTGACCCAGTATGTCTGTATTCATAAGGTCAGGCCTGAACCCCATCAACACGAGGGAAATAGTTAATGTGTAAGTGGTTTGAGTTTCAAATGGGGAAATTGTTTATATTGAATAGGACCCATATCGAATAGGTCTGTTGAACTCAAGGCCGCCGAGTCCCATGTTTATAACTGTGAACTGACAGCTGCTCAGGTCTCACCTGAGCCCACATCCAGTTGTGGTACGTGTGTGTGTTTCTGGCAGGTAGTCTGGCAAACTCCAAGTTCTCTGTGTTAGTGAGTGTTATTCGTCTACGTAAAATAACAAAAGCCTTTGTTGGGCTCTTGGAAGATATTATCTAACTTTCTAAACCATGAACAGGGCTAGTGAGCTCATTGCTCTGTGAATCCATTTCCCCAGCTCTCAGGTGCCTTTAAAGCTCCAGGCTTGGAGGCCGAGAGCAAAATGGACTTGTGGAGGACAGCGCAGAGGTAAGGGTGGTTCACAGCTCTGTCCTGGAAGTTGTTGTTAGCCCTTGCAGGGACAGGATGATCTTAAGAGACAAGGAGAAGGTGTAAAAGCATCCTGACCTGCTTTCTGTTGTCACGAGACCTAGGAACGTTGAGTATCCCAAAAGGACTGCACTAAGCAGGTTGTCTATCAGGACTCCAGAGCGTTGCTGACTACATGTATCTCCTCTGGAAGGCTGTGCATGTAATTTAGGCAAGATCCTTTTAAAAATGTTGAAGTTTTCTGATGAGATGCTGCCGAGAGAGACAAGGATGCTGAATACGATTGTGTATTGTGATTGCTGAGGGTGTCCATAACCCCAGGAGCATAGAGCCTAAACAGATCAAAGATGAGAGGGGAGCTATGGCCCAAAGAAATCAAGTGATTTGACTAGTGACAGACAAGAAGATGAGGATTAGAGCTCTTATCTGAATCCCACAGCAGGGCCTGATCAACGGGACTGATCTGCCGATTGCAAAGATAGTTTTTCTTGGAATCATCCTATTTTCCTGCGCTAGGACAGAAAAAGCAGGAGTCATTAATTCTAGCCCAGCTGTGTTTGGGTAAGATGCTAGACTATTAGCTGCTGTCTGTAGTTCTGCTGTGCTCTTACAGCCCAGCTTGAGGCAGCTATGCAGGCTGCCAGGATGGAAAGATGCCATTGCACAACTAAAACCTGGTTCTCCCCCTAGCGTCCTCTTCCTCTTCTCTTCGCATTGCAGGATTGTCAGTCCTACAGAAAGTGCTGGACACCGCAGCTGAGAAGAACTGGCAGGTGACAGCTGTCAACATCCTGACAACAACAGAAGAGGGCTACCGCATGCTCTTCCAGGAGCTGGAGAAGAAGAAGGAAAGGCTGGTGGTGGTGGACTGTGAATCTGAGCGGCTGAACATCATCCTTAGCAAGGTTGTATTGGTGTGGGTCTTTTGGGGGGGTCATGCATGCAAGACAGGAAGGGTTGTTTCTCCTGGCAAAGTTCTCCTTCCCATTCTTGTCTGATCATGTTTCATTGCAGCTCTCATTGAATGAGGTGTGTGTGTATTGCAGCAGGCTGCTGAGCTTGCAGGTATTTCCCCGTTGTCTTATTGTGGAAACTGTAAAGCCATAGAAATACTAGGAGGTCCCATGTATTCCTGCTGAGCGAGTTCTGCTGCTCCTTGTTCTCTACTTGATTGACTCCTCTCCTGAGCCCTTTACACCCCCTTACTCCCCAACAAAATTTCTTTGTGCTAATTCTTCCAAGCAGTGTGCACAAGACATGGCACTTCCTTATTCTGCTGAGTTTTTCTCCAGTTTTCCCACCTCCTGTGAGTTAGGGTGGAGGTGTGAATAGGCACTGCCAGACTCTTGGTCCTCCAGCCTCCATGTGCTGCACCAAATTCTCACAACCGCTGCCAGTAGGACAGAGATGGAGAAGCTTTATGATATGTCTGTAGTGTCCTCAAGAGCACTGTCTCCAGATCAGGCTGGAGCTCAGCATCTTCCCAGGGCATCCAGGCTGTAGCAGGATCAGATGTTTCCAGCTCCTCTTGTGCCTTGCAGCGAGACTGGTTCATTCCCAGCCATCTCCTGGCGGTTTTGTCAGCTCACAGCCACAAGGCAGATGGGATATGCAACAGAGGACTCAGCAGCTAGGTTGTGTGCCCTGTCTTACTCATCCTCAATCTAGATAGGTTGCCCAGTAGTGCAGACCCAAATTTTCCCCATCCTCTTTCCTCCATACCTCCCTCAATGCTTTTCCTAAGTCCTGAATATGGACTTCTGTGGACAGGAGACCAGTGCAAGCCCAGGGACAGGTCTTAGTCCACACTTGTGTCCCCTCTACAACTCCAGCCTTCCCTCACACCTACAGCCAAGGCTTTCCCCACAGCTGGGACTCCTGCTTAAAAAGGGCCCCACAGTGCCACACAGCCGGTGCTGTGACTCCCACTATCATACTTCTCATAGCCAGCTCTTACCTCGTGCTTCACACATCGCTTTGTCTAAGCTACCTGTCATCTCCCGTCTCACACTTCAGCTGCTCGCTGTCTGGGGCAGGGACTGCCATTTCACCAGCTGCACAGCTCAGCGATAAGCACAATCCATCCTTGTTGTATGTCTCTGGGTGCTACTCCATTATACAGAATAACGAAGCAGGTAACAGGTTTTATCCTCAAAGTAAAGATCACGCTCATGAAGGAGAGACCAGATTGTTCTGGAGGGTAAAGTCTTCTTTTCCAAACTTCTTCACATAACTGGAGCAAGGGTTAAACTTAGATATAAATAAAGCTATATGCAAGACTAAAAAAACCCAGATCTTGTGATTATATTTGTTTTGCAATGCTGTAAAAAACATCCATTAAAGACAGAGCAGTTCCAACAGACATCTGTGCCTAGGAGGTGACACTCCTGTTAGGGATAGGGCTGTAGGTAACTTTTTTTAGACCTGTGTAGTCCATTTTTATCCTTGTTTGACTTCTTGTTCTGAGTCCACAGGGATTTCTGAGAGCAGAGGTAGTTATCCCAGTGTAAGCAGGGGATGCCGAGTCTTTCAGAACATGCAGATGACCGGAGGGGATCAAAGATAGTGTTCAGCTCATTATCATGAGAAATTCAGCTGGGACTTAAACTCGGGCTGGCGGCCAGTCTCTCGGCTCACTGCACCAGCAACCCCTGCGTGGATGTCACTGCTGTTTGCCCTGTCTCTTTGAGTGTCTGAGGTGTTCAAAGAGCTGCCTCAGCCTCTCAGGGGCATTTTAATGCATTTATCTTCTTCCCTGACAAGCCCGTCTCTGTCTTTCTGTGGCTGTGGATTTGAGCTCCCTGGTGAACAGAAGAGCTGGGGATGGCTCTTTAGCATCAGTCCCTCACATGTACAAACCGGTGCTTGCACACACTTTCAATTTCTTCTTCCCACCCTGTACATGTAACACAAATAGCCACCGCTGACTGCAGCAAGGCAGTCCTCGCGTTCTGGAGACCGTAGCTGTAGAGGAGCCAGTGCTCAATGTGTTAATGATATGCAGGAAAATGACCTGATTTCTTTCTCAGAGATTTCTCTGTGTTATGTCTCAAGGGCATGATTTAACTTTGCCGAGGTAACTGTCATTTATGAGCCAGGCCTTGGTTCAGGGCAGGATATTCGTGTGGCCGCACCGTGTAGCCTTAATGGGATAAGTAAGCAGTGGGTTGTATTCCATCAAAGCCCTGTATTGTTTCTTCCTTGTCTCTCATTAAAATGAATAACTGGAATTTCTCCTTTGCCACTGTTTCACTCTGAGAGGATTTCTCTCTAATAGATGTCAAACTGGCCCATTAAGAAGTGGGTAATGAAACCTAGGTGGCCCAAGTGAGCTATCAGCATGCAGCCCAGCACAGCCTCTCACCACGTTCAGGCTAAGTGATAAATGCTATTATAACCTCAGCTTGCTACCGCCGTCCGGACACATTAGGACTGAGCAAGCATTCTAAAATAAATTAAGATCACAAATAACTGTGTAAAACACAGGAAGCAAGCCTCATAATTCAGGTGGATGGGCTGCAAGATTAACAGTTCAGGGAAAGCTGGATGGCAGCCCTCTCTGGTTCATCGATTCTGACACCTAATAAAATAACAAAGGGAGAGTTCGGGCAGAAGGAGCCAACGCCAGCTGTTCTTGACACTGGAGAAATGGGGAATTGGATCGTAATTCTTAGACATCCCAGTGCCCCGGAGATGCTCCTTCCTCCCACAAGGTCTAGGACTTACTGCAAAGGTCAGTCTCAATTGATGAATGGAAGGGGACAAGTTGCGTCTGGTTTTACTTCTGTAAAGGCTGTGGAAGATACTGAGAAAACTACCCATAATAACAGTATATATCTTTATGGCCTTAGGTATACAGAGGTTTTTTTGGAGGGCTCTAGACTGCTCAGGAGAAGCCATGCTGAGGGATCCTGTTGGGAGAACCACAGGGCAGTGAAGCTTGTGGAGTTGACATTAGTGGTGGAAGAAACGGCTACTAAATGAAGCCTGCATTGGAGTTAATTGCTGCCCCCACGTTAATGCTGGGAACCAGATGAATTTTAACGTGCATACAAGAGCACTTCATCACAGAAAGGCTAAGGCAGATGAACCAGTTGCACAGAGCAACTGTCAGCTCATTTATAATCCATTTGGAAATCCCTAAATGGCTGTTCATGATAATCTGGGAGTGTTGTCCCATGGGGAGGATCAGTCTGTGTGTGCCCTCGTCTGATGCTTCTCAAACACCTGGTACCAGCCAGGTATCAGAGACAAGTCCTGGGTAGACCGATCTCTGGTCGAATTCAACACAACAGTCATTTTATTATCATTCTGGCTGTGAGGGTGTTTCTGACCTTTCTAACATTGATGCAGATTTTGCCTGCGCGTTGGCAATGCAGGCAGTAATTCAGAATCAATTCATGTGACAATGGAAATAAGAGGCAGTGTTGCCAGCAAAGAAACCTTATGGAAACAGCACAATTCTCTCAGAAACTGGCAATTCTTGTGTTTTTACAAGTTCTGAGGGCATGTTGGTTTGGGCTTTTTTTTCAATGTCATCTTTCTGTATGTGGATTGGCTCAAATGCAGATGGTATCTGGCTCTAATCAAGTGGTAAGAATTTAACAGTGGTGCTGGAAATCAACGGAGAGGAATTTCAGTGGAAACATGCAGTCAGCAAGAATAATGTGTTTTTTAGCTATATCCGTTCTGTATTTTTTTTAAATCAAGGAAGAAAAAGACAGCTAGGAACCATCTGATCAATGACCCTGTCCCCCATAGTCACAGGCAACCCTGCAACAGATGGTGCCTTTCTACCTAGGCAAGGGAAACTTTTCCAGCTAACAGAAACTTTCAAACGTCGCAGGTCCATAAGCTATCATGTTGATAAAAGGGAATAAAAACCTAACTCTATAGGCATCAGGGAGAAAGGAGTAAGTGGCAAAGAGCATACATTGGAACACCATGAGTATGAAGGTATAAATAATCTCAATGAGCATGCAAGGGGAATCCTCTGTTGAGTGACTTGCCCAGGCAGCTTTGATCTGGAGATGTGGCTTAAAGCTACCTCAGTGCACTAAAGGAGAAAAAATTGCCCTATAGTCTAAACCTCCTGACATCTCGCCTAGGTTGGTGTCTGCAGCAGGGACTCTAGATGGGACAATGTGCAGAATAGCTCTCTACTCTTGCTCAGTGTTTCAGCTGCATTCACAGGACAAATGGACCCCAGCTCCCCACTTTGTTTTTTTAATGTCTGAAATATAAATCTTGTTTAACCTTGTTCTACAAAAAGCATTGTTTGTTTGTTTGTTTGTTTCCTGAGCCCATAGGAAGCAGGTTGGTTCAGGCACTTTATTCTCCCTGCCTGTGGAATCTGCTTGGGGATCTTGTCCTGTCTAATTTCAGACTTGCCGCTCAAATATCATGTGTGAAAGCTCTGTCCTTCCTCTAACAAGATTGTGAACTTTTCTTTTGCTATAACTTCCTATCTTCAACCAAACAGTCCCATTGAGGAAAAATGGGGAGGAAGGGTAGATAAATGAAGCTCTACTTACTTAGCTGGTCTCTGCTAAATATCCTTGACTTTCATCTTGCAGATCATCAAGCTTGAAAAGAATGGGAATGGCTACCACTACATTCTGGCAAATTTGGTGAGTTGCCTTCCTTGGAATTGTTTTTTTCAGTATCTCATATTTTGTAAAGCACTATACTTATAGTTACTGAGCTGGAAGTCTTTTTTCTAATCCACCTTTTGGGTAGAAAAAAAATACCAGATTTCTTTGCAGTGTTGTCCTTGTGGTGTTCTCTGTCTTGAGCCAGCGAGATTATCTCCAGGGTATCTCCAAGGTTGCTGGATTTTATTTTTTTTTTTGCCTCCAGATTCAATCTGCATCTTTTCAAAGCCAGTTAAACCAACTGTCAATTAATGCTTGTTGTGATAATGATTTTTTTCTGCATGTCATGGGTACCTGGGGTCCTGGTATTGCCTTCCCACCTTGTTTCAGTCAGGCCACCAAGAAGTTGTTGACTATTGGTAACGACTTGCATTTTCTAACTAGTTTTAACTCCGCTTCAGTGTGTGTCCCCAAAGTGAAGTGTTTCACAGCCATCCTGAGAGTCCCACTAAGGGCAGACTTGTTAATGATGATGCACCAAGATCCCTCTGACCTTCCAGTAAAAATAAAATATGTACCTATTCTGCAACTTGGTGCTAAATCAAATCTGACTGTCATGGCTCTAAGGAATGAATTGGATTTGAAGATTTCTTTAAGGAAAGGATTCTCCCTTTAATGCAGGGAGGTGCTGCCTGAGGACAGAGCTGTGCTGGGCAGCAGCAGGGCCATCTTTCTGGAGCAATATGCTGTCCTCTCCTAGGAGGCTGGAGAATTTCTCTGCCTAGGGAGGTTTGGAAAGAGGTAAGAGAGAGGAATAGCCTCAATCCATAGGGCAGCTGGAGGTTTTCTGCAGCAGACCTCCTACCTTCTTCTCCCCAGATGCGTCCGTCCATCCAGGGCGATGCACAGCAGAGGACGGGCTGGTGTCCTGGTGTCGGCGGCCTGGGGCTGAGGCTGCTCCCCCCAGGACTCGCTGTGTCCATGCAGGGTCTGGAGCCGTTCTTCCCTCCCGCAGCTGCGTCTGCGAGGCAGCACGTCAGGCCCAGGGTAATTAAACTTTAAACTGCCAATTAGTCAAGCAGTTGCTGCCCTTCTCCTTCTTTCCATCCCAAGATAACTCTGTAATTTACAAGACAAAAATGGGCACATAATTACCCTGCGATGCTCTGATACTGACCCCGCACTTCTGTGCTGGGTGCCTACCGTGTAATTACAAAGTTAAAAATGTTACGTTGTGCACGGGGAGACATGCAAACTCTAGAGCAGCCAGTAACTTCGGTTGCTAATTTTTAAAAAATTACTATTTGATGTAACCCTGGTCCTGGTCCTCAGATGTTTATGAAAGTCCCTTCATTAAAGTTAAGCAGGGAAGCTGTTTGGAGTAGCTGGAGCGTGCCGTGTCTGTGCGCTTTTATATATACCCATGCAGAAGGCAAAATGAGAATGATATCACCTCTTCCCTCTGCACGGTTTCATAAGAATAAATACATTAAAGGCATGAGGTGGTCTAATACTCAGATGTTGGAGTTTCGAAGGACATTTCCCTTTGTGTTATGATACCACACTTTCCCACCTTCAGCCTGAGAAAGCACACTTTTCCCATCTTTAATTTGTTTTCTTAGCCTTTGCACAAATGCTGAGAGGACAGAGCTGTCTGGAAGAGGCTGCATACTCAGCCAGCATGGGTTATAAATAATTAACTCAGAGCAAAAGGCTTTTTGTTTTCCCAGCCTCTCCGCAGGGAGATTCTGCCTCCCAGCTGCAGCTCAGTGGAGGGTGCTTTGGGTCCATGGGACCCACAGGGTCTGATGGGACCACCAGAATCCACTGTTACTAGCTGTGCTTTTCGAGCAGCTTTGATTTGAGGGGAGAAGAAGAAGAGTGAAAGGAATTCAAGCTCTTTCCTTTGGTCTTTCCTGCTCCTTAAAACCTAGCACTGCACAAGAGGCAAATCCAGAGACAGGAATATAAAGAAAGAAAGAAAAAAAAAAAACCACAAACAAGCAAAAATCAGAAAGAGAGGAGGGGATAATCAGACAATGTGGGAAAACTATTTAAAAAACCAAAGACTAGCATTTCTGGAGGTTAAGACAGCCCTTTCCAGGGCGGAACAAGCTTTGTGGTTCTGCCACGCACACAGGCAGGTTCAGGCACCAGAAGCCAAATCAGGTTGTGTGATGTGCTGCACCTACACAAGAGCTACTCACTGATCGGTTCTGCAAGGAGAATGGCAAAAAGACCCTGAAGATGCCATGTTTCTGAGACCATACGGCAGTGAGGTAGGACAGCAAGCCTCCCTGTGCGGGGACGGCTGGAGATGTTCTAAGGGATTGGCAGAATGTGGGAAGTCAGCGTCTGGCAGGGTTAAACTATAGCATGGATGCTCTAATCCAAGAGATCACAGTAGGTTTTACCCTCTTCTAAGGACATCTCGTTGCCTGGATTAGAGCCTTCAGAGGGTGTAACATGCTGTAATTTATTCCCACTGACTCATACACATAGTGGATAGACCTTAAACACCCCACATTTTCCCCTGTAGACAAGTCCTAAGATGACAGGGTGTGCATTGCCCACACACACACGTACCCTCATGTGCACACCCGCACGCCTAGAAAACAGCCCAGTTTTGTGGAAGTGCCTCATTCTGGAGTACTGGGTCATCAGAGAATAAATTAAGAACTAAGAACTGCAAGTGCCTGAACATTGCCAAATGAGCTATTTTTTATCCCCTGAGCTGACTGATGGAGTCCTGATTTTAGGACTCTCATCCTACATGAAGATAAGGCTCCCAGCCCTGGCTGGGACAGGCTCTGCCTTGCACAAGTCAAGTGAGCCCTCAGCTGGTTTGTAGCCACCAAGTTACCTGCACTAGCTGTAGCAAGGGGATGAATTTTCAATTCCTGCCTTTTACAACACTGCCTAGCCTTCTTGGGCCCTTTCCCATGGGGAAACAATTATGGAAATGACATATTTGAAGCAAATGTTGGGAAATATTTATGGATAACATGACTGAAATTCGTGGTGGTTTTTTGGTTTGTGGTTGTGGGTTTTTTTGCTATATGCTTGTTCAGAGCTATACTCAGCCAAAAAAAAACCAAGCAGCAGCACACTACTGCCCAGTTACAGCAGGTCCAAACTGGTGTTACATCAGGAACACAAAGCGAGTTTGCAAGGCAATGCACAGGCTGAATAAGGCCTGCAAAAATCATCCATTTTGAACATGGAGAAATTCCCTGTCTGGTCACAGACAATTCATGAACAAAGAAGAATTGGCTTGCATTAATCACCGCTTGTTTGCCCAGCGGTTGCTGTTGGGTGAGCTGTAGTAAAGCGCCAAGCAGAATTTGACAAGCAGCAGCAAATGAAAGCTAGTATTTCCTAGCAGAAACAACTTTCTTTTTCAATGAAATTGCTGTTGCCAAGGTGAGACAATAATATTTCTGTGTTCAGAAACAAAATGAAACCATTCTGCACCTTAGGCCATGGGCAAACATCCTTCTCCGAATCTGCTACGCCCGTTAAAGACCCAACCTGTCTTGTCTGCTCAGCCCTGCCCATCCCATGAAGGTCTGTCTGCAGCGTCACTGCCAGGGGAAGGGTTCCTATGAGCATCCCTGCCTCTCCTTGAGGCAAATTTGGCACTGTCTATAGCTGTTGCGAACTCGTGAAAACTGAACCTTGACCGGTACCTGTGAAAGTTACCCCAATTAGCTTTTACCAGCTGCCAGCCTGGATGTTTGTCAGGTGTACGAGCACTGGGGGTGTTGCAATCATATCTCTCTCTCTCTCTCTCTCTCTGTATGTCTATTTTTCTTTTTGGACCTCAAAGAGGTTTACCAACTTTAAGAAGTGTTTGGTTTTGTGTGTCTTATTTTTCTAAGCTTTGTTCTCAGCCTTTGAGAGCATCAGTCTAGCAACCACAAAGAAAAAAAATATAGTCAATACTATCAGAGGAGCAAGCTTAGAAACTTCTGGGATTCCTTTCTTTTGATGTTACAGGCTTTTTCCCCATAACCTTGGCTTCATGTATCTGTTTGTCCTATGCCAGGGATGTAGGCTGACTACTGTCAATAGTGGGAAAACATCATCTCTCTTGGGCAGAGGAAAACCTTTGTCTTAAAATAAGTGACATTTGCATGACCTGTCTTTAAAAGAAAAGGATGAAGGACAGCTGCCACATGCAGTGTTTTAGCATTTCTTTTTCCTGGTGCATTAGTCCAGGTTGTTCTTTTGGCAAATGCTGTCGTTTGAAGTTGAATAGATAAGTGTATGAGACTGCTGATGCTAGGGGTAGCAGGGAAGAGTAAAAATAAAAACAGAGTTGATTAGCAGAGGTAAGCATTTTTTCCTGTGCCATTTTACATCAGCATGTGTCAGTGCTGAGTTAGGCCATGGACAGAGTTTCATTTTGCAAGCAGTTGTGGTGGCTTTGGAGGTTACCAGAACAGCAGCTTTGCCAGCAGAGTGACTTGTGCAGGGATCAGGCAAAATCTGCTGGTTTGATTCAGTTCACCTGTGGTTTAAATGGGCATCTTTGATTTTTCCCCCCCAAAAATGGAATGAAGAACTTCTGCACCACCAGAGCCAAGACACAATGACCTGGGACTGACCAGGTGGGGCAGAAAGCGAAGAAGGCATTCCTTCCCAAATTGGCTGTTGAAAAGGACCTCCACATCACCGGGGAGCAAAGTTCTCCCAGCACAGGCAAAGATCTGCTCCCCTAAAGCCATGCAGCACGTGTGCATCCCGCAGCGTGTGCTGTGGCTGCGTGGGGAGGGACTGCTATGCCCATGCTGGGTACGAGACTAGTGCAAGAAGCTGTAGCTGCCCCAGCACAAGTGGGATGTGTGGCACTGGCCGTGTGTCAGTGGCCCCGCTGCCTGCACCCAGCAGGCCTGGAAGCTAAAACGTTGCGGTTCTCAGTCTCCCGTCAGCTTGAAAATTGCCGTGCTTATTTTAATCACCCTCAGTTATTAACAGTGTCTCCTGCCCCCTGAAGTACTGATGACTGAAGGTACAAACAAGGTCAGCAGCGTTCAGGTTTGCATCACCAGCTGGTTGGAAACTCTCTTTTGTGGGAGATTCTGAAAGGATGTGTACACCATCGGCTTCTTGTCCTGGTGAGATCTCAAGATGCCTGGTCTTGCAAAAATGCTATTCTAATGTTGGGAAGAGGTGTCCTAAGTTATTTTTACATTTCTAAAATTATGCCAGTTAGACATTTTCTCTTTCTGAGAGGTTGGTACAGGTAGATTCAGGAGAAAACTTAGTTTTCCAGGCAGAGGAAGACAATACAGTATGTCAGTGAAATTTCTGAGGTCTGCATTTCACTTCCAAACAGCTTTTCTGTTCTGATTCAAAGATTATCAAGCAGAAGAAACCCTTATAACATTATGTCATCTGAATTAATGATAGTAAACGACACAGAAGTGCCCTGAATTAATTTTTGCTTGAATTAGTGTGTCTTTCATAAGAGAAAATCATCTGGTTTTGATACAAAAATTGCCCACATCGGAGAATAAGAACTGCAACCTTGGAAGGATTTTTGCAGTAGCTAATGAGGGCTCAAAAGCATGAGTGACTTACTGTGGCTTAAAAAAATCACTGAGCATCAGGTGGGTAACTGACAGATTATATTAACAGCCGTTGGAAGGAAAAATGTGTTTGCTTAAATCTCAGCAAAATGGTGTTAAACTAACAGGTTTCCTCAGCCATTTGCAGTCTTCTAATCCATTACCCTGGCTTAACTGGCAAAGGGTGATGTGTAAATCCATAGTATCTTCCTCATGGTAATTTCATCAGTACTGTTTTCTAGTCCAGACTTGCCTAGCTTCAGCTTCCTCCATTAGATTTATTCTTCTGTTTGCTAGACCAAATATTCCATTACTGATGTTTTGGTCCTTTGTAAACTGTGATCAGGTCATCCCTTAATCATATCTTTGATTGAAATCCTGGCATCTGTCACTACACGGCATGTTTCCCAAACCCTTAAATCAGTTTCTCCTCTGAAAGCTCTCTAAAGCACAAACATCCACCTAGAGCATCTGTCCCTCTGCCTGGACTGAGCTTTCCAACAAGATGCGTGTGATCGTTTATATCCAGAATGTGCAGCAGCAGTAGGACAAGGCTGCTGCAAGTAATATCACAAAGAAAATATTATACCTGCAGAGCTGTGCAACAATAAAGTTACTGGTCATCTCCAGTCCCACGTCCTTGAAGTCTGGATCCTCACCTGAGTTGATTTGCTTTGCATCGATAGACGAGGACAAAACAGACTCATCAAACTGCAGGACTGGGACCCTGTCTGTAAGTGCCCCCTCCTCCCCTCTTTCTTTTCCCTTTCTTCTTCACTTACTTCTGCGTTACAGTGAGGATTTGCATGTTTTGCTGCCACAATGAGATTTGACATATTAATAATTCTGCAGAAGAGAAGGCGACCTCTTCTGTTGGAAGGCACACGGGAATGAGACTTGAGCAGATGGGCTCTTTTTTGATGTACCCTCCTTATTAATACAAAGTGATGGGAGTGAGGAATGATGCTTCACTGGAGAAGTCAAGCTTGAAGATAATTTGGTATATTAGGGATGCTCTGTCTGGAAACACTCGACTTCTTGCTCCCTGCAGAAAGACACCAGCGTACCTTGGAATGGCAGGAGCCGCTTTGCATTCACTCAGCTGATGTACAGCCATTCAGAAGCAATTGTTTTGCTTTGCAAAGTTGCTTATAATCATAAATTCTGCAAGCAAGCAGCATTCTGGCATTGCAAACCATACATGGATAGCATCTAAAGAGAGCTGGGCTGCTGTCCCGATGCTGCCACAGGTTTCTGTGGCACCCACCCAAGCTCAAGGTGAATTGCTTAAATGCTTTTTGCTTAAAAAAGAGTATTTCATTGTGCAACTCATAAAAAAAAAAAAAAAAAAGAAAAAAATAGTCTCCCAGTCTCTTCATCCCAGATAGAAAGAGACTAAAAAACCTAACACTGGTCCCTGGGATGAGGGGACTGTGTTAGGTTCAGCTAACGACTTCTCCAGGCAACTCAAGAGAAAGGAACATTTTCCATCTCCTCATTCAGAGAAGAGCTTTGCCTGTTCTCAGGGGGAGATCTGGAGGGCTCAGAAGATGCAGAAGGAGAAGAGAAAACAGCAGAGTTTCTCAGAAACGTGGCAGTCTTCAAGGAGATTCTCTAATGTTCTTTCTCTCAGGAAAAGCCAAGACTTAGAGCAAAGGCACAGAGGTTTTAAGCTGGGCTGCGGGCAGGTTTATGAGACGATCAGCTGCAGCCTGCCCAGAGCTCAGCCCTCGCTGCCTGTTACTGCAGCTTCAAAGGCACGATTGTGTTGCAGGAGGCACCCTGCAGGGAAAGTGCCAGCAATTAATACCAATTTAGAGAAATACAGAGAGAATTTGAAGGCGTGGGCCAGTGGCCAGCTCCCTGCCAATGTCCAGGTACAGAGGTGAGGCTGCTGCTGTGTGCGGCATTCCCATGAGCTGGGATGATGTCCCAGAAGCAGCAATGCTGCCCAGTGCCGTCAGTGTGTGGAGAGGAGGCAGAGGTTTAATGCGGTGAGGCAGTGAAATACGAGGGTGAACGGAGACATGCAGGGAAGTAAGTGGTGCTGGCAGATTTGAGGAGGGTCATGCACAAAGGAAGGAGGCTTTCCCTACGCCGTCTGACAGCCGTCCGCGCTGCCCACTCAACATCTTGGCTCCTCATAGTGTTCAGGGTATAAATAAGGAGCTAGCTCATTTCTGGGCGACTTTCTTTTCAAGGCAGATCCTTCTTGGACCAGTTAATCAAGATGGATTCACGAGGCCCATTTCAAGTCATCAGTCTTCTTGCATTATGCATTTCCTTTGATGATTGAGTCCACAAGCAGTGGAGAGGAATATAAATGTATGACTTGCTGACACCTCTCCCAGCAACCAAGGCAGTGAAAGGGACAGTAAAACAACCTTTGGCTGAAAAATGTTTTCAGTTTAAGAACAGCACAAAGAACAGATGCAGGAAGGAAAACGCAAGGAGGAAAAACCCTTCCCAGTACTGTTCTTGTTTTCTGTTTGAAAGCGTGGAGGTCTATAACAGCTGCCTATGTTATTTACTAGCAGCAGGACTTCTGCATGTAGTCGCTTTGCAAGGTTCATTAATGCAGAGAGAAGAGTCCGTGGTATGGGCTAAAGATCAAGTTTCCTCCTTTGAACTGAGCCTGGCTGTTGCTCGAACTGTGTGTTGCAGATGCTGTGAGTCAGAGCAGGCGTGGAGGAGGGAGGCTGTCTCAGCCCATCAGCGCAGATGGGTCCAGATTTTTGTGGTTTATTGTCAGCCTGCTAATTCGATGGCATTCAGAGAAAGCCAGGCATTTTCCAGGCGTACGCAAGGCAGGAGGCCGTATTCTCTGGTTTGCCGAGATGATTTTGCAGAGTGAATTTAAATCAAAGGGACAGCTAGTCCTGCTGTAGGGCAGGGGGTGGGCTGGCTGACACGATGTCCCTTCCAGCCTGGTTTTGATGGTTCGCAGAGAGCTGTGCCTGTAGAAGTGTTGTTGCCCCCAGAGTGCCTGTGTCCTGGGCAGTGACCCTACTTGGAGCCCTGGGGAGCTCCGTGTTTCCTTTGGGTCCTGCTCTGTCTGCTTTGCCAGGGGTGCTGGCACAGCACCTGGGCTGGAGCGTGAGTTCCTGTATTCCTCCTCTTTCTCCCCGGGACACTGGCAGTGTTGCCTAGGGAGGTGAAGCCACATACCTGCATGTCCAACAGATAAGTCCAAAATTGTTCAGGTCTAAAGAGCCTGAAGAAAGTCACATAACACCAAATTCCAGGGGCTCAGCTCATTTCCGTGAACAGCCCACTGTGTTCTAGATGTGGCTGCAAAGCGAGCATTTTCCAGTATTCATTGGCAAATTTTTGAAACGGTTTCACCTCTGCAGTCCCATGGAGTACGTCGTTCCAGCACTGTTCAATTCTTGCTGTACTTGACTGGATGGCAAAAGGAAGCATTTCTGTGCTGGTTCTTTCCCAAACTGGTTGATACTAAACATATTGCTGCAAAAACATGTCTGCTGCCCCTCAGTAATGGGTTGCAGTCTTTCCTTAGTCATCTTTTAAGAATTTCTTTTCTGTTTTCCAAATATGGCCAGTTGAAAACTAAGTAAAAGATCCTTTTCTTTTTGCTACATGTGGCTGTAGTTAGTACAAGGTGACAGATGATTGATGACTTCTTTACTTGCAAATATTGTAATTCTCCTGTTCTCCTATTTCCTACAAGCACTGACTGATATTCCAGAAAGAGAGAGAAGCATATTTAATTCCTGATGCCACTTTGTCAATAGAAGCATTTTCAAGTGACAGTTTGCATAATGTTTGATATTCTTTTGTTTATGTATTAACCAGCAAGAATTTCTCCTGGGAATTATTTTCTAAAATATCTGACCTCTGGTATTCCCAGTTTATTGGCTGTTGTGTCACCCAGACCTACTCCAAGCAGATTTCAGTGGTACAGTGATTAAAATTCCTTTGTAATTAGGACCATTCCTATACTAACCTTGTACTGGAGCATGTGGAGGAGGGATAACAGGTGAAAAGAGTTATTTCAGCAGTTGATAACAGACAAAATGCAAAGACATATTCAAAGTTAATGATGTCCTCTATGGTCCCAACTGCCTTAAACAATTGGAAAATCTTCAGAGATCTCCATGTTTTTTAAAGAACCTGATTTGTGTCAAAAATTAGTACAATCTTCAGGAAGAAATAATTCCTTTTGTTTATTCAGATTATTTTAAAATTTTATGTTAAGATGCATCCCAATGAATATTGTTGAACACTTGCTTCAGTTTCAGAATGGTTTGGTTTGGGGAAAACAGTCAAAGACAGTGTTTTCAACTGCTGCTGTCTCATCACTGGTGTCGTAATCTTTTTTTGACTTTTCCTATTTAAATCTGCTTGTTGAGGGGGCTAAATACACCGGGCATCTTGCTCATAGTCGGTTGTGAACTTGGACTTTTCTTCATGCCTTTGTAGGCCTTCCAAGGAGGAGCTGGTGGCACAAACTTCAAGTTGCTGTGTGGTAGTTTCTTTTGACAGATCTTTTTCCCCTGAGTACCTCCCAGGAGCAAAATGTCAGTGTAATTCGGTCGTAGCCATGAATAACCGGTTGGCAACCTGTGCGGTCCCTCTTACTGAACCTTAGGAGCTCTGCGTGTCGAAAAACACTTGGCCTGAAATGCATTAAGATGTCAGGGACAATTATACTGCTGCATTTCCTATTCATTAATCACAGCTTTGGCTTTCTGAAACCCCTACGCTAGCAATTACAAACAAGATTGATGTGGGTTTAACCAGCGTTCTGAGGAATACGTACACACAAAATATCACTTTTTTTTTTAACCTAAATCACTGCACTTTGAAACAAAACAAATCATCTATTTAGAGCGTCTGTACACCTATATCCGATCCTCAGCCTTCTAAATGGATGCCAAATTGCTTACAAAAAAATGGAAGAAAAAGTGTGAATGTCTTTAAAGACATTTTTGAGGCACTTATGACTCCCTTGGTCTGACGCCCATGTGAGAGGGCAATTTAGTCTTTTCCTTGCAAGCTGTCGTTCCCAAAACAGGTTTCCATCTAATGGCTTGATCCTGACCTTGCAAGTTAATAAGCTAATTAGTTCCCTCAGCCTATGCACAGAGAGCACTGTTTTAGGAACCTGACTGGTGTCTCATGAGAATAATGTGACTCTTTTCTAACTGACACCGTCATCATATGTTTGGGAGCAAGCAAGGGAGGGAAACCCAGTGGTAAGTTTAAAAGGTGCTTGTGGAGAACATGCACCAGCAGCACGTGGTGGAAGGCAGAGCTCGAACAAGATCTGTTGCTCAAGTGATAGCACTGTGCATAGTCCTCTCATTCCCTTATGCATTCCCTTATGCAAATCCCTTATGCATTACGATTGTTAATGGTACGAGGGAAAATAATTGACTATATCTCTTGTGCTTGTATTTCAAAAGAAAAAGCACCAGACTTCAGCCTGTCTCACACACAGCAGCCCAAGCAGGAGGGCAGAGGCTCTGTTCAAGCACCTGCTTTGTGCAAGAAGGCACAGCAAAGAGTTTTGCATAACAGCAGTGCTGAAGATACAGGATCAAAGCTGGGAGACCACAAAATGACCTCTTCTCCGTATTGCTTGCAGTGTATCTCTAATTATTTTTAACCTCTGACTCAATGAGAGTGACTAATTCTACAATGCCACCCCAATACACATGTGTATTTGCGCACTTGTGTTCATCACATGCAGTGGGCAAGAGGTAGGGAAGAACAATAAAGAAATGAAAGAAATCTATTTCATTGGTAATCTGAAGTCCATAAAAGTACCCCTTTTTCTCCCAAATTAACAAATCCTACAACTTGTCCTTTCTAACAGACAGGCTCCGTTGGCAGACTGACTGACCACTTGCTTCTTGATCTACTGAAAGTTCATTGTTCAAGATTTGGTTTTCCCTACAAATTGTGACTTGAAAAGAAGTAGCCTCTCCATTGGTGACTGAGTGCATAAAAGTTAGAGCTGGGTGAATAATTATTTCTAATACATTTTGAGAATTTTGTTCTTTTCACCCAAGCATTATTTGGGATATATTTTTCTGTTATTCTGCTAGCTTTCTTGCAAATGAGCTGTTATTAATATGACTATTTGTCTCCCTGGGTAGAAACTGCAGGATATGTCCAGCTCAGAGCCTGTGAGAAAGTCAAGTTCACCCCACGGTCAGGGAAGTGGTGCCTCTCTTGAATGGGACCTTACCTTGCGGAAGGAAGAGATTTTTCCTAAGCTGATTGCCATACGCATAGATAGGCAGGATTCCTCTCATCCACCCAGAGAAGTGTTCCTCTGATGAGCTTCCCCTGTTTCTCTCCTGTACTAGGGATTCATGGATATTGACCTGACCAAATTCAAGGAGAGTGGAGCCAATGTAACTGGCTTCCAGTTGGTGAATTACACAGATGCTGTTCCTGCCAGGATCATGCAGCAATGGAGGAATAATGATGCCAGGGAGCACCCTCGCGTGGACTGGAAGAGGCCAAAGGCAAGTGGAAAAAAACCCAACATTTAATTTAGGGTCCATCTGGCTCAGTTCAAGTTATGCTCACCTCTTCGTGATCACACAGAGCTCTTTAATCTCACTCTGAAAACCTGTCGCTTAATATAATTAGGAACATTATCTCTTCCAGGTGCCTCAACATTGTCTAAATTTTACTAGGCAGGAGTTGCTGCCCTCTAAGAAATACACAAAGTTAGTGAATTCCCTCAGTCTCCCAGTTTTTACCCTCCTCAAAGCTAGGGATTAAGCATCTGATGTTCTGTATATAAAAAAGAAAAAGGCTCATTAACTCCTTAACCTTTGACTTGTTTACTAGATATCCAGTGATAATAAAGTCTTTGCAGATGTTCTTTCTGAGCATTTCAAATCAGTGTGTACAGCAGAGGGGAAATATATTTTAATTCCTAATACAGAGGACCCTGAAGCTCTTGAGGGGCGGGCAGAGGGGGGAGGTTGTTTTTTTTCTGTCTGACATTTGGAAACAAATACACTTGTGACAAACACTCAGCAATAGAAATGTCGTCTTTGGAAGTATTAGTTTAAGAAAGTTGCAAACAAATAAATCAGTAGGTGATCATAGGAGAAGGAATTAAGTCTAATGGTTGCCATTCATACCAGAGTTTTACACTGCTTTCTGTACAAGTTTCTGCCTGAATAAACTCATCTTTTGCACATTTTTTTGCACATTGAAGTAGAGTTTCTGGCCTCCATCTGTGACCAGAAAGGGTCACTTGATTTTGCAGATCTCACATTTACACTGTATAACATATTCCTTAAAAGTTCAGGTCAATGATTCTAATTAAACAGAAAGCCTCAGGTAACACCTGAATGGCTTTTAAGGCTGAGTCCACTTCAGGGAGTGAAATCTGAATGCAGCTGGGCTAGAAGAGCCAAAGACAAAGCAGAGCCATCCTTAGCTCCGCATCAGGAGCTTCTGCTTCACTCTCCCATCCTCTGGGAGAGAAGGCGCCAACTTTCACGAGTCAACAGGACAGTAGTGATTACAGGGAGCAAGAGAGTGTCGAACTTTGTAGATGGAAGGATGAAAGCAGAGTAAATCGTCTGAAAAGCTGCTGTGAGGCGAACCAGTGTGGCATGCCCGAGGTCAGCTCACCCTAATGGGCAATGTACAACTCCTCTTCTCTTTCTAGTACACATCAGCCCTAACATATGACGGGGTCCGGGTGATGGCTGAGGCGTTTCAGAACCTGCGGAGGCAGCGGATCGACATCTCCCGTCGCGGCAATGCCGGGGACTGCCTTGCCAACCCAGCTGTGCCCTGGGGACAAGGCATTGACATCCAGAGAGCACTGCAGCAGGTTTGAAATCCAAGCAATGTGTGCACTGCAAGGACGCTGAATGTAGCCTGTAGGTGGGGGAAGAGGGGCAATTAGCAGCAGAAACGCTCAAACAAATTGCTTAGGATGAGGAACTGATCTTTCCAGATGAGAGCCAGGTCTCCTAAAGAGTTCAGGGGTGCATCCAGCAAACTGCTTTTCCTGGTACCATCTGATGTGTCCTTGCCTTCTCTAATTTCTGTTGAAGTTCTGGGATGGAAAAGCCAAAATATTATCCCATAAAACCATAAGTCCTTATTTTTATCTTCCCCTTCTCAAGAGAGAGACCTGCTCAGATCATATTTTTTGCACATCTTTTGACTCTTTGTGAACTTGACTTCGGTTCCAGACTGCTAATGAAGCTTGAAACCATGTGAATTTTGCCTCATGTGTTGGCAGTCATCAAAATGTTCTCAAAGCCCAGATTATAGCTCGTTTCATACTGTGAGGATTCGTGAAATTCTTATAGCAGCCATTTAGATAGTTTATTCCTTAAATCTGATAATCTTGCTTTTCATCCTGCCTAAAAGTTTAGATTTTTGAATAAACAAAAATACTACATGAAACAGCAAGAGAGAAAAACAATACACTCTCACCAAAGACTTAGAAGGGTAGAATATTTTAAAATTTCATTATATTTCGAGACTCACCTTCATTTCTAGCATTTTTCTTTTTTCAGTCAAAAATAGATGGGTTCTTTGCAAATACTGCTAGTTCAGTGTTATCCAAATATAGCTTATTCCATCTTCTTTCCTTAACTGTGAAGAAGGCAAGAAGAATAGAAGTAATTTGGTTAATTTGCATCAAATGTAAATTTCCCCAAGTATTTTGTTTTGATTTGGTTTTGGCTTACTGGTAAACAACAATTCCTTCAAAACCAAATCTTGCACCTGATTTGATTATATTGCTTGGATTCAATTTGTTCCCAAGCCTGTCATTGACTTTCCGTATGACCTTGGGCAAATCACTGTCACAGCTTCTCCAAACCCTTATGATAAAATCAGCCTCCTTGATGCATTAGGGAGATCAGTTACCTAATAAACATGATATACTTGGAAGTGTTCTGATGAGCAATGGGTTCTCAAGTATTTTCTTTTATTGAATTTATAAGAATAGAATATCAAAATTAGATGGCTAGAAAACACAATTTTGTGTGTGTGTGTTGGAAAATCTCCTCTGAAGTTTCCTCATCTCTTCATTAAAACAATTTCAAAAGTCTTAATTTTCCAACTGTTGTGATTTTGGGCAAAGAACATGAAGAGCCATTTGCAAAAGTTGTTTCTTTACCATTGAAAAATTATCATTTTTAAAAAGTTGGACCAGTTCAGTTGTGATGTTCAAAATAAAAGGCTCTGAAACATGCTGGGGAGGAAGACTCCTAGGGAAATTTTAACTATGAATTTAATAATCATCCAGCATTTAGTATTGTAGCAAGAAAGAGGCAGATGGAAATAGAAGAATTTATGATTAGACTGAAGGTTTGAGTTATGCTTTCTGTAAAGACTCACAATTAGGGCAATTCTTACAGCTATTCACAGTGTGCTTTCTTTTCACCTCCCATTTTCTAATGTCTAAAATTTTATAAGCTGTTTAAAAGCAAAAAGTTTCTCTACTTATTTCTACTCAAATGTCTGGAATAAGCTCCCAAATTGCCTTATTTCTGTTTAGTGTAGGAAGGAGTCGTGGATGACAGGAGCAAAGATGAAAAACAATTTGAAACATTCTGCAGTTTTTCAAAAACAGAAATCTAACACATTTCAGCAAAATGTATGCTTTTATTAAAGAGAATTACTTTTTTTTTCCTCAGGAAAATGCTCACAAAATATTGCTTTAAACCAATACACTGAGGTTTCAGTTGTACTTTGAAAAGATTATGATAATTTTTGACAGATTTTTTTGTAAATGTTATTTGGTTACCACATCTAATGAGCAGTTAGCTAGTCCCTAACTGCTGACTAACCCTGTAAACCAGACGGCCGCAATAACACCTTTCTCCTCCAGCTCTCCCAGCCAAGAACCACATGTCTGTGGTTGTGCTTACATGCTCCATGCCTCCAGTTGACTTTACTGGTGCTTAGCACTGTTGAAATGAGTCCTCACTGTATTTTGTAGTGATTCAAGGGGTCTCAGAGGATGGTAAAGGATGGAAAAGTTGTGCTGCAGCCTCCAAGATGGACAGGAGAGACCCCTTTTGCCATTTCAGTGCCACATGGGTATCACAGGATTAAGATTTCATTCATTCAGATAGGAGAAATTGGTGTTCTACACCTGCCTTGTAGTGCATATAAAGCTACAAAAGATGAGCAACTGTGACCTGAGCTTCAGAATCAGTCAGGACCTGAAAAGAAAACCAAAGGGGCCATGAAAAAACAGGCACAGGAGTACTTAAGACAATGATGCTTTTCCGGTGCATTTATCTTTTATGGGCATGCGGTGTTTTGTGAGAAGGGAAAAGCATGTTTCTCCAAATGTCACCAGAAATACCTCTTGACTTGAAGGAGCTTCAGAAAATACCAGCAGATGTTCATTTTCGTGATAAAACTTTGCAATAATAGCTGGAAAACAAACACAGTTTAAGCAGATTAGCAACAGATTTTTTCCGTGATGGTATATCCTCACGTCTTCACCATGGGTCTTTATTCCGAGGATCTCAGAGCACTTAAAAAGGCTGCTAAATACCTGTTCCCCTTTTGCAAGACTTCAGTTGCAGGGACAACAGATTTTTCCGAAGCAAGTGGAAAGGCTGAGAACAAACCTTTAGTTCCCAATCCGGCGGCATGGTCATGTCTCCAGGTGGTCTCTGTAGAAACCCAAATTTTCACTCCTTTTCCCATGTTCCTGGTCCCCACTGCCTGGTTCCCACACACTGTATGTGACTCCAATCGGAAGCCCTTCTCCACGCCTGGCTGGACACTGCACCAAGTCAAATGGCCACGCTGAGAGTTCAGGACATGGGGTGTGATGCGAGCAACACTTTTCAGCTCGGCAGTGTTCTCAGCAGAGGTTTATGATTTAAAGTTTCCTATGCAAATTTCATTTACAATACTAAATTGTCAAGTTTTATTAGGCTGGTGCAGAGGTAATTAAATTTGCTTGTTAACTGATAGACTCCTCTCTATTGAAAGATGGCAGCTGGGAGCTGCGGCCACGGTTTCATATTTCCTCCAAATACAGTTCCTGATTTGAACTGACAAATCCTTTATCAAATCCTGACTCCAGGTCAGATTTAGAAAATACAAAAACCCACAAAACTCAAGGAGTTCAGAGCTGATTTAGCTCACTGTCACATTCCAAGAGGTGATGGGCTCACACATGTGATCTAGCTCTTACGCATTGCTGAGCTCAGTAACAGACCACTAAGTTTCAAGAGAAAGGGTTTTTAAAAGAAAGGGTAAGTTCAGAGAATGGCTGCACACATGGCCAGGCACGCTGTAGAGAGTGAACCTACATGAAAGCCTGGTGTCAGATAGACGTCCTGTTTCCCCTGCACGGATCTGAGAGACATGACTGCACTCTCCATCCTTCTTCCCCTCCCCTCTGACTGCTGCCAAATCACTACTGTGTGAGATGCTGACCAATTTGTTCTCCTCATTGATATTTATGTTTTTAAGGTCCGTTTTGAAGGATTGTCTGGCAATGTGCAGTTTAACGAGAAGGGACGGAGGACCAACTACACCCTCCATGTGATTGAGATGAAACATGATGGGATCAGAAAGGTAAAGTAGAGAGCGACCTGAGATCCTATGTCAGCCACCAGTCTGGTGTTCGAGTTACGGTGTGGTTAGGTCTCAACAGACGTTTCTGTTCGTGAAAGGTTGCATGTGGAGTCACTACGAGTGCATTCCCAGCCCTCTGCATGAGCAAAGCCAAGTGCTGGGGAGAACTCATGATATATTACTGAAAAAATACAGCATATGGAAGGGGTTATTAAAAGCAACAAGGACATCTCAGCTGTGGGGCAGGGATTTCCAGGATAGTAAAACTTGGCCAACTCAGCCTTGCCATTGGCAAGGCACATTGGCTCAGGCTTAGCTTACCTGACTGTCTGTTTTTTCCTCTCCCACTTCTCTTTTCCAAGGATGAGACAAGGCAGAGCCAGACAGAAGCTGTCTGCCCTACCAGTGTAGGTGAACCCTTTATGTTGACCTAATTCTGCTCTCCTTGAAGTGACAAGAGCTTTACCACTAACCATGTCCTGATAGCAACACAGCCATTTGTGCTGTTCTGGAGTCTTGATCCTTTTTTGTATCCCAGGCACTTTGAAAAATCTGGCCTTGTTCAGGGATGCCAAGCCCTTGAAACACTAATCCTTTTGAAAATCTGACTCCATGTGCTTATGTCTCACTTTAGATCCTACCTATTTGAAGAACAAAGAATAGGTCAGTTAGTATAATAGCTCAGTGTCGATAAAGGAGCACTACTAAATATTTTGGAATGAGGCATTCACTGGAACCCCTCTGCACTCCCCCAGTCCCCTGAAAAATAAAATACTTGTTTGAAACTAAGAAAAACTGCAAATAGTGAAAGTTCCGCATTTACAGCCCCTACCCCCAATTCATACTTACACCTGAAAGCAGTCGATGTGAGATCAGAACCCACCACAGTCACATGAAAAAAGGCAAATTTGTCTTTGAGAAATGAAAGAAGTATCATTTTGAAGACATACAAAGTGGTCTTTCTCTTCTACGTGGTATTCAAAAGAGGACAAATGCAGTATTATGTCCAGTTTGGGACTCTGAACTTCAAGAAGCTGGCAATCTGGAGAGAGTCTAGAGGAGAAGAAACAGAATGGCTAAATTACTTGATTTTGCTGTGTAATTACTGACAGAAACTGTATTTGTTTGGAAGACACGTACATCACTGCCATGAACCATATTATATCTTAGATCCACCAGGTTAGAGGTGCAAAAGAAACATATGTGTCTCCATTTATGTTGCCCTACAGCAGACCTTTGGAAGCTCTTTCCTCACTCTCCTTTCTTTTTCTCTGTGCAATGAAGAGATGAGAAGCCTGCATAGATTTTTTTGTCTCCTGAGCTTCTATGATCTCTAATCTGCAATCAGCAGACTCCTGGTTGTGCCCTGCGTTAATACCCTTTCCCATTTACTGTGATAAGAAATTCCTTTCACATGAGCAGAGCTCAGACAACTTCATACTTACACAAGGTGATGGAAAACCTCTTATGAAATCAAGCCCTCAAAGTGGATAACCTCAACAATGATCTTCCTAGTGACATTCGGTGGCACACTGATATACCTGCAAGCAGTGACAGATCAGCCCAAATCTCTGATTATTAACAAGCACAACTTAACATAAGAGTTCTTCCCATTACAACTGTTCAGTTTATTCATAACCCTAAAGCTTTTGACGTTGACCAGGGTTGGGTTTTTTTTCCTCACTTGATTTTTTGCCCTGTTTTCTCAAGATGTCCTAAAAGTCACTCCTATATTCATACAGGCTTTCAGCTGCAGGATAGCATTTTATCGCCCTGTAGCATCTGGACATACAGGAGGCATGCTCACCATTAGAAGAATATTCAGAAGCCACACAGGGGAAGTGTGAACTCTTGGAGTAGAGATGGGGCAGGGAATTGCAATAATTCCCCAGTACTGTGTGCCAATTGTTTTTACATGCATACAAGCACTCTGCTACCATAGTGTACCATATGCATTATTTTCAGGCTGGAGGCATGGTGGGATGGGGCTGTTCCTGGTCCCCTTGGCAAAAGACATCAATAATCAGGAGAGGAGATCTCTGATTGTGTATGAACATACAGAGAGAGCTGACCCTGCTTGGATGACCCTCTTACTGTATCTTGGTTAATATTATAAGGAGATATCAAAGAGATATCCTGGTTTTGTATTCGGCAGATTGGTTATTGGAATGAAGATGAGAAGCTGGTTCCAGCAGCCATAGATACTCAAAGTGGCAATGAGTCTACAAGCCTCCAGAACAGGACTTACATAGTCACAACTATCCTAGTAAGTGCTGTGACTTCTATCCCAGCTCTCCCTCTCCCCTATCTCCCTGATGTGCAGGCTCCCTCTTCCCCCTCATGTGCCCTCCTTTGTACTATATCATTTTTATAATAGCAATAACAATAATAATAATAATAATAACAGCACTTAGTGTTTCCTGCCGGGTCCATAAAGGTATCTGAAAATTGCTGAGGCTAATTAAATAGGTATTAAAGAGCTCTCATGCTTTAGTGTGGAAAATACAAAAGATTATGACAAGATAGTAGAGACATCCGCATAGGTAAATTAGGAACATTATACCTGTGCTTTGTATTTAGCCCACAGAATGGGGGCTGTAATTCTGGGAAGGATAAGCTGTATTGTGCAGCAAGGCTGAATCATAGCTTTAAAAACAAATCTCCACTATAATCATGAAGGAACAATAGGTACCCCGTAATGTATGGTATCGTGTATTGTGTCATTGTATACGCTTACCCTGCAGAAACAGATGAAATATTACTAACTTGTTTGTTGAATGCTTACTGTGAGTCTATGGAGAAGACACAATACCCAAACTGAGTTAGACATCTTTAGGGCTCTGTCCTGTCCAGCTGATTTGATTCTGCCTGCCCCCACATAGGCACTCATGCCTTTAAGTATTCAGAGCTCAGATGCACTAAATATCCCTTGCAGAACTACGCTGAAAGTTTTGTTACCCAAAGCCCCTCAGCTACTCCATTCCCCTCAGGTCCATCACTGCAGAAGTTGCACACAGATTCTGCATGAATAAATACAAAATGCCACGATAAAAATCACACTTCGTACCTTCTAAAATAAGCCCACTGTGTATTGACTGTGCCCTGTGGTACAGGAACACAAAGCTAGAGCTTTGCAAGGGGACCAGAAGCTGTACACTGGGCTCTAGTCTGAGCCCCAGATGTGCATCTCTAGAAATGTGGCTCAATATTGGTCTTCTCTGTGCCAGGAAGACCCATATGTGATGCTCAAGAAGAACGCCAACCAGTTTGAAGGCAACGAGAGGTATGAAGGCTACTGTGTGGAGCTCGCTGCTGAGATCGCGAAGCATGTTGGCTACCACTACAGGCTGGAGATTGTCAGAGATGGGAAGTACGGAGCCCGGGACCCTGACACCAAAACGTGGAACGGCATGGTGGGAGAACTCGTTTATGGGGTGAGTTTCCAACCTTGTCCATTGTCTTTAGCTCTTGGTACTTTAGAACACGTTCAAGCCCTAGAGAAAAAAGAAGCCCTGCCTTCTGTCAGCCTGAGCTGTCTTGAGGACTGCAGCTCTGATAACACAAACAATCAGCCCAAGTAAAACAATTTAATTTAGGGAGGGACAGCACATTTTGTGCCTATGGAAATGTCAAAATGTTTCCTTTCAACAGTTCCAAGATTCTTTTTGTTTCCACTTTTGGAAGAACAAGTATTGAAAGGTCAAATTTTCCCATGAGTAGAATCTCCAAATTTTACTCTGTTTTATCTTTGCATGATAATGGCAGGATGAAAGAAGGATAAGATTTCAAACACTTAGCATATGACTGGTGAACAGTAGGACTAGACTATTTTCTGTCTAGCCACTGATTTACAATCATCTCAGATACACACCTGCATCCTACACTTCTAAACCTAGTTCACTCTGGTAGTTCACATTTTGTGGTGTTTTAAGTCAGAGGGGTCTAATTTTCCCTTGTAGGGAAAGAGGAAATTAGTGTAGGGAGCATCGGTGCCCAAGTCCCTGTGTCACTGTGTTGGAGTGAGGGATGATCTGTCTCCTGCTGGTAGCTCCACGGTATATGCCGACAGCCATTTCAATGCATTTCCCTTTCCATTTTCAAGACAGATTGTAAAATAAGTGGAGAGTGCACATCAGTGTCACTGGAACATTTTCCCTCTTCTTCTGCATCAGTTATGCAATCAAAAAACAGTTCCTGATGGAAGTAAACATCCTGGCATCCTTTTTCAGGCAATTGGCCCGTCCTTCCCTCTTTTGATGTCTGGATGATAAAGCTCTTTCAGTGAAAATCATCTGCATCAGACTGTGACATCAGTGGATAAATCTGACAAGAAGAGCTAGGTGGCTGCAAAAAGAAAACACTGTGATTTCAAAACATAACTGGTAATCAGTAGTGATAAAATGGAAATAATCCACCAATATTATGGGATGATCCTTTTTAACATTTCTCTTGCGATAGGTTTTATCTGATTTCTTCTGAGATAGTGAGGGTAAACAGAGATCAAAGGAACATAAGCTGGAGTTAGTAGATATATTTTATCCCCAGAATGCAAATCTCTTTTCTGTCTCTCCTTTTCAGAGAGCGGATGTGGCTGTGGCACCGTTAACCATCACTCTGGTTCGAGAAGAAGTTATAGACTTTTCCAAACCGTTCATGAGTTTAGGTATCTCTATCATGATAAAAAAACCTCAGAAGTCCAAACCAGGAGTTTTTTCCTTTCTGGATCCTTTGGCTTATGAGATATGGATGTGCATTGTTTTTGCCTACATTGGAGTGAGCGTTGTCCTCTTCCTGGTGAGTCGCTTCAGCCCTTATGAGTGGCACACTGAGGAATTTGAAGAAGGACGAGACCAGCCGGCCAATGACCAGACAAATGAGTTTGGGATATTCAACAGTCTCTGGTTCTCCTTGGGAGCTTTCATGCAGCAAGGATGTGATATTTCTCCAAGGTGGGTTGCCTTCCCCAGTGAACCTTCTTCCAGTTCATGTGATTTAATCTTTCTGCATGCTGAACAAACTCTTCTTTGACCTTCCTTCCTGAACCATGGTGTAGTTTTCTGAATCAGTTACAGGGTTCATAGGTCTCACAGCCATGAACTTGGGACCTTAAACTTGGGACCATAAAAATACCATTATAAATTTATGCTGGGGAGTTCTTTTGAGGGAATTTACAGAAAAGCAAACATGATTTTCTAAGCTACACATTTGCAATCAATTTTTGTCAGTTGTTTATTTTATTGCCATTAGAAAAAAAGGTCACTCTAGCGTTATAGGGCAGCTATAAAATTCCAGTAAAGTAGGGAGAAATAATATGGTAGGTGCCCAGTGAAAGGTTATATGGTCTGTGCCAAAGATTATGGAGCACACTGAGTGGCTTAAAGTATTATTGGCCTTTAGAAAGGTCAGAGGAGTACTGAGTTTTCCTTCTGGTTCCCATTTCATTCAATCGTTCTGCTGCCTGAAAGTTCAGTAGAACCAAAGTCGAAATTGTTCCTAAAGAGACTTTTGGTGGAGACATTTATTATCTGTATAAATTAATGACTCTTATGATTACTTTTAGTTAATTTTTCTTGGAAAAGCTAGCACAATATAAGGTAGCTGAAAAATTGCATGAAATGCAGAAGATGGAAATCTATGGTAGAAACACAAGCAGAGACTTATTTTTGAATAATGTCTGGGAATGCCTCCTTCATTTTGAGACCTGTATTCCCACAAGTCTTATAACACAGATTTTGGCCTGCTGCAGGAGCCCCTGATACATACACCTTCTCAACACCTTGTTCATACAAAGGTGTTCAAAAAGAAAAGAAAAATAATTAAAAGCACAGGAACTAAATAGCTGCAAGTATGACTGATAGATTTTCTGATTTATTTGCACAAGTTGTATGTCCAGTAAGTAACGTCTGTAATAGCTGAGGGATCTTTCTTGTGGTATGTGTATATTCACCTGAGGCAGGACCAGAGGTGAGCCAGGGATGAGGTTTTTGACACCTCCAGTGTTTGTTGTCCAGGGCAGAGGTACTTAGGGTTTGTGAGGCTGAAAAAAGGTTAATGAGCTGTGGCTTGGGATGTGGATAATATGTACCCATCATTCCCAATAGGTCTGCTTTGGATGTTGGTTTGTTCGTTGGTTGCAGGGCATGTGGACAGGCCAAACACCAAAGCCACCAGACGCTGCAGGACACTGCTATCGTTTGCCCTCTCCACAGCTCCAAGAAGCACAGCGTGTTTCTGCACCACTTGCACATGCCTGGGTTTTACGTGCAAGCTTATTGGACCAGCAAAGTTGCTTGTCCCAGTTTAGGCTAAGAATATTTTTGGCCAGGTTTGACTCAGACAAGAAGTACTGCCAGTCACAAGAATGAATTTACAAGCAGTATATGCATTTTCTGCATTTACACGCCATGGTGACATCTGAAATGATGCTCTGATAAAAGCAGATGGCCTTTTTCTTTTTTCCCCATGCTTCCTTTTTTGGGCTTTGTCTCCCTTCTCTTCAAGGGAAGTTTCAGCAGAGATACACGTCTTGTGGGTGAACATAGTAGGCAGAAGTTAATTTCGCACATGCTGGAATGGCATCAAAGCTCGAGGGACGAGAAGGAGGCACAACTCCATCGACAAGTGGAGATAACACTGAGCATCTCAGCACAGCTCCCGCGGGATGGCGAGGAGATGCCAGGCACCAGCTTGTGGGCTACTGGGTAGCAATTTGTCCAAATATTAACGAGCTTGGGATAGCAGGGAAATAAGAGCCTGTGAGGCTCTTTGATAGTGACAGCTTTTATGAATATGTTTTACCATCTTATCAATGATTAGTAGGAGTCCAGCCGGAGAATTCAGAAAGTCTTCCCAGCAGAAGGAATTTCAACTTTATCGCTGCCTTGTAACACAGCCCGGTGTGCTAGGATCAGGTTATTGCCATTTTCATTCTCATTGTTCTTGTCATCATTATACTTATTTAGGAAAGAGAATGTCTTCCTTTGGGGACATTTCAATAGCCAGTTTGTGTTCCAAGGAGAAGCATGGAGAGGTGAAAAGCTGAGACTTTGCGGAATAGCAAATTTGGAAACATCTTTAATAAAAAGTGTCAGGGAGAGATCAGTGGTTTTGATTCAAATAACAAGATTTGCTCTAGCTAAACAACATGCTTTGAATCACCATTTCAAAGTGTTGTTTTATTTTGCTTTGAAATGGGAAATGAGAATGATGCTGTCATTGTTATTTTGATGTTGTTGATTTGATCATCCTGATAATGAAAATTACAATTTCATTGAAACCAATATTTTTCCATGGAGCACAAGAGCACTTTCTGACTACAAATATTTGCAAGAAGAGAAAATGTGAAAAACAAAATCTGGGAATTATTATAGCTCCCAGTACTCTGAGTACAGCTCCTTATGATGGTTGCAAGTGGAGGGGGACATTTCTGAAATGCGAAAGCAAGGAGGAAGCAGAAGAGTGAGAATTTCCGTAGGATGTTGTTGTACAGAAAAGCTCTGAGTGCGCTCCGTATTTCACATGTATTTTTCACACGAACCTAGTGCAGGATTTCTGTGACACATCAGTTAGAAATGAATGCTTGGTAGAACGACATTGTGGGCAGGTGGGGATCTGCTCTATTCCAATATATTTCCTATACGGTTGCTTCTAAACTTATCACTACAATCTCTGAGCATCTCCCCAGTAAAGTATTAACCAACATAAATAGCTTCTGTTATACATCTGTTCTGTCATTCTCTCCCCAGCAGAAAGGAGCAAGTGCAGGGGTGTATTTTGTTTTTGTAGAGGTTTTGGTTTGTTTATTTCAGTTTTGTTTTGGGAAGGAGTAGGGGAAATTTGTCTGGAGGGTTTTTTTTTTCCCAGAGAGTGTTTGTTTTAAGGGCATATGCCACTATGTATTTATCATAAAAAAAATGTAAGATCAAAACCACAGACACATCACTCAGCACAGCGGGTGGTGAGGTTTGCAGCAGCTCCTTGCTCTTGTAAACGTGTGTTCCTCAGTCTCAGACCAGTCCCCAGGGAACTTCGGTTCCCCACAGAGACAAAAATTTGCTTTTGAAGGAAAGTGGTGTCCTTTTTAAGGACAGTCTTGCTAGCCAGAACTTTAATCAGGCTTTTAAGTATGCTGGTCACAACCTACCAAGCCCTTTAAAGAGACACTGTGAATGTGATGACCTGCCGATGGCCAAGACAGAGCGCAGCTGTGGGTTATGTGTCATAACAAAGATGAGTAAGGGGCTGGAACATCTTTCTTATGAGGAAAGGCTGAGGGACTTGGGTCTTTTTAGTCTGGAGAAGAGAAGGTTCAGAGAGCATCTCATCAATGCTTATAAATAGTTAAAGGGAGGGTGCCAGGAGGATGGCACCTGTCTTTTTGCAGTGGTGCCCAGTGATAGGACAAGAGGTAACGGGTACAAACTTGAACATAGGAAGTTCCATCTAAACATGAGGAAGAACTTCTTTACTTTGAGGGTGGCAGAGCACTGGAACAGGCTGCCCAGAGAGGTGGTAGAGTCTCCGACTGTGGAGACATTCCAAACCCGCCTGGATGCCATCCTGTGCAACCTGCTCTAGTTGATCCTGCTCTGGCAGGGGGGTTGGACTAGATGATCTCCAGAGGTCCCTGCCAACCCCTGTGATTCTGTGATAACCTCTTCTCCCAGTGAGTGAGGCTGCTGGGCATGAGATTAACTGGTGTCCTTGAAGCTCTGAAGCCTCCATGTCTCGGGTAGACTGGATGAGAGTGAAAAAGGCCAGGCAGTAACCAGTCATGGAGAGTCCCAGCCATAGGTGGTGGCAGTCTGTGTTGTGCCTTTGGGTGCTGCAACATGAGCATGAGCAAGGAATCCATCCCTCCTAAGCCATAAATGGAATTACTTGATTGTAGGTACATAGCTTCAACCAAAGGAGGCTGTGAGCTCTTGAACATTGCCCACTGGAGCGTGTGGTCCCCCTTCTGCACCATCACTGACCAGTGGCCCCACTGGATGTGGTTCAGTCACTACTACATGGACTAATTTGTCCTGGTTGAGGTGAGATGGTCCCTGTTGTTGCCCTAAAAGTCTGTGCTTTCAAAGTACTGGCTGATACACAGCAGAATGGGGAAGAAGCAACATTCTGGAGTTGTGAGTAGTTTCATGTACATTGTAATGGACAAAAATCATTGAAGTCTGAAACGGGCCATAAACCATTAGGCTTTGCAAAGTGCCACCTAAACTTCAGAAAACAGTCATGAAATTGCAAAAGCAGTCATTAAATGTGAAATACAGACCCAGGGAGGAGATTCTCAGAGCAGGCATCGGAGGTAATAAATATCCCACAGCCAGTAACGAGATCCTGCAGCAAGAGAAATGTGAAGTAAATATGACTCACATTGTACCATTTTTCAGAAATGTAATTTGATAAATTGTCTTCAGAGCTTAAAATAACCCCAGTGTGTAGCAGCTGTGGAGAGTGGGACCTTGCTAACATCTAGCACGTTGCTGCCATTCCTTGCTCAGGATGGACCCGAGGCTTTTGAGAATGAGACCGAGGGGACATCTGGGCTTCCTGACCTCCTCTGCAGCAAAACACAGTAGCTGAATTTTTCATCTGCCCCACCATTTTCTCCAAAATAAATTATTTAATTGTTGTGAAAAGGATGAAAAAGCAGGGAGCAAAATATGTATTTTTGTTGTCAGCTTCCTAGCTTGATCTTCTATTTTTTGTTACCTCAAAATATGTTGCTTCATATGGTTTGAGCCCAAAAGAGACTTCCTGTATATTGGACATTATTACATTTAATCCAGTTAGTCTTCCTGTGACTCAGAAAAATTAGGTTTGATTAAAATTAAATATATTTGGTTAAAATATATCTTCTAGAAAGGTCTTTATTCTTCCTGTGAAGATACCATCAGATAGAACGTGTTATGAGGTAGAATATACTATGAGATAGAATATGCGCAGTTTCTCTTAGCTGAGTGACTATAGGAGTTTTGTCCCCACTGGAGTCTGACAGGAGGACAAATATCACACAGTAACACCTAGTAAATGCAGCCATTCTGTGTGCCCTGCCAGAGGAAAATTAAACAATTTCAAAAATAAACCCATCTTCATTGGGGCTCTCTTTATACTGTGCTGTGGAAACAAAACGTGTATTTTGGATTCAGATCAAAACATACCATAAGTAGAAGGGATATGTATAGTCATCACGACACGATAGGCTATTGTGTCACAATACCTGGGCAACACAGCTTGAAATTGGTCATTACATTCTGCATGATTGAAAACAGCTGGAGATGCCCTGGTCAGCCTGTGCTGGAAGTGAAATGGTGAATGAAACTTTCATCACAGCCTGGGTCTAGGAGAGAGCCAGACGGGAGAGGGGATGTTTCCAGAGCATCAGCAAGGATGCGGGAGCAGGAAGAGTTTCTGTGCTGGCTGGTCTGTGCAAGGTGCCATAAGGGAGGAGTGCCAGGAGGCGGTTGGGCCATACCAGTGTGCCCTAAGGACTGTGGGTGTTAACTCCGCGCAAGGAGACACGGCGCAAGATGCAATTCACCCTTCAGCTGGCTTGGGAGAAAGCGTTAAATGGGTCTTAACTTCCCTGCAGAATCCAGACCTGGAGCCAAAGCAGGTGCAGTGACACGTGCGGAGCAGTGACCCCCTGGCTGGGGGGGAACATGCTGCTTAGCGAGGTTTGCTCGCAGAGATGATGAATGAATGCACTCCGAGGTGGGAAGGAGAGATATAAATGCTGGCTGCTATCCAGTCAATAGATACAATCTATTATTTATAGGCATCTTGTGGACATCGTTATTTGTTTTTAGTGACATGGAAACAGTGAAGTCTGCCTGATCTATATAGCGTGTAGCTGGGCTTGTATTTCACTGTGCTCCTTTGCAGGCTTCCTGTTGCACTCAATCATAGCAGTTTGTCTGTGGAAGAGCAAGTACGGTATTTATTATGTACCTGTAATTAATGCTGAACATTTTCTTCTGCTATTTTTCCTGTTTATTTACATTTCTTTTTTAGATCAATTGAAAAAATCACAGGAGACTTCAGCCATAGAACTGGTGGAAATAACAGCAAAATTGCTCCACAAGTTGTTGAGGGTTTTTTTTTCCTGAACTAGCCTCTAGAGATTTTGAAAAAAAGCAGCACTTTCAAATTTCATCAAGATGTTCCTAGTACTGAAAAATTTTATCTGGTTTTAGACAAGACATAAATCAGAAATTGTTTAGGAAAAAAATTTTCTTTTTTTGGTGAGAGGTTTGATTTGGGTTGTTTCAAGGGAATTATTTCTGTTCTGTCCTTTGTTAACTTACATTTGCAGGGTACTTACTTATTTTGCTAAAAATTTAGAATTAGGGAAATTAGAACCAGCTGCATTTACCAATTAAAAGGATTTTAATTCCTTCCTGAACTGAAGACTGAGCTTCAGCATTTATTTGATGACTCTTCTTGATTTCAGCAGGCATCTCCTCCGACACTCCAAGCATCTGCCTGTCTTTTTGGCCTGATGCACAGTTCTGGTGCCATCCTTGCGGTACCCGTTATAACCTTAAGTGGGACTTAACTTGTCCTGGAGAGTCACTGGAGAGCTGTGCAAGTTATCCCAAGGCAGGAGTCTCACAAGCGATGAGGAAAGATTTGTGCTTTTGGTTTTTCCCTCGTGCTGTTTGCACAGGAAGGTCTGGGTGTGACGGAGTGGAGCTCTCTGGCAAGGCTTGCTAAAGCCTCTTCAGGGACGTGGGAGATGGTGTACTTGCTCCTACAGACCAGGTTGCTCACAGCCAGTTGGATTCGCTGCACGGACCCAAGGCAAAGGGCATATTCTTGCAATGAAGGACGAAGCAGTTTGTCATTTCCTTGGGGAGCACGTGCAACCTGCAGCGCATGCTGGGGCTGCCCTGGGGGACAAAGCAGCCAAACCAGCCTGGGAGCAAGGTTGGTTCAGCATCCCTGCTACTCTTGCTCCAAAATGGGGTGAATCCGGGAGGCTTGGAGGCTCGTCCATGGGGACAAAGCTCAGGCCCATTTGTTTTTCGCAGTTTGCTTGAACTGGTTGCACTGAGGAATAAAAGTTAAAAATTAGGATTTCAACTTCTGGAAAAACCTTCTTTTCTTTTAAAAGTGTACCAAATGATTTTGCAATTATCTCTACCTGGCAGAGTTAATTACATCCAGAGAGGGGAAACTCAGGTCATGAGCTAACATCAGTACTTGCAAATCACCAGGAACAGATGACCACACTTATTTCTGAAACACACTTAACCAGGCAATGTGATTCACCAGAGGAGCAGCTTGACAAATTGCACAATATCTAACGAAACAGCCCCCTTTGGAGCTTGCGCACTTCCATGGCAACCAAAATGTGGCAGCCAGGGGAAAATGGAAATTCTTTCACAGTAGTCATCCTGGCTATCCTCTTTTTCATTTGGAAAAATGCTGAAGGATACAGAGGGCTCAGAAGAAGGAAATAACCGACTGAGAGAATATTGTTGGGAAAACGCAATTTCATCTGTAGAGGAAAAATAAGGCTTTCAATTTGCCACACTTTGCCATCTGAAAATTTCTAAATGCTGCAGAGGTAATGAATGTTTCCCCCACTGACCTGTAAGCCATTTCCTCAGAATGGTTTCCCTATCAGGCATATCTAGTCACAATTCCACAGCTCTGACTTCAGGCCTTTACCATTGAAGTTCCTGGGGGACAGCAAGAAATTTGCTGAAAGTCCCCCCCATTGAGTGACAGATTTACTAATCGTTCTGCCAGCTGTGTTTATAATAAGGAGTCAAGCACTTGATCCAAAAGCAGATTTATTAAGCTAAAAATGTATTTGTGATCTCTTTCTTCAGGACTAAATAAATGTTTCGTATTTTTGATTGAAAACGAAGTTAAAAATAGCAGGGGGGAAAGTGCATTGCTCAGTTTTTTAATCTGTTGGGAAGTTTTATTAGGGCATCTCTGATGTGGAAATGGCATGTGCTGCTTGTGTTTCTAGTGCTGTGCACTGGCTCAGGATCGTGAGTGACACTAAGATTTATAGGGGTGCCCCGAGATTTATAGCAGGAGACCCCCTAAGGCTCCAGGGACTCCCTATTACGCTGTACTCCGACTTGTCGATTTTCAATCAGTAAGAGAAACACACTTTCTCTTTTCATTTTCTTCCCTCTTGATAACCTGTTAACCCCCAGCAGTCGGCTCAGCTGGGGTCTGACATCCTCCAAGCTGCAGTCAGGACTGCGCATGGTCGTCTCTTCTTAATAGCTAGGTTGATTGCCAAGTGTTTTTGTCGAAGAATAAGGGTTGTGAGGAGCTGAATGACCTCCATCTCCCTGAAGTGGTGTCCTCTACAAGACCGCCTGTCACACGCTGCTTTAACGTTGGCACTCTAGAAAAATATTGTAGCTAAGATGGGAAGCCCTGAGCATATTTTCACAGGGAAGCCCTGCTTGAATAACTCTTCCATATGCTGTGCATCACTTTTTTCAGCAGTAAGATGTGTGCACATTCTCTGGATACACAGTCAAATGAGCATTGAACTCCTCAATTCAAATTGTTCTGGCTCACAACACACAGAGCTTCCACAGCTGTTCTTTGCTGGTTTAACCTCCAGAGCTGCCCAAAACCTTGTGGCCTTCCACTGTGAGGCTCAGAGTATTTCTCTTATTCCACTGGAGTTGGAGATTTATTGTACTTATTCTACTTTTGTCCCAGATTTCATCCCAAATACCTGCGGTGGTAACTGGGGAAGCACCATGCCCCCTTTTCATGAGAAGTTCAGAAATGCGTAACATACAGCAAGCAATGTCCATTGTAACACCCCAAAATGGTGAGCAGGCAAAGACAAATTTCTTGAAATATGACAGAGGTGCTATGTTGTTCGTCATGAAAGGCTTGATGAAGCTGAGTAATTGGGAAAAGCAGAATGTGGGTCATGCTAAGAAATAGGGGCAAAAGCCTTGCTGTGCTTGGACAGGGTCTGGAGTTGGAGAAGGCAGAGCATAAAGTCACCTCTGAAGTCCTCCATGATGGTGTCTTGGTCTTCCTTCCACTTTCACTTGGATCAAAGGAGCCAAGTGACAGCTAGAGGCCGCCTGATTCATACCATCAGACGGTGGGAAAGGACATACAGCTTGTGTAGGCACACCGTTCTTTAAGCAGCACTATACTGTATGGCGTTCAATCTATTTAATAAAATCATCCAGTAATTCTGATTCATGCCTACCCAGAAGAGTTGCTGCTTACCCTTAGATCCAAAGGCTAAGCAGCAATAATCCAATCATGGTGATCATAACTTACTACTTTGATCTTCAGATAAAAGAGCCTACAGAAGTGCAAAAGTGTTACATCACCGTTATTTGGACAACTTCAAAGCATGTTCTACACACTAATGAATTCTCCCAACAGAGTCTGATGAGAAGTAATAGGAGGCAAATGTGTGAACAGAGGAGTAGAAAGGAAGAGGTGAGGAGTCCTCATATGGTGAAAGGGAAAAGCAGTAAAAATAAGTACCTGTACACTGTGGATAGGTGTGAGATGTGAAGAGGGGTCCTCGAGGGCCCAGCTGCAGGAGTCAAGCACATAGGATGCTCTCCCATAGCAGGAGTTTTCTCTCTCATTTCTTGAAGCTCTCAATAAGAAGCAAAATCTCAGGCTGCAGAGAGGCAAACAGAGGGAGGAGGCAGCTTTTCATCTCAGCAATGCTTCCGAAGCCTTCAAAAATAAAAAAAACACCAAACAGATCTTAGCAGGTGAAATAGGGGCAGCAGAAACACTGAACATGTTTTCCCTTCACCATTTGGGAGTTTTAGTGTGAAAAGGCAGACCTCCCTGTAAGCATAAAGCTCTTCTAAAAGACACTGCGTGGGAAGAGAGACCAGACTCATTCTGCACCACTTCTACAAGGGATACAGCATGCCCTTGTAGAAAAAAGGAAGGCTCAAAAGTGAAAGTAGGGAATATGTAGAGTCTTGGTGAGGGATCACATTTTAAATTAGAAATTAAGAGACAGAAGGAAAAGAATGTTTGGGAATATTGCTCAGAGTAAGCACCAGTGCAGAAAATACTGTCCTCCCAGAAAAGGCTTTTGCCTTGTCAGGTTGGGAAATCTGACTAAAAAAAAGCCAAAAAAAAAACCCAGAGAAAAAAAGAACCAAGGCAAGGTATCCTGGAAAAGGTCTGAACTAGGTTATTATAACATTGCCTAGAAGTCTCAGAAATGGAGCTCTAAATTGTGAGCACATGTAGACAGCTAAAGCAGATCTTGGAAAAATGAAGAACTGGTAGCATATAATCCAAAATATATTAAATCTTCAGGGAGAAAAACAGCTTTTTCATCAAGCAGACTTTGAAGAGGAGACTGAGGGAGAACATATGAAATCTAGCAACATAGCAAAGGACATTAGCATAATAGCCTTTGTTTAAAAAGAAGGATGAGTGCTGTTATATTTGGGGCCACCTGAGGTTGAGGAAGTTCCTGAGTAATGAATCTCCTGGGGAGCTCCAGCGAGGGCTTCTGACAAAATTTTGTGCTTGTCACCTTGTGAGTTTTTCTCCGCAAAGCGAACAAATGTCACCAAAGTGAGAAAAATATGTGAAGAGCCTTTTTTACAGCGAAATTTTTGCTCAAAGGCATGAGGAGAGCTGTTTTATTTCCTTGTAGCAAAAGCTGGCACAACTGCAGAAAAGGGATGACTTTGCCTTTCACCAGAGCTGCCAAGCAGCCTGAAGTGACCATGTGTTTCTCAGCAAACTTCTATCTAAACACTCATCCTTTACATGCTTCAACTTGGTCAACCCTGAATGCGTCAGGCAGTTGGATTAGATGATCATTGTAGGTCACCTCCAACTGAAAATAGTCTAGTCTAGCCTAAACTACCCTGATTTGCCACATGGAGAGGCACAGTGTGCCTCTGTTGAAGAGGATGGCAATGTATTTCTTTGGATCCAGCTGTTCTGCCTTTCAACCGCACTTATTTTTTCTTAGGGTTCCACCTCATCCCTCTATCCTAGCCCTTTCATTACAGTGTTTTTTTCAGCAGCCCTCTGGAACAGTTGGGTGTATTACCCTGCACTTTTAGGGATAAGCATCTCAGCAGCCAGTTCTGGCTGCTCAGGGGCGGTCGCTCCCTCAAGGGAAAGGCATACCTCAGTTCTGCAATTCTGCTCCATAGGAATGTTTTTATACTATGGGGGGTACATGGGTCCTGCTGAAGTTTAGGGGGGCTGGTTGCCCATGTCAGTTCATGCTTGTTTGGTATTTAGTGCGTCCAACACCATACGTTGTTAGCTGAGCAGGTGAGTTGTGTTGGTCACGCATCAGCAGGCTGCATTTTGTGGCCATTGAGGACCACAGGAGGGCACAACCTGCAGACTGCCATTGAGTCTACAAATTATCCCCTGCATAGCTGGGCCCATTTGGTGCTGCCTCTGCCTGCTGGGATTGAGTGTCTCAGGAAGGGGAAGTGGGCAAAGAAGCAGCTCAGAGGTGAATTCTACCTGGTAACCAATGCTTCAGGCCACCCACCCAGGTGAAGTTCATAAATGTGATTCATCCTCTTCTCCCACAGCTGGGAACTGAATTAGGGGGATGAAGTAAGCTGCGCTGGATCCCATAAAGTGGCAGGGCTTCCCAAGGAACAAAAAAAAGAGCTCCTGGATGCTAGTTCCTCTGCTTAGGCTGTTAGGTATTTCTTGCCTGTCAAAATGCTAAGTGAAAGTCTTGAAAACAGCACGTAGTAGCTCCGTGTAGTCACGCTTATACTTAGCACTGCAGCAATCCAAGCTCCAATGACTGGAGAACCACAAGTGGCATGATGCATTTCTGACTAAGCAGGAAAACTCATTTTAGAAAGAGGTTTTGCCCATTAAAGGAAAATTGAAGAAAAAAGTGCCAACATATTCTACAAAAGAAAAGATGAAACCGTAGGAGAAGGACCATATACTGCTGTCCAAGGCCATTAGCTTAGACAGAAAGAAACAGTAAATAAACTGTGACTTATAATTAAAGTCTCACAGATATACATCCTTTCATTGAATCTGGGAGATTCTGCATATTTGCAGACAATATGTTCAGTTATTGCAATACTTACACAGCAAGTGACCCCAAGGCACCTTTGTAAAAGGACTTCTGCTGGGATTCTGCAATCCATATTGACTCCTTCCGGCGTGCTGGCTTTGGGGGTCAGAAGAGCTGGCATGGTTTGCCCGAAAACATGAGAAAGAACAGTTCTCCAGCCCCTATACAAAAGTTAAGCAGCCCTCAAATTTTTTCCTTTTTTTTTTTGAAACAAAAATTAGAAAAAGCAAAGCAGGAGAGAGACAGCATGGGACTCCCAGTGCCTGTGCACCCGCAGCTTTCTTACCATATCTCCCTGGTTGATGTCACTCACAGGGAATCAAAATACGCAGCTGTTACCTCTGTAAAAAAGTTGTGAGGGGAGCTGAAGAAGGCATTTGTACCGCTGGGAGAGGTAAATGAGAATGTCAATAGAAACCATTCTAAACTCTGTGTTTGTAAGGGCTCTCTTGTCACTTGTTAAAGCCCAGCACTGCAGTCAGGAGTCCAGAATCTTGGGCCAGGAGGTAGAAGTCAATAATAAGTAAATGCAAACTAACAATAGCAAGAAAATTAATAATACATCACAGACAGAGAAACATGCATTATAGTCACTCAAATTTGATGAAAAACAGTTGGTAGCTCATTCAAAACTGTCCATGGCATAGCAGAGCGTAAGAGGATGAGAGCTTTGCAGCATGTGCGTGATGGATTCACCCAGAGCTGTTCCCAGCTCCACATCCCCACGGTAAGTTTGTTCCTCTATCTATGACTATTCACAGACTTTCAAGCAAATATGGGGTTCATGTCAAGGTCACAGATAAAGTGGTGGGACCAATCGTGCCAGATGGTCCATGGCACGCAGGAAAAGCAAAGCTCATTTACATTGACGGAGTCTAATGTTGAAAATTTGTTTAAAATAAGAGCAAAACCGGAGAAAAATATTTGCAACTAGGCCACTACCAAGTCAACCTTCAGATAGACCATGAAATTATCTGGCGTCAGTATCAAATTAGCAGAGTAGTGTCAGAGGTCAGAGAATCCGTGTGGGCAGAAGGCCAAAAGTGGATTTGACCCACAATCAGTAGAACAAGCATATAAGAGCTTTTCTTTCAACAGTTTTGCATAAATTCATTCAGTGACAAATATGTCAGTTGACTAAGCGAGCCTTTATTAGAATTGAATTTAACAGCAAATCTGGGAAATCCTCCCAAAGCAACTATGGCTTTAGAATCCCAGATTTGCGCTTCTAATTAAAACACTGTCAGTTTAGGTGTAATTCTCCATAAGAAATGGATTTGGGGAGGGGGAAGGGAGAAGTGGGAGAGAACTGAGATGCTGCTTGAACAGTTTTCCAGTGAGGTTTACTTTGCATATTTTCTGATGAGCTTGTTAATGTTTTTTTGCAAAAGTGTATGATGCTCTTCTAATAAGGTGGTAAAGCAGAGGCAAACTCCTGTCGGCTTTTCCTACCTTCCGTAAGGGATAAGATCAAAGAGCAAATTGTTTGATCAAGGATTGCATTTTGTTTTAAGAAATAAGAGATTATAGCTGCATGATTTTCTTTTTTCTGTGAAGAATCCATCAATGCTAAAACATAAAAAAAATCACTTAACAGGGACAAAGGGAACTTAAAATTCTTCTGTTTTCTACTGGCAAAATGCAATTGCTTCTGCAAGAAAAGGTTAAAAAAAAAGTAATCTAAGTGAGAAAATAAAAATTATTAATTTCAGCTTGGTCATCTGCAGTTTTTCCATTAGACAGATATAAAATAGCACATTTCAGATTTATATTTTAAATTATACATGCGGTAGGTAAGGGTTTAATGTGTTATAAAAGATAAAAGAAAATTATTTGTAATGATAAAGCAGAAATAAAATTGTTTACCATATTAAAATCATACCTTTTAGCCTTTCAGAAATGAAACATTAAGTAATAGAAAAATGCAAAGCTTGGACAGACCCAAACCAACCATTTTTGTAATGCTACTTTTAGAGTAAATTTGTGACCGTTATCTTTTCATTCCGATTGAGAATATTAAGGTTTCATTTGCAATTTCAGAATTTTTCACGGCCCTGAAATTCCTGTTCCCAGCCAGCTCTAATTTCAAGTAGATTGTGCACCATGGATAATGAGGGCAGCGTATTTACTACTTACTCCTGCAAGGGTAATGTTGGAAAGGAGCGCCCTGTTCCTGCTACTGTTCTGTGGGGGGCAGGCAGAACCCCAAGTCAGGGAAAGGAGGGGAGGGGGGGTACGATTTTAGCCAGCACAGGCAGGAATAGAAGAAGAAACAAAGAGATCTTAATTTAGATTGTGTAGGAAAGAAGAGTGTAGGTGCAGAAGGAATAACATAGATTGAAAAATGTACAGTCTAGCCTATCTAGAGATTTCATCCTTTTCTGTATCCCAGAAGTAACCATTCATTAAATTTCTTTCGCTGTTACCCTTGTTTATTTTTTTTAAACTTTTTTTAGATCCTGCTATTTTCAAGTGTTACTATGGTAATGAATGTGAATAAATCCAGAGTTCAAATAGACAAATGCAAATATCCAAACCTTGGCATATATTTAAAGTACTAACCAGTGTGCTCCATCTCACCTTAGCTCTGCAGAGGACCGAGTCACTAACTCATTTCCACAGAGAGCTGATTACCTTCATGTTATGCTTGAACAGGTATGGGGACATGTAAATTCTCAGTACAAGAGGATTTAAACCCCATACTGCCCATTAGGGAAGAGAAATTAACTTTGGTAAGGCTCGAGCTGCAGAACATTTGTTAGTCAAGTGGAAGGTCATTTTCTGTTGTCTACTGTGGAGTGAGATTTTCAAAACCTCAAAGTGACTTAAAAGTACGAGGTATATCTACTCCTCCGTGACTGCCCTTACCAGAGCATAAACATAACTCTAAGTCCCACTGGCTTTTAACGAGGCTTTTAGCTCCCAAATATTGAAGTTGATTCTAGAAATGGGACATTATCTCCTAAATTACAAAGGCACTTTTGCAAATGTGTCCCATGATGGTAGCACTGCTGCTCTCCTGTTTGGTCTACAGAAGTAACAGAACAAGGTCATAATGGATACTGTCTTTGCAACCACTTGCTTCTGGTAAGCAGTAACAGGCATTGGCTCAAAATCTAAATAGGCAATATGGTTATCCAGAGAAATCCAACTTGTCCTGTTTAACCTGTGTTCACTGCTATTGAACCGTGGGGATGTTACATGGGATCGCATCTGCTTGTGTGATGTTTCATCATGACTATTGCTATGATTTTTATTGAGTTGCACTAGCCTTCAAGAACCTCCTTCACTGGCCAGTGCTCCTTTGTGCACTGCACAACCATGGAGCGAAAGGATGATGTCCTGAAGAGCCCGTCTGCTCAGTGTTTTCTCTGCTGTGTGTTTACAGCAGTTTAGATTCACAGCTTCTACCTCCAAGTCAGTGAGGGCAAACATTGCCCATTAGCAGTGTCTGCAACAAAAGATCATACATGTGAAGCCCTAGCCATGCTGGCAGTCATAGCAAACTGTTTTTCTCCTCTCCTTTCCTCCACTGTCTATGAGAGTGAGCACTGACGTCCTCTCATGTCATGAGGAGAAATGGCCAGTGCCAGCAGCAGAGACAGCCCAGATGAGACTGGTGCATGACACAGACATGCATCCTGACCCATATGGCTCCCATGGGAAAGAAGCTAGAGCCAACTCTCCCTCTTTCCCCAGCCCTCCTTGTTACCTCCCAGTCTCAATACCCCATGGTTACTTTTTCATGCAGTCAGTGCCAGGTGTGGAGCTGGGAAGCGTAAGCCATCTGCAGCTGACAGCAGGCAGCCCCCATGGGATAAGCCAGTAATGAATATCACCAGGATGTCGAGGGTCTAAAGGCAGGAATCTGGCTGATTGCTGCTGAAGGGGTTGAAACAAGTCGCAGAAATATCCCAGCTTCGTCAGGAAGGAAAGGCTGTATAATTTGCAGCTGGAGATGAATGTGATTATTTGCCACGCAAATGGATTTTGCCAGCTCAAAGTGGCCTTCATCAGCAAAGATTGTTGTATTTGACATTATCCGGTTACTTTTGTTTAATGCCTCTCTGCCTTTTCTGAGCACTTCCTTCCCTGAGCACACATCATCCAGGCTAATTAAAGACAGGTATTTTTTTCCTCTTCCCATCAATGTGAAGACATGTGAGCTGAATCCATAGCTGCTTCCCTCCCCCATCCCTCTCCAAATATGAAACAAAAGGTAAAGTCGTTTGCACTGACAGTCCTGCAGGCTGAGTATTCTCTGCAGATGTGAAACACGATGGTCACATTTATCTCACTTAACTTTGGCTACTTAAAAATTAGCTGTTTAGTCCAACCTAGTCATCCCAGTTCCTTCAAAATTCAATAGAGAGGGAGGTCTGCAGAGGGAATTCCTCCCAACCTGAGGTAGATGGGTTGAATCATCCCTGGAGGTCCCTACTCATCTCCAGAGGTTGTTTGGTGAGTATGTGTCTCTTAGAGAGTTAAAGATAGGATAGAAGAACAGTGCCCATCTGCCTGCCTTTCCCACAGCATCCAGCACTCTCTCGCACCGAACCTCTGATGCCCATCTCTGGCTGGCAGTGAGGAGGAAGCATAAAAAGAAAATAATCTGGGATGAGGGACTATTGGTCTGCTCAGCCATGTTGCTGCACTTGCCAACGAAGGAGGAGGTTTGTGTGAGACACTGCAGGATAGTGTAACCAGCATATAGCTTATGGTTGGAAAGCATGCCAGTGGGCTGTAGACCTGAAAAAGTCTTTGTCATACCTTTCTTGTTTTTTAAGATCTGGATGATTAAGAAAAGAATTTGTGAACTCTATAGTATCACCTTGGAGGTGGGTGCTGTAGACTTTCCTGGAAGACCTTGAAAGGTGGATCCTTCAAAGTCATTCACTGACCTTGTGTTTATGGTCCAGTGGACTTTGCAGCCTGGTTTCAGCAAAGTGCATGGAAGAAGAAACCAGAGGGGAGGGCAGTGACTCTACTCCAAAATGAGGCCCCTGTGCAGAGGAAAGCCCGACCCATCTCTAACCACAGAATTCCTTTCAGTCACATCTGTAAAATACACCACTTGTCCTTTCTGTCACTGTAATCGCTGCCAGTCATGTTTCCTGCAGTTTCTCTCTGCCGTGGGTAAAAGCTGCTGTTGCCATTCTCCAGGAGCACAGGGCTGACAGCACATGTGGTGGGATGGGTCTTATTTCCATATATTAAAACACGTGCTTTTGGCTTTGCCCTGTATGCTGCCTGTGTGGAAACTCAGTTGCTGTGCAAAGGCAATGCCTGCTTTCTGCTGGGAAGTGATCTCAAAGAGTTTTGGCTAAAGAGATTTTAGGGTGGGTTGACCTAAACAGGGAGATGAGGTGATGTCTGTGGGAGCAGCTCGCCTCACATCAGCAGTGTTTAAAACCAGACTGGACAAACTGGAAGAGTGTAACCTAGGTAAGTCAAACAGCTGGCAGGCTGTGTGGATTTAGTCTCTTTCGAGCTCTGATTTTGGTGATTAGCAAGGTGTGATTTTTCCCTCGATGGAGCATGCGGGTTTGTTTGTCAAGTCATGTTAAACCACAGCAAACCATAGCAGCTGGACCCAAGGCTTCACGCAGACCTGGACACGGCATGGCACGCACTGTCATGAGCTGGTCCAGTGCCCTTTGCTGGACTGGGATATCTCTTTTACGATCCAATAAACCATATTTCTGTTGAGTGAATCACGTCAGCAGAAAGGCAACGCTGAGACGTGGTCCCCCATGGAGAAATAAATGGTGTTTCTTACGGACAGGTCCTCCCTAGTCAGACTGTCTGACTGTAAAATAGCACTGTGAGTTACCTTCTGTCTGGGACAGTGCTCTGCATCTAGAGAAGGAGCATATAAATAATTTAGACAGAGTGCATGAATACTGATATCACTCTAAAATTATCTTTTCCTCTGAAAAATTATATGAAAATATTTTAATATAAATTAATGCCTTCTTGACTTATTTGCTTCTATAGCTATCCAATGGTTACAGATAATTGGCTATTTGATTGCAGCAAGTGCAAAATACCTAGATTTTAAGGCATTACTATGAACATCTTGTCTATCCATCTGCTGAATACAAAACAGAGAATGTCAGTACGCAAATTATTCATTAAGACTGTAGCTCCTCTCTGGGCTTCAATATGTCTATAGAAAAACACAGAGTTTTGGTTTTTAAACTTCAGGGGATGGGGGAGCTGACCTAGTGTTCCCAGCTTGTCTGTATATCTAGTTTGGCTCCGTGCTGGTGCTCTTTCCCACTGGGGGTACATGCCACAACATAGACCTCACCAGAGCTGCTGTTTGGATGGGCATTGCCCTGCCCAGCTAAACCTTCCTTGTAGTTGTCTCCATGTCTTATTATTAATATTATCATATACTCTGAAAGGAAAGGAAAATCAAAGCAAATCCCATCAGTTTATTCCTGATTTTTTTTCACTGTGAATTTTTTATGCCACCTCTAATTATATTGATACCTTGAAAAGTATGTTGAGTACTGAGGCAGACCTTTGGCTTCCCTGGAAGTGGCTGGAGAACATGACTTTAGGTAAATGCACGGGTAAATGATGGGCCCGCGGTAGTGAGCTGCACCTTTTGGACCTTCACACCCCTCCTGTCTGACTTTCCTCTCTGTGTCCAGGTCTCTCTCCGGCCGCATAGTCGGTGGCGTCTGGTGGTTCTTCACCTTGATCATCATATCCTCCTACACAGCTAACCTGGCTGCCTTCCTCACTGTGGAAAGGATGGTTTCTCCCATTGAGAGTGCAGAGGACTTGGCCAAGCAGACAGAAATCGCCTATGGGACCCTGGAAGCTGGCTCCACTAAAGAATTTTTCAGGGTAAAAAGGAAATTTTAATGCAAACATTTTCATTAGCCCCTTGTTTGACAAGTCCTACAGGCCCATCCGCCCTTATCCTCAGCACAGGTCTGCTCTTTTTTCTCTTGCTTCCCCTTACCATGTTAGGACCTGCTGAGCTTGTCCTCAGAACAGCAAAATTCCACTTTTCTTTGGGCTGCTCAGAAGGCTGGTGGTATGTCCAGTACATGTGATACTCTGCAATTGTAAACACAAATATGGAATATCCATGTGCTTCCCCATGTTGCTGAGGAGTTACTCTGATCGGCTCTGAAAGAAACCATCTTCTGATTTCCATCTTGGTTTGCCCTTGGTTTGAACAGCAAAATCACTTGCCATACCCAAATATCCTACCCTCACTGTGTCAGGGTGACAGGGTTGATCTGGGCCCCAGTGCAAAAATGGCAGGCGGTTCATAAACATCCTGTTACCCTCTTCACCTTCCGTGGCCCATTTAATATGTGGGTATGTGTTCAGTCCAAGCTGGAAAGCTCAGCTGGCACCCAAACCTCTGTTAAAGTTTCTGTTGGGTTTCTGCTGTCCCATACAGCGATCCAAAATAGCAGTGTTTGAGAAGATGTGGACATACATGAAGTCAGCCGAACCCTCCGTTTTTGTGAGGACAACGGAAGAGGGGATGATCCGGGTGAGGAAGTCAAAAGGGAAGTATGCCTACCTCTTGGAGTCCACGATGAATGAGTACATTGAGCAGCGGAAGCCCTGTGACACCATGAAGGTGGGAGGTAACTTGGACTCCAAAGGCTATGGCATTGCAACACCAAAGGGGTCTGCACTGAGGTAAGTAGCTTGGATTTGCTTTCTTTTGCCAAACCACTCAGCAAATCAATGTATGCACACAGTTCAATCTCCATTGCCATGTTAACCATGAAAGCTTGGGGCAAGGAGGTGGGGGAGGCAGAGGGAAAGGGGTATGAAAACTCAGCACGGTGTGCAGGGAATTAAAATGCCCCACTCTCATTGAGCAACAATGGGAGCATCTAATTATTCAAGCCCTGCATTTGGAAACTGGATCCTGGCTGATCCACTTGCTATGAATGTGTCTGCTGTATTAGGTGATGGCAGGGGGGCTGCTGTGGTGTAACCATTGGTTTCACAGAGCTTTATCCGGAAGGGACGTTCATCCTGTGCCATGTGAACTGCACAGCTTTGCACAGTATGGTACTACCCTGGCTTGGATCCATGGTTGCAGAGGGAGTTCTCACGGTGAAAGCATTTGGTGTTTCATAAAATGCTATTTGGGAGAGGTGGGAAGCCAGTTTTGAAAAAGCCCTGCAAAAGGTGTGCATTTTCATTTACTGAGTCAATTCAGATCCTGGCAAGTGCCAAATTTATGGCAAGTCCAAAGGGGCAAAAATCCTGCATTTCTGAGCCCAGACCTGCAGCTGTCATATGCCTTTGCCTACCGTCATGTGAAAAATATCTTCGGAGACCTTCCTTTAAAAAGAAGAACCCTTACAAAGCACAGACCCAGATCTGAGTTAGTAGCAGAGCTTGGGCCATGCACACAGCCATGCTCCTGGCCATGAGCTGGCCCCCTGCAAAGTGTATCAGACCTGCTCAGAGCAGCATTACCACAATCTGCAAACCGGGATGGTGATCTGAGCCACATCAGAGGTGCGGTTCCTTTTGGCAGCAGCCATGCGAGTTCCTTGTGTTACAATCATGAGGAATATGAGTTGTAAGATTTTAGTGGGACTACTAAACCCTCAGAATCCGTAGCTTTAAGTAATCTGATCAATGCTCCCACTGATTTAGTTGTTTATTGAACAAATTTTGATCAAAATAGTTTGTCCAAAATCTTAAGTGTGGCCTTATACTTGCTTGCTAACATAATCCAATGCAAAAGACATTTAATCCATGGTCTCTGGATTACTAGCAACCAGCTGAGCATTTGCTGATGCATTTGTCCGGTCACACAGCTCCCAAGCCAAAACCAGCCCAAAGAATGGAAGATGTATCAACTGGTAGTGGATGAGGCCCAAGCATTTTGATTACTACATTTATTAAGTCAGCTCAAATTGGATTCGGCACTTCCCGTATCAGCAATAGCTGGAGGTATCTTTAGAGAAGCTCATGAATGCAGTGCAGGTGGTCCAGAAGGCAGTCGTTGCATCCAGCATGGTTCAGGTTCTGAAATGACTTGGGGACCTCCAAATGAAGGTGGATATATCCTCACAGCTTTGAGATGTTTTCTTTTGCACTCTCTCCAGTGTTTGTTTTCTGTCTTGCCAATATGGAAATTAGGATACAGGGCTGATCCTATTTATTTATTTATTTATTTATTTATTTATTTAAACATCAATCTTGTATCCTAATTTTGATATTATGAAAACAAACAAACAGGAACATCCTACCTGTCTTGTAATTGTTGGCATGTAAAGGAGCCATATATCATACTTCTAAGAAAAATAAACAACAAAAAAGAAAATTGCATCAATCATTTTAATTTTGCAGTTCCAAACATCCCTCTGCTAGGCATGATTCCAAAAATTCCTAACATTTCTTTCTGTTTCCTCTTTTTCATCCCTGCTGCATGTAGAATAAATTTCTTATGGGCCTAATGGCAAAGGAGGAATGCTTGATTTTCCATCCGATGGTGTTTCTTTGGAACAGTGGCTGTCAGTTTTTGTCCCATTATGTTTGTTTTGTTCCTGTTGTTTTAATTGTTTTAATACTAGTTTCCTAGAGTCATCATGTAGTGTCTGTTTTCCCCTTGGGGTCCTGCACATGAGAGGTTGCCCTGAGCAAGGTGACATTCATGAGGCATCTGTACAGCATGGTCAGCCTGTCTCTTATTCAGGCTTCATCCTCACTCACTTCCATCCACAGAGTAAAAGCTCTGACCCAGGTTTGGAGGTACATGTGAGCCAGGCCTGTCTTAGATCAGGCGTGTTTCAAAAGCTGGGCTGCCTTTTGATTTTTGCTGCGGCTTGTCCCTTTTGTAGCTAGACTGGTTCTCCTCCATTTAGGATACATGATTAGGAAAGGATCCTAGAGAGTTGCTAAATGAGAGTTCACCATTGTTTTTCTTGCTTCTACACGGGAACAAAATGCAAGTATATTGCCACAGATGAATGAAAACAAGGTTGAAAATCCAGAAATAATTCTATGTGTTGTAGCAGGTGCAAACACCCCTTCCAGTACATCAGATAGGTCTCTTGGGCTGCTAAAAGAGCTTGCTTCTTCCTCCTAGGTGAATCTGGCTTTGAATATCTTTTGGCCTCCAGATGTTAAAATTGAGTTGCATTTAGGCATGGCTGAGAAGGGCAATGATGGGAGGGCGGAAATTACACCTTTCAACACCAGCTAGTTCAAGGTGTGATCCTGTCTGACATGAGGTAGTCATGCAGCTGAAAAACCCATCCATTTTCCTGGCAGGAGCTCTTCCCCACTGTTGGACATGTCATCAAAAAGAGAGGAAAAGCCAAATTATCCGAAACAGAGGAAAGAAAACCCAAGAAATCCCATGTGAGTCTGCACTCAAGGAATAGAGAGGTTTTTTGAGATTGAGATCTGGA
>VFFE01007237.1:0-10000 GCA_008921705.1 Burhinus oedicnemus | reverse complement strand
AGCCAAGCTGCCCGGCAGCTGCAGGAGCAGTTCCTCCTCCTTTCCCCATGGTGCCCTCAGTGCCGGGGATGAGGCAGGCCAGGTAGGGCTGAGCACCAGGCACAGCTTCCCCCGACCTGCCCGTGGTGGTCACAAAACCCACCTGCCCTTTGAGGGCACGAGCCGGACCACACAGGTCTCCTCTAATAGTCAGTGTTCAGAACAAAGCTTGAGAAGTTGGAGGCTATTTCATATCTTTCCCCCCACAGGCGTGACAAAACCTTCCCATTTCTATCTGTTGTCAAGTTTAGTTTGCAGTTAGAGAACTTTCAGAAGGTTAAATGTATGCTGATGAAGAGGGGTGAGGGGCTGGCTGGATGTAAGGTTTGTATCCAGGGTTTCTAACCAGAGCCAATTAAAGCCTCTGGTGTTTCCTAGGCTTGCGTTCTTTGGCCCCAGATGATGTTCCATGACTGTAGTCAGCTTCTGTGCATCCTATTTTTAATCTGACCATTTACCTATCTACTGCCCACCTAGTTTTTTATCCAGAGAAATCCCTATAAAGTAGCAGTAGATACATTAGTAGATCTGAACTAAAACTCCAGGTGCAAACACTCCTGTTTTGCTCAGTATTTGGATCTGTTATCCTGTCACAGGAGGTGCTGGGCAGCTGCACTCAGGGGCTGTTGGTCCAGGACCACCAGAGCCCCGGGTGCATTGCCAGACAGTGGGAAATCCCAGGCAGTGTCCTGCACTGGGCTACAATGTCCCTGCTGCTCTTCTCCCTGCAGTAAACCTGTGGCAGCCACCTCTTCCTGCAGGCTTGAGGTTTCTCCATGCACACACACCTCCAGTTCTTCACGTAGCTAGAAACCACTCATCAGTTCCCAGTCCTGTCTCCTAGCCTTCCTGCACTTCCCCTCTACTTGCCACAGCAGAAATAAGCCCAGAGGAAAGACAGACTGTAACTAGGCAGTTCACTAGAAGGACCCTATTTTACAAATAAGCATGGGATGGACAGCTTTTTTTGCAGGCTATGAAATGTGCTGTGGGCTTGAAAGGGATGTCTTGGATTGTTGGAGGGTAATGACAAGGTGGACACTAAATGTCAGGGCAGATGGATCTGATTCTCCTCTTCCCTGGAGCTTTTGCAAGGCAATGAGAGAAAGGAAGCTTTTTTCCAGAGCAGGATGGCAAGGTGCAACCTGCTTGCAGGGGCAACCAGAGAGCTTCATGCACCTAAAGGACCTTCGTCAAAGCGATAAGGATCTCCCACTCCTCCCATTGCAAGAATTGCACTTTTTTTAAAAAAAAGCAATTAAAAATAGGGAACAGATCCTGCTACCACCTTGCCCTGCCGTTGCAGGGAATTGGCTGGTTCTCAAACCAAGTGTGTCTTTTCACGCTGGGCAGCCTCATCCCTGCAGCTGACAGCTGACCATCCGTGTACTCATACCCATCCTCTGGCAGACCCATGGCAGTGCTCAGAGTTGACGGGCAGCACTATGTCCTTCATTGCTGAGCTTCGCGTCTTGCCTGACTAAAAGCAGCCCAGCATTTGTTGTAAAAGCTCAACTTCTGGAGCCACCACCTGTGCTCAGGACAGTTCGTCTTCTATGGAGACCGCAACAGCTCGAGGTGCCATCACCCTGTGCTGCCAACATGCTCTGGTCACGCAGGGTAAAAGAAAGCACCAGCCCTGCTGGGAAACCAGGCAAATTTGGTCTTCATGCCTTTCAGCCAAGCAGGATAAATAATGACAAAGAGGATGATGGACACGGTGCCACGTTTGAGAGGAACAGACGGGAAGGTGCCTGGTTGCTGCAGCAACAAGGCCGGGCTTTTCGGAAAGATGGGTTTTTCTTTCTCTTTTCACCTGCCAATCTTCCCCCCACGTCAGCGCTCTGCCACTGCGGGAGACGAGCGGTGACATTTACACTCCCACTAACAAGCTGGTTCGGTGATGGGCAGCTCTGAAGGAGAGCATCTGGTGTCACAGAGCCCGAGCAGAGAGGAGGGGAGGGTCCTCTCAAGCAGCTAGCATAATTTGGGACTTATAATTATGAGCGTTATTAGGGCAGGAGCATACATGGAAACAGCACACAAAGCCTCAGGGGGACATGCAGAGTTTCCTACCCTTCGTGTGGGTCTGGTCCTGCAGCCGATGGGAGCAGTGAGATGCCACTCCCGCCCAGAGAACACGTCTGCATGTCCTGCTGGGAGAGGGAAGGAAAGAAAAAGGAGAAGATGAGCAAGAAGTCAAGCAACGCCACAGGAGCAATTTCACTTCTCAGCCTGGCTCATGATAGCAGGCTGTGTCATCAGCTGTGCCCCCGCAGTTCAGTGTTCCTCAGGGCCCTGCTGAAGCTGCCCGCCTCTTTGGCTCCTTGGGAGAAACCTTGTTATGGTGGCAGAGGTGAAACTCAGGCTGCTCTCTCCCTCCCGGCAGGTTTGCCCACCACTGTGTCCCGCTACATTTCCCTTTGCCTTCTGGATAAGGCAACTTTCAGTTCACCTAAATTGTCCCCATAATAATAGGGATAGTAGTGATAACTAATAATAATAGCAATAATAATAATGCTACTGCAAAGTAAATGCAAGAAAAATACAACAGCTCTGAAATTAATTGCATGAAATAGTGGTTCAGGAAACTGCTTTGGGTCCTCTCCTATTTTTTACTGGTTGATATGCTGCTGGCATCAGGAGGAAAGTGGAAATTAAGAACGAGCAGTCTTTGCTGGCTGCCAGACTGCTCTGCCATTGCAGGCAGCTGAGAAGATGCCCTGTTGGACCATGACCCCCAAACTGGGGGTGGAAACACAAGAATATTGTGGCAAATAGAACTTGAAATTTGTGTATTCCCAGGCCTGGCAGAGCCAAGGAAGCTGGATTTCTTAAGGATCCGTGGCTGCAAGTCAAAGACCTATGTGGAGTCTCTGATGCCTAGTATGGATTGCACCAATATATTTGTTTGAGTGAGAGTGTTAATAGGTTTCCTCTTCTCTACAGCATCATTCTTTTTCACAAAGCTTGGAGGTCCCTGATATCTTGGAGATCTCCACCCTTCTATCAAATCAAGCTGAAAGTATGGGCTGAAAATTATTAGTAAGACAGACAAATGGGCTGCTCCACCTCCTTCTCTGTCCCCTTCCTTCCCTCTGAGCACAGAGCATGTGCTAATCAGCCACTTTTCATTAAGGAGCCAGGCTAAAAGATTAGGATGTCAAGGAGGGCAAACCACCTCTAGTGTCTTTGTCCCTCCCTGAAGCTGGTGCAGCCCCTTCAGACTGAATTTGAAGAGGCAAAGTACCTGACGTGTTGTAACCCAGTTTTCATGGAGTAATTGCTCCGCTTTTCTAAATCTTCACTAAAAAACTCCCTACATTTTTCAGCTGGTGCTTAAAAGTATACTCAGTAATCTGCAGAGAAGAGATGACTGAACAGATACAGTCAAGCCTGAGGGAAAAAATGCATGAAGGCAGATTATAGAAGACCAGATAAATAATCCTTCAAATATGGAAACGGCAGAAATTAGGAGGATATTTGCAGAAATCTGTTATTACGGAGAGCACGCAGGAAGCATCAGCAAGATTACAAACTGACCGGTGTATGAAGGTTATACAAGGAAGAAACCAAACCTGTCCGCCAGCAATGACTGTCACGTCTGCAGCGGTGTAACGCACACAGTGACAGTGGCGAATCTCTTGGCAGCGATGTCAATCAGTGAAGCATGGAAAATGAAATCACTTGTGGAGTTTTTTCCAGTGACCAAAACTCTGCAAGGGTGACTGCTAACCAAACCTCAGCATCTTTCAGCAGAGGGTTCAGAATGGAAGGTTGCTCCCCGTGGCACTGGAGCCTGCGGCGAGAGCTCCAGCTGGACAGAAGCTTTGCAGCTCACATGGGCAGTGGGATCAGATTAAGGAGCAGTAGAAAAAACCCATTTTTTTAGTTCTCTTGACTAGAACCCTCTTTTCTTCTCACTAAAAAAAAAAAATAAATTCTCTTCTGTAACAGGAGGGGATTTTAATTTTGTAAATTGAAGTGCTTTGTGGGTTAACTTTTTTACCATCAAACCCTAATACTGCAAAAGACAAAATTCTTTTGCAAAATGTACTTGCCTGAAAGACAGTGCCAATGCCAGGCAGACTGCTCTTGAATCAAAACCTTCTGTGCTCGTGCTGGTGTTTGGTTTTGGACCCTTTCAACATTGCTCCAATATAGTTTTCTGCTTCCTGAATCTGAGCCCTTCCCAAAAAGTGTGGGTTGCTCATTGTAAAACCTGCCAAGCAAAGCAAGTGAATCAACTGTCCTACAAGGGCAAGGAACAATCTGTGCCACCCACCGGTCCACGTGTCCATGGAGTAGCAGGGAACACCAAGAACCATGCAGAGGCTTTGTTCCCAACTGCAGACACTTCTAGAGGCATAAATATTCTTTAACTGTGTGGCTGCATCTCAAATGATCCATATGCAATTTTCCTCCCACGTCCAGGGAGTGGGGCTGTCAATGCTCGTCAGACCCTGGTCGCTCCAACAGATTTGCGCTGACCTGTTGGGCTTGTCCTGCAGAATCTGTACCGGCAAATAGGTATTGAGTCGATATTGCAGAGCAGCGACAAGCACAGAGCAGGGGACCTCCGTCTGGTTGCACTATAGAGAAAGCGTGTCCTAGAAACAGGAGCCTGGTACACAGAGCTGAGCCAAGCTTTTGGGTCCTGCTTCTGCCCAGATTATCGCAACACCCCAACTCCACCTGGTCAGCATGGAGGAGAGGGTTTTGAGAGCTGCACTGAGTGACATTGGGGTTAGAAGTGGGGACTCGGTTTCCCTAGCAGTGAAATGAGTCTTTCTGAGACTCTCCTCTTCCCCAGAGAGCCGTGACGATTCATTAGGCAATTGTAAAATCAGAATGTAGCTACTGACTGTGAGTTGCAGACCATTAATAGCCCTATTTATTGCCAACCAAATAATTAGCTTAGACATGCATCAACGGGTCTTGATTGCATATGAAATAACTGCCTTATTACGCAGAAATCAAATGAGTTTCTGAGGGCAGCTCAGGTGTCACCTCAACCTCAGTATTGACGAGGAAAAGAAAAAAAAAGAAAAAAACCCAGCCATTTCGATGTGTTGCTCAGCAACAGAATTTGCGGGGGAAACAATCTAGGAATGAAGGAATGAGCATTTCCAAGAGAACAGGTTATTTCAGGCGAGACATCAGGGACCAGCAAATGTCAAAGAGGTGGAGAACTATTTTTTTTTTTCTCTGTTAATCAATAATTTAAACTAGGCATTTTGAGTAAAATAAGCCTTTAAGTTAGCTGATTGAAAAACGGAGATCCCAAACCTTTACAAAGAGTCACATTGCTGAAGAAACGTTCATTTGTTTGTGTAAGGGAAACATTAGATTTACTAGAGACTGAATTAAAAATTGAAAATGCTCTTAGAAATGTCACCTGTTCATGTAAAGAGGGAGATGATGTAATGCCAACATTGTTATATTGTGCAGCAACGCTCCTGGAGCAATGTCATATTAATTTTGTTGTTCTCCTTCCCACATGCCCTCCCCTCCCTCCCTTCTCCTTTCTCTTCTAGGACAAGACAAGCGCGCTGAGCCTCAGCAATGTGGCGGGGGTTTTCTATATCCTCATCGGTGGGCTCGGATTAGCCATGCTGGTTGCCTTAATCGAGTTTTGTTACAAGTCCAGAAGTGAATCAAAGCGGATGAAGGTGGCAACCCATTCCCTGGCCTTTCACACCTTCTTTCTGATCCTACCCCGGCTCCAAAGCTGCCTTCAGAGACGGATGCAGCCCAGACCAAGGGTGGAAAGTCAAGACATAGGGATAACGAAGTGACCGTGTCACTTGACTTGCTAGAAAGGAATAGGAGTGTCAGAGGAAGCTAAAAGAGGGTCAAGTGGAGAGCTGATGCAAGATCAGACATGTGGCATAATGCTAGTTCAAAATCCAGATATGGAGCAAAATCATAGCACAAACCGTAAAAGGAACACATTGCCACTCCTTAAAATTAAAGAAAGCAGACTATGGCAATGTGTGTGCAGCATGGATGAAGTGTGCTGGGCTTGGTTTGATGCAGCCATTGCCACAATATGAAAAAATGTCCAAACCAAGTAGTTAACACAAGATAAAACTGGGGCTGCGCGGTAATTAATCAGATCCTGTTGTTCCCTTTGCTGGCACCCTGCTGGCACCATTTGCAGGTTGGTAACAGTGATATAAGCTCAGAGGGTTGTTGCCCTGGAACAGGTGATGTGGGTCTCCAAATTCACAGTTATGGGTCATCTTAGAGACAAATTGGCCTCTAATGTCTCCTGTAATGTTTGGGATTTTTTTTTTCTCCACCCTGTCATGATCTTGCAGAAGCATACTTCCTATGACCCAGGAGATTTGTTTCAGCCCTAAATTCTGGTGTGCCTAAATTTCACAGTGTCGTGTCAAGAGTGGATTAGATTTGAGAGCCTTGGGGATACACATTTAATGTCGCATCTGTGGAGCAAGTACATCTTGACTCAGATGACTAGCAGAGGTGATCCCTTATACAGATACCATTGTGTCCAAAGGTGCAGAAGTGTCTGTGTTGTGAGAGTAACACATCCCTTTTCTTCTTCATCTTGACCTCTCCCAAGAGCGTTGAAGTCGGTATATGAAGTATGCAGTGAGTTTCATAAAATTTAGAGAGATTTTCACTTCCCTGAGCACTGAAACTTACCCAGAATCAAAAGAAAAATAAGCAATCGTTTCCTTGGGGTTTATGTCACCATTTTACAACATGCTTAATGTTTTGTCAGGAGTAATAATGTTTCAAATTCACTGAAAATGTGCAACAGCTCTTTTCCCATTGAGGTTCAGGAAATTCTACAGGCAATGAGAGGTACATTGAGCACAGGGGTAAGATAATGTGAGCAATTAATGTCCCTGAATATACAAAAATTAAATTATAATTGCTGTCTACACTGCAAAGCTAGGTATGTCACAAATACACTGCAAAAGAGTGTCAGAATGTGATAGCTCCGTAGTTTTAGTCTTAAGGAGATTCTGCCCTGCTGTTGGCTTCCCCATGTTACTTGAAATGACCCACTAATTCGTGTCAGTGATAGCTTGCAGTGCTCTTGCCATGTTAAAACCAGCCACTATGGGAAGGTCCAAGCTTGTCCCTTTGGCTGGCTCCCACCAGCAGTGGCTGCCCCACAAAGCCATTCAGCAGACCCCAGCCAAGTGCCCAGAAAGATGGGCCTGGTTCCCCTCTAAACCCGGCCTCTGCTCAGCAAGTCCCTACAGACCCCCCGGGCAATGTGCAGATCCCGCCGGCACGGGAGGCTGCTCCCTGCCTGGCAAGGCACTAAGTTGGCTGTTTCTAAATAGCTGTTCCAGTTTTATCTGTTCTGGATAATGCTTCACCTGGATATCCCAGTCCAGAAAGGATGCTGATGCCCTTAGAGATAGCTTAAACACAAAGAAACCAAATTGACTTCATCTTTCAGTTTAATTTTTCTAAACAGGTGGTTTCCTTAGATCTCTGAAAGCAAATGTTTAGGATGGTATCTGGAACAGGAAGATGAGATTTGGTTTCCTGAAGTAGGTCTGCATTTCCTGGTTACCTCAGTCGTAGCTGTAGACAAAAACATAGGCACATGCTCAACTTCTCACATGAGGAAAGTTAAACATATGCTTGCAGTGAGTCAGAGTCCACCATACATAACAGTACTGGAGTAGTAATAGCATATCTATGGGGGAAGTGTGTATAATACCTCTGCTCAGATCCAGGATGACTGTTCTTCTGTTGTAGAGTTTGAATAGTTTTTGCATATGGCACATATGCTTTATACCCCAAAATACTGCTGAAACATTCAATTTTGAATGTAGAAGAGGTGTGAATTAACAGAGCAGATGCAGTAGGGGCATGGCAGAAAGTGAGAGTCTGAATGGAGACAAGGGAGAGAACAGTGACAGAAAGACAACACTGGTTTATATTGTAATTTCTCCAACATTGCTAAGGACAGGGGGAGACCCCCCCCGTCTTTCCTAAAAAGGGTTTTTGTTTAATCCCACAGCAATCAATCAACGAAGCCATACGGACATCAACCCTTCCCAGGCCGGCTGCAGCAGGAGGCAGTGGAGAAAACGGACGTGTGGTCAGTCACGATTTCCCCAAATCCATGCAGACGATCCCGTGCATGAGCCACAGCACCGGCATGTCCCTGGGAGCTACGGGATTATAATTGGCCTTTTGACCCATTGCCTGGGTGAGAGCAGGGGCAGCCCAACTCCACCCCCTCCAGAGCCAAAAACAAACCCAACACCAACAAGACAAACGACGATGACAGAAGGGACAATTGGATGGATCTTCTCAAGGAAATCAAATCTATTTCCCTTTTTATTTGCAAACAGATCCACTGGCAGGAGAACAGAAACAGGTCTGTACTGCAATAAGGAGAGTGTAATGGGATTTAACAGACTCGTGAACCGTCCCTGATCAAAGAACCACTGGAACACTAATGAGGACTATGCCATTTTGTTTTAACTTGGTTGTTAATAAGTCTTAGTGTGTGCAATATATATATTTTTTCTTACTAATTCCTGTGGTGTCAGGGTAACATCAGCCCTTTCCCCCTTCCCTGCTCAGTCCTTCAATCTGGTCTAGTTTGCAATGCAAACCATAATGTCTGAGCTATTAACAGCAAAAAAGAAAATCCGATAAATGGCAAGCTGAACTCCCTGCAGGGCATCAGCATTGACACCTTTTGTCCATCGTGATTCTGCCTTCTGCTGTTCTATTGTGAACTCGGGCTGTGGAGTTATTGCAAAGAGGCAGACAGAGCTACGAAGGGCTCTCCCTGCAACAGAAAGGACTCGATGCAAGAAAGAACCTGAACAAAAACACGAGGCTGTTTTACAGGGGCAAAGTCATGAATGAGTTTGGAAACCCCAGGTAACCTGAGGACAAAGTGATAATTCTTCCAGAGATGATGAGTGGCGGTTCAAGAGAAGAATCGTGGGCCTGGAGTGGAGAGTGTCATGCGTGGCAGACAGGAGCAGATGGTTGGTCTAAGATCATGGTCGGCTGCTGTTTATGGAAGAGAGAAAGTAAATGCTGCATTCCCCTCACATGCGACTCTCCTGCCTAGGTTATTGGGGGCTAATAAGCAATTGTGAACCATTTCTTCATTGCTTAGTGTCTGTGTGTGCTCCCTTTTTGGTGGTCACATAAGGGAACCACCTTGAGCCGGGAATAGACCATCTCAAGACATCCAGTTCTAGATGGCTGCCTATTAACCAGTAAAACATGCTAGAAGTCATGGGGCTGCAATGGGAAAATCCCTGCCTTTTTGCTCTGAAATCCCTTTATGGCCATTTTTCTAATTAAGAGGGACATTTTGTAGATAGTTGGCCAGAACAGCTTCCTGGAAGGAACTGCTGAAGCAAAACAAGAAGGACACCCTACAAGAGCTTCATTCAAGCATCCATGACATTCGACAGCATAAGGGCTGGTCAAACTCAGCCTTCCCATCAAGTTGTGGCCTGTCTGGGTACAAAGCCAAAAGTAGCAGATTCCCACTCATGTATCCTTCGGGAGGGAGAAGCATCTGCAAGCCAGGAGAGCAGGTTGCTGACCCCAGACGTGGTATTGAAGAAACCCACACTGCCAGACAGGCAGCTGGGAGTCCAACCACAGGTGTGGAGATCAAAGGGGCAAGGATGGTTTTCCAGAACTGCACAAAAGATTCGTTCTGTGAATCACTGGCATGGACAGACAAATGCTTCCTAGCCTGGTGGGCCTGAGACACCTCCCCAGAAGTGAAGGATTTCCAGGGGAGCGTCTGGAGAGAGAGATCTGTGGGGCAGGGACCACGGTGATCCCACTTAGCCTTATCCCACCTCACAGGTCCATCACTGATGGCAAGCAAAGTTCAAAGCTTCTCACAGGACCCAGCAAATATCTTTCCGGGGGCTGAGCTGCTATTGGAGCATTCTGAACTGCTTTTTCTCTTTTTTTTTTT